>OX388308.1:17352443-17849473 GCA_947579605.1 Athripsodes cinereus | reverse complement strand
TGTTGACCTCGAAATCCCGGGGGACAAGGAAAAGGAAATTCTTCGTCACTTTTTGAATCATTCGATCCAAAAACAACATTGTGTGTAATATAGATCCAAAAGTAGGTTCCACAAAATGGCGCAAACACCTTTTATAGTCAGATGTAGCATATTATACTTATTTTTGAACATTGAAGCTTATGAAGCAATTTTCTAAAGTGTCAATTTCATTTTTTAAGACAAGATTTAAGAGTAAGATGGCATGGTATCTAGAGTGACCCCCGATGTTTTTTCTTCTATAGTTACAATACACGTAAATAGACGAAAGAAAATATTAAAACTTCTATCTATTCTATTATATGTTTAATAGATGTAATATTTTCAATGAAAATAATAATATAATACATGCTTATTAAACATTTGCGATAATTGATATCAACACACAAATAGTTACTAATAATAGTAAAAAAATATATTTTTCGTTTGTTACTATGCGATACTTGATATTTGTACGTTTGTCAGACGCCAGCGTCAATGATATTTGCTTATTTCATTACCCACATATTTATTAAATAATAATAAATAGAAAAGATTAAGTACAGCGAACATCCGTTGAATACAAAGAATATGTGATAATGGACATCTAGATCATTTCTATGCTTATAATATGTTCATTCCAAGGGCGTATCTAGGATGTTTTTTTAGGAGGGATGGCAGATAAGAAAAAAATATTTTTACAACTGTTAATGACTGTATCTTTCCTTCTGCCCTCGATTTTTAAAGATTAGATTTAGGGATTAAAGTAACTCCTCATTTTTTTCTATTTCCTTCTCTTCCCCCGTTTATAATTTTTTTTCAGGATCTCATAATTTTTTATACAAAATAGCCATCTTTCAAATTTCTACCCCCCGTCGGTCATCATGTGAGTGGCTTCCAGTTTCAATGCTAATTTTTCATACTATTCCCATACTTTCTTACTATTTTCGATATCCTAGAGGGTCAACTGTCCTATTCCCCCCCCCCAACGAGTACGTCCTTGGTCACCTTATCTAAATATTTAAATAATGAAAATACATATTATTTTCTACATTTTTATTCTGATGTATTCAACTCTATTGTATGACTTGTGAAAAATTCAACAATACTATTAACTAAGACGTTAAATTACTTTTTATAAAATTTGTACTAATAACCATTTTTAACGTATTTTTAAGCTGTTATACCTACAATGTTTGTACAGTTTCATTCATATCGTCTCGTCTTATTTCTCTAATAATTTTAGAACTATTTGAGTAAAATACATGTTATGTTATGTTATAAATGTGCTTTGTTGCCACCCATTACGTATCACGTTTCATTATTGACTAAGTATTATGATTGAGTTTAATATACTACTAAAATAACATTTTCCATCGACAGGCGATGTTTAATTTTGAAAATGAGTAGATATATATTTATTGGTATATTATCATTGTTACTGAGTTTATGTCAATGCGTCCATTCTAAATCGATTTGTGCTAAGTTCAGTGTAAAGAGTAAGAAGAAACTTGGTGATCGTGGATTTCAAATTTTATTATATATTATATTGACCAAGATTTTTTATACAGCAAACATGATATATTAAAAAATAAACATTTTTTGAATGAGAAGGTATAATGATATCGCGTTTCTTTCTTTTGAAGCAAAATATCAATAAGCAAATTATAAATACATTATAATAAACATTAATAATAACAAAAAATAAACATTTTGAGATATCAAAACATCAAGAGTTTAAAAAGACTTTGCATGTTTGAAAGTTATCTATTATAAATATATACATACCTTAATATATTTTTATTTTGCTCTTTTAGTTATGGAGTTTTTCAAATAAATAGCGATAAAATACTCAATAAAAACACACACAGGATAAACAGTAATGAAAACAATAATAATAATAATGATAACCATACAATTTGCAAAATACTATTGTTACCCGTGGAGCACCCGGTAAAGAATTGGACTCCCACTCTTCTCCATAAGTTTTCGAGTGTCCTGTAAAAGGCAGGTGTTCGAAAAAATAAGACATTTTACATCTCAAATTCGGCGATGAGGTTTGCCACCCATCCTGAATGTCTTAATTTTATATTAGCACGGAGAAGACAGCTTGCATGTTTTATATGCAGCTGGTCTGCTGGCTACCCCACTTGTGGGATATGCCGTGATGGTATAGTAGTAGTAGTAGTATAAAAACACACACAGGATAAACAGTAATGAAAACAATAATAATAATAATGATAACCATACAATTTGCAAAATACTATTGTTTCTATGATAAAAATATTTTAAAAACGTTTCAGTATCAAGAACTTCCCAAAGACTCGGAGGAAATAATAAAATATTAGTATACCTTTTAAAAGTGAAATAAATTGCTGTATTTTTTTGTCTCAGTTTTTTTATAAGGAACATTAGAATAAAGCATTGCATTAGATACATGACGCCTTTATTTTCATTCATGTTTTCATAATATTTTTTATTGTTCCCAGGTGGTACTTGTGCGAGGACATTTCTTATCATACCTTCCTCTATGCAGTAGAAATGAGCCTGTCTTCTTAGCCTCCTGTTCTCCAGTAGCGATGCCTGAAACGAGAGAATGTGTTGTACAAGGAGCAACTAACGTCTTTACCACCATACATTCAATGGACATGAAAATCAAACACATTGATAAGAAGTGAGTACATAGCATTGAATCAAATTATTTTTATATTGGACCAGTTTTTATTAGTGGTCATAATTTTTTTTGTAAATGGAATCTAATAGAGAACATTATAAAGTACGTCTTTTGTTTTAATTTAAAAACTGGAAGTACTCACAGCAAATCATAATTATATACCTATAAACCTATGAATGTGCTTTTGTAGATGCTCATTAAATCAGTGCTCCGCTAATATCTTTATAGTGCAGGAGTCTGCCAATGCAACATTGCTTGAATATAAAGTTTATTCATTGATCACTATTGTACGTGAAGTCTTCGGTGAGGAAAAGATCTCCCACTCTTTTTTATATAAGTTTTCGAGCAAAAGGTTTGCCAACCAACCCGAATGTTTTAATATTTAATAGCACAAAGAGGATGAATTGTATATTTATTACATGTAGCATATTTCTTACATGTTTATTTCACGCTGACTATTCCACTTTTAGAAAATTCCGTGATGGTATGAATTAATGAAAAGAGATTGATAATTTTTCAAACACCTATACTATCAATCGAATTTGAACTTTTTTTTATCAAAATAAATAAGTTTTATCATCGTTTTAAAGTCCATGGTCGAAAAAATTTGTTTGTGAGGTTAGATTTAGAAAGCTCTTAAATGGAAAAATAGTGAAATGTTTGGTCTCTTAGCTTTTGTATACCTAACATTTTTTTTGCTAAATTACTACTACTACTACTACTATACCATCACGGCATATCCCACAAGTGGAGTAGCCAGCAGATCAGCTGCATGTAAGAAACACGCAAACTGTCCTCTTCGTGCCAATATAAAATCAAGACATTCAGGATGGGTGGCAAACCTCATCGCTGAATTTAAGATGTATAATGTCTTAATTTTTTCGAACACCTGCCTTTTACAGGACACTCGAAAACTTACGCAGAAGAGTGGGAGACCAATTCTTTACTGGGTGCTCCACGGGATAAAAAATTTGCTAAATTAACGATTATAAATTGTTGTGTACTAAACAGATACCTACATATTATATTGAATTTTTTAGCTAAAGCAATTAAACACACAACAATATTTTATGAGAAGGAATACATATATAAAATATATTAATCAATACATTGATTTGTTGTTGTTAATATTTTTAGACATTTCAAAATATGCTTACCACCCCAAAATATTTATCACTTATTATTTATAATAATACCTAAATATTTTATATTATCTCCTTGTTTCATGTATTTAATATAACTATGATCTAGTATGGCTCATATCTAATTAAGATCGTCCGATTAAGTCTCACATATATCATACTGTCTTGTAATGAGGAACGCCCACGTTTAAGTTTTAATGAGACTAATTTCTTACAAATTTTCTACTACATAATAGAACAGAATAATATTATTATTAAGTTGGTATATAATCTTTGAGAGCCTGTTATGGGAGTCTGTTTAACTCTTTGAGACTGTATATATATTTAGTTACAATCCATTGGATTGGTCTGCAACGAGTTTGGTTTTTCTTCTCCATTCCTCCCTATTCTCAGCCAGTCTTTTAAGCTCTACGTATGAGCCACAGTTCATGTCCCTCTTCAGTTGGTCCATATATGCGTCTCTTGGTCGGCCTCTGCCATTTGTTCCCTCGGTCTTACCCTCCGCGATGGCGATGAGTAGTCCTGGGTGCCTGATGTTGTGGCCAATCCAGTTAGCTCGTTGTTGGCTGATTCTCTTAAGGAGTTGCCTTTTTTCGCCTACCCTGGTTAAGACTTCTTCGTTTTCGACGTGCTCCGACCAATGGATCTTAAGCATGCGTCTGTAGCACCACATCTCAAAGGCCGCCAACCGTCTGCTTTCACTCTTGCTGATGGTCCATGTCTCACAACCATAAAGCAGAATGCTCCATACAAAGGCTTTAGTAAGGTTCTTCCTTACGCTTAAGTCGATATTTGGGGATTCCAATATCTTCGATTTTTTGTTGAAGGCAATCCTTGCCTGGTTTATTCTGCTTACAATTTCTGCTTTGGAGCGTCCATCCTGGTTTATTCTGCTGCCCAGGTACACGAATTCACTTACTTGTTTGATGCTCACTCCATTTAATGCAATGTTCGCAGTCGCTTCCTCTCTTCCAACGACCATACATTTTGTTTTTTCTTTATTTATTTTCATGTTGTACTTTGACAACAGTATACTTTCCAATTTTCCTAAAGCTTCGTTCAGCTCCATCTCGGAGTCTGCGAGCAGTGCTATGTCGTCAGCATATCTTATCATGTCGACCTTTTTCCCATTTATTTTTACTCCTGTCCAGTTCTTCATTTCTTCTCTCAGTTCATCAATGGCTCGCTGTATATAGCAGTTAAAGAGAGCTGGCGACATTGAGCATCCTTGTCTTACGCCTTGTTCGACCCTTGCTTCTGCACAGCTCTCTCCGCTTTTAATCACAGCTATTTCGTTCTTGTATAAGCTCCAGATTGCTCTTCTATCCTTATATGGTACTGAAAATTAATAGCCTGTGCTTTTATCTCAACTTTTGATATTAATGATATTGGTGTGAAGTCTAAACTATTCATATGCGTCAAAAACGGAATAACTATGTGATATTTAATTTTGTTGTTTTATACGTGTCTGATGATTGAAAATAAAACTTTATCTTTTTATAAAAACTCGCTAAGTTTGGTTTATTTTTATATTCTTTTTGTTGAAAAAAAACTCTTATTTTTCTAAATTGATATTACCTAGTAAAGTAAAAGGATTTAAATCATGTGTACCTATTTTAAAATTAGTTGGAAGCTTCTAAAAATGATTAAGAATTTTTTGGTAGTGATTTTTTTAAAATTAAAACAAATAAACTAACTTTGTTTAAAAAGTAAACACATTCTCTTAGGAAGAGTGAATTATTGAAGATATTATTTAAATAGTCAGAAAAAAACAGCTTTATTATTTGAAAACCAGAAACGAAATGAGACGAAAGAATAATGAGTATTGTGAAATACTGAGATGTGTATAAATTAAAAAATTATTTACATGTCAATTGCGAAATAGAGACATCAATCTTATAGCAATACAACTTAAAAAGCACATGTGAAATAGACGACGTATTATGTGTAAATGTGTTGTATATAACCACTGTCTGTATCAATTAACACGTGTATCTGTTTTGCATTAATATTTCAAATAATGTATGTCTGCACTTAGTTACGTATGTAATACCAATGCCAATATTTTTATTGCATCTATAAAAATGTAGTTAATCTTATAATAAAATCGTATTTTCCAATAGGGCTTACACGTGTAGCATTGATTTATATATTGTTTATGTCGGGTAAATTCTATCAACGTAGTTAAAGTTAACAACATTAGCATAATATTTTTCATGCGTTTTTGTAATTGCCAAATAATGTCATCAAGAAGACAAATGTTTATGCCCCGGTAATTTGATTACAGACAGAACACTTCAGAGCTATATATTTTTTTAAGGATGTATCTTACAAACCCAAATACAACTTTATACACCTTTCACAGTAAGCTAAAAGCTTGTGTCGTGAAAGGGGAGTTTTGCCGGCACCTGGGATCGGATTAGTGTTAATCGATATTTTACTTCGAAGAAAGTTTATCAAACATTAATTGTACAGATTATTATAAATATGACTTAGTACTTCATGTTGTCTTCCATCGAATGAAAGTCCAATTTCAACATTCCATATATGAATCAAAAATAATTATAACAAGTATTGTAGGTATTGAAATTGATAGAGCCAATTTTTAATAACTCATAAAACAAGTCATTAATCCTATTAAACATTTTGAAATTACAAAATACATTCATCAAACTCTCGAACCAGTATTTTACTTATTGATTAATATGAACAAGTGTCGAGGTGTGTTGCTAATCAAATGTATTATAAAATATTAAAACTGTTCTATTAACAATTGAAAAACATTTCACCAATCTAATGAAATGTTTAATTTTTAAAAATGTCCGACAATTCCTATACCTCATCTTTCATGCAAACTATACATACATACTATCAAGGCGTTTTCCACAAGTGAGGTAGTCGGCGGATTATCTGTATGTAAAAACATGCAAGTCGTTCTGTCTGTTTTCATAAAAGTTAAAGACATTCAGGATTGGTGACATAGCTTGTTATAGAAGCCTTGTGTGAATTCTTCTTCAGCCCAATCAATATTCACCGCTGGATAAAAGCCTCTTCATTTGCATATAATTTGATTATGTCATCTTTCAGTCTTTAATATTGTTTATGTTTGTGCTCCATCATATCCTCATGTTCTTTGTGCTCTTAGAAAAGTGATTCGAAGACCAAACCTGATTTCTTTTAAAAGATTTAACCTGAATATTTACTTAAATCAATTACGAAGCAGGTTATTCGGTAAACTTTGATGATATTTAAAGTGCCAATAAAACATAAACATGTACTTACTTAAATGAAATGTGGTGTATTTTATAAGAATTATGGCATTATTAAAAAAAATGTTTGTTTTACGATATCGATGAATATCAGTAGCGATTCGTTCTTGTTTAAGCCGCAAAATAAAAACAAAATCAATAGTACATAAATTGCTAAAATAAATACATCAATAGCGTGTGATGGTGCTATATTTCATTGGTGAGATGTTATAACGACATTATATTATTTTTATCAGTAGCAAAAATAATATAATATATGAGACCACAAGTAGTTACTTATAACAGGTAGTTGTTATATTAGTTTTGTCCAGAACTGAGTATTAACGATTAACAAGTTAATTAACTACATTAAATTATGTGATTAACTTGAAATGAATTATGTTTTCTTCACAACGACAACAATATGTTATGACAACAATATTTTACATTTTAAACATTTATTTACCTTTATTACATTTATTTACCTTTTTTACATTTTTTAAATTTATTTACATATTTTTACAATTTATAAATTTTTTACATTTTGTTAATTTTTTTTACATGTTCACATTTTTTCACATTTTTATATGTGTTTTAGCATTTTAAGTCTTCCTTTTTATTTCATGAATTACCTCAAATTTACATACGTTAATTAGTTTGGTAAGAAAAGGATCTTAATTGGTTTGCTCATTGTTGTTTTTTAATGTTTGTACTTATTGTTTCAACTGTTTGATCCATACAGAATAAATAAAAAAAAGTTGTCTCATACAGTGGAGAAATTACAATGTCTCATAAAGTTTTTTCAGATAAAATGCAATCAGTGAATGAGTACTTTTAATATAATCACATAAATCATTAACGGCAACATTCTTTACCTATTATAATGTATCCGAATGCCGTATCCTAAATGAGTTAGGCAGAGAGAACGGAACACCATATGGATACCTACATACTTCATTTGCTTTCTTCAATTTCTCAGACACGCCAAAAATTTCTTGTAAATGCACGCTGATTTCAATTACTCAATACGCGGCTTTCTTAAAGCCATGTTTAGTTCTCGGAAGTCCACGCTTTCCGTTACATTTTCAAAAATTAAGGACTTTACAAATAACGAAGTTAACTCTTTTGTTAACGAATTAACAATAATTAACACAGTTATTTTTTCGGTACACCGCTCTATGTGTGTACATTATGTGTTACTGCATGTACATTATAGTAATATTACGATGATATAGGATTGCGATAAATCATTACAAAAAGATTTGTTACCACTAAAAGATATTCTATGTACATAGTTTGTACAACATGTAAACTTTCAATAAATGATTGATATGTTCGTTGTGTATTGATTGCAAATATAATAATGTAATATGTATATATCGTCTAATAGAGAAACTACTTTTATTATATTATACTACCACTTAAGTAGCCAGCCATTGTTTGTGCTTTTGAATATATGTAGGTACATACGTAGTTTACGATACATTTTTATTATATGTAGTCCTGGGAATCAAAAATAAGAGCATGTTGTACCTATAAAGAAAAGAAATATTAGTCTGAAATAATGTAAAAATACAATTAGAGTAAGTTGTCTTTTAAATTTGCCAAAAAAATGTTAAGTCATTTCTTGAATAGATCATTTTACCAAAATAGTAATTCGTTCGCTATGACAGTAGATTAACCGCATGTAAAAACTAAAATATGTAAATAAATGACTTTTAGCAAGGGTGGCTTACTTCATTGTTGAACTGAAGAATTTTCATATTTATCAAAATGAAAAAAAATGTTTGTGAAAATATTGAGTCATGAAGCATACCCGCACCCATCCGGTATTTCTTATTTAGTATTTTGTTACGTGTAATTGTGTTCAATGTAGTCTTTTGGCTACCCCACTTATGGAGGTAGCAGTAGAGTACAGATATGTACATGGATAGACAAATATATCAACAATTTTACAAGATATAACGTTATATGGAAAATATAATCAAATAACACATATCTTTATTTATAACATAATTAATTGTTCAAGGGTTTGTACATTTACATTGTGAAAAAAAAATATTTGAAAATTTAAAAAAGTAATCGAAACAAAAACAGTGTTTTTCACATTCATGATTAATATTATGCTCGAGAACTTGCGTCAAGTTAGTTTGACATTGCTCTCTGCTTGAAAGTCAATTAATTAATATTTTCTTTGTTTCAAGTGGCGAATTCTATCTGGAATGGGAAAAATCAGAACTCCAAGGAGTGTCGTGGTACCAACTGCTTCACTGGGATTGTATGAGAGAAGCGCAGTCCAAACATAGACTAAGTTAGTATTATATTTTATATATTTTTTTAAATAGACTAAAATTACAAAACTTTTATGTTCTAATGAGATCATTTTCTATCCTATAGTAACCCAATCGGAGCAAGAAAGATCGTGTATCCTTCTACTGAGGCTTCAAAAGCGGTCTGGAGACTGGCTTTGGATTCACGCTGTTCTTCAAGTTAAAGACAATATGGAAAATAACCAACAGCCTGTCATCGTCTGTACAAATCAAGTTTTAAGGTAAGAGTTTTACAATTTCAGAAATTCATCATATTTTAAAACTAGAAATGCCAGTAAAAATATTTATTAAATAGGTAATTTAAAACATTCAATTTTATTGCAACCTTTATTGTAAAGTCTTATACGTTTTGGAAAACAATACGTCATTATGATAAGAACTCGTTATTTAGTTGGTGAAAGAATTATAAAACGGCATCACATTACCATCATCTTTTTTATCACTTCACGATAAATAATATTTCGCATAAATAAAGTAGACAATGTGCACTTTTTATCCAAAAACCCATATATGTAACTTATCTTTGTTTCTTTTTTGTTTCAGTGAAAGCGAAGCTTCCATCATGTTAGCCAACTCATGGTTGTATCATTACTATAGCGTCCAAAGTAAACTTCAGTACGGTCTGGCATATGATGTTCAGATGCAAAACTATTACCACCCTTCTATAGCCAATTATTCACCATCACCGTATACAGTAAATCAGGAGTCTCCGTACTCCCAGCATTCTAATGAAGAATTGATTCATCACCATACAATGATGAACGGATCCGACCAGCATTATGTAGAACTTCAAGGGATGCATCCATCAAGACAAGGTACTCCTGGTGTTTTGAGACACTCTGGACATCATTTGACTGCGAATCAGGGGTTTGGGTTTGAGCCTTCAATGGCTGAACGAGGACCTGTCGACTACTCCAGGCATTCTACATCGTACACACCAACTAGTAATGAAAGGTGAGAACATTATATCATATATTTATTGAATGAAATTAAATTGAATGAATGGAATATTAATAATGAGAATGAAAATATTGTGTATATTATGATCGTTATAGTTCTGAAGCACTGTGTGTTTGGCCTGGACTATGTCATTCTATATGATTATGTGTGGATGTATACTTTGTATTGATATGATGATGCATATTGTATTTATAACTATAGTATCGATAAATTTTTGTTCAGTTGTGTATTTTTGATTTCATATTTACAATTTCCCATATGAATGATCATATTGAAACTAATTTTTTTGTTATGTTTACTACTTCTTCATATTATCGTTTAATAAATTTTATATCTTGGATCATGTAGTACCTACTGATGGCTTTAACAAATAAATCTATAGGTGTTTTCATATTATATATAATTTGATGGTTTGCTGTTTATTGTTTTAGTATCTTATTTTTAATATGAGGCTAATTATCTGATTATTGTCTCTTTCATGGTTTCTAAATATGGACTTTTATTGTTAAAGCTATTGCAGCCGTTTATTGTAGAAAAAATAAATGAATATGTAAGTAGGTATCTAAAGCTTTATCATTTTTATATTTGTTTTAATAAAGATGAATCTATCTTTATTCTCTAATAAAAAAAAATAAGCCTCTTCTTTACATTATTCTTATGTACATTGCTGTCTGTTGTGTTAACATCAACAAAAATGTATATTAAATTTAATAATCCTTTGTTCGTCTAGTCAAAACCGTTAGGTACTTGTAAACAATTTCTCATGTGTTTCGTATCGAATTTTTCATTGATTAACTAAAACAATTATCTAAATGGTGCCAGTATGGCTATAGAGCCACGATGGTACCTATTATTAAAATATAAACGACGGGGTAATATATGGTTATGTAAACTAATTTCAATGTGTTTAACTCGTAGCCATAGGGGGTCTATACACGTCATAACATAATATTGATGGTTCACCAAACAAATAGTCTCTTAAATATTGTTATCTAGCGTTGGGAGAGTTATTATTTTTAACTGAGATATGAATAGATCTTCAAGTGATGACGAAACTAATAATTTGACAGTTTTCGATGATTAATAATGAAAGCTTTAATTAATATAAAAATGTTTCAATGTTTACAGGACTATCAATTTATCACTAAGTTTTTACGGAACTAAATAAACCTTTGAGAAGTTTTTGTAATTTAACATACTGCGTCCCTCGATTTGAAAATTGATTTAAAGTATTTTCATTTAATACATTAAATATTCTGGAATATATTGAAATTGCTTGGAACATTGTCAATTGACTTTTTTAATGTGGTCACAAAACAAAATAACAAGTGAAAATAATGAATTTAACGATATAAATATTGACACGATGCAAATACATCATAAAGGATTTAAACGACACCAAGAGAAGAAAAATCATCCAGAATCACTTTCATCATATTTGTAAACTTATTATTTCTCTATGAATCATTACTGATGGAAATTTTTAAGACGTGTGCCCTTTTTCATTTAATTTATTTTAAAGACATTTTAAACAAGTGGATATATGGGAATAGGATGTATAATATTATCGACGCTTAGGTACTATGAAATATACAACTAATTTACCATTTAAATCTTTAAAAAAGATCTTTGTTAATTAAAATAAAATAAAAAAAAACATTATACGCGTACAAAGATAATTCATACACAGTGATAATAATAATAATATTTTGTATATAATGGTAGGTACCCCTCAAATATTCGAAACGTCAAAAATCCATCAACATACGTTTGTCTGATTGACGTGTATTGATTTTCTCTAGTGAGAATGTTAGTTATCACCGTTCGTTTAATTTATATTCATTACATACCCAAGTGGATGATGATTTTATTATTTTTTATCTAACACCTGTACAGGATTGGAGTTGGTTATTCAATATTCAACATTCGTGTGATACTACTAACAATTCGAATACTCTATACAATTGTTCGTAATACCAAACGTTTACACTTGCTAACACTCCATGATTCATGAGATAATTTCTCAACGAATATTTCACATCGCACTTCAATATTATTTGACGTCCTTTTAACTAGTAGCAGGAGAGGCGTTTCGACGCTTAAAAATTGACTTAGACTGCTTTAAGTGCTTTAACCTATAACAATGTTCACCGTAATGTACTTTATCCACGGTATTCAGTACGAAAAATAGCTAGGCAAACGAATTAAAAAAAAAAAGTAAAATTAATATACGTATTTGCGTTAATTCTGTGAAGTTTCGAAAATATAACGAAAAATTATGACTCTGATGTACTGATTGTTAATTTGTAGAATTAAATAAGGAATTGTATACTTTTGACATTACATTATGGTGTATTTAGATTTCGTTGATTTAATAAAATATCGGAATACAGGCGGCTAGATTGTAATTGTGAGGGTTTCATACAAAATAATTATGGTGAATATCATAGAGTATTAATGTTTGGCATAAGTGACACATTAAGTTATGTCTTCTACTTTAGATTCTAAACCTGTCTCAGATGTGAGTCGGCCTAATAAATTTTGCAGGAAGAGGATTGGTCTAATAGTACGTACGTACTATGATTTGAGTGCTTTCGCGTTATGGTTAGTTAAATTTTTATTGATCATAAATATTACATCATCTTTTATTTTATTCATGTGTCTCAAATTTTCTACAAATACAATTTCGTTTAAAAATAAATCAATAGAACAATAGATATCTAACGATTCATTGCGGAATTAATGTTTTTTAAGAAGTTAGAAAGCGTTCTGAAATCAACTGAATAAAATTAAGAAAGAAAAAGGAAAACTTGAAAATGCAAAATTTACTTAGTGAATTGCTCATATTTCATAACAAAATAATTTAAAAATAGCGCTGTTTTGCATAAATATAATGCATTGAAAAAAGAAAAAAACTTTATGGATTTTGCAAAGAAATGTACATACAATAAATATCTGAACATTGTGTTTGACCACAACACACTAAGATCTCCTCAGAAAGTGGAATATTAAAATAAATATTTAAAAAAAAATCCAAGTGATTTTGTTTACATATCGTTAATACGTATCTGTTGAATAATTGAAGATTAAATTTTTGCATATGATTAAAACAAAATAATAATAATAATATATTGAGACCATTTTTTCTAAACTACACCTTTCCCAACATCGTATCACATAGTGTGTAATGGCGCAAGAAAATTACTTTAAAAAATACGTCTCACGATTCTATTTCATTAAGCATCACGTACATATAGGTAGATTATATTATTATTTTAGTACGTAATATATGTAAGTTTCTTTAAATTTCTAGTGTTGAAGTAATAATTGCTAGTATATTTTATACAAAATTGATTGACCACGATTTAGAGACGCGTTGAAAACACCTGGAAGCGTTAATTGATTTATTTAAAAAAAATGAAACAACGATCCATCATTAATCCTTATAAATTTCAACTTTCTTCGACGTCTGTTAGCGTTACGTTTGTTTGCACAACTAATTATTACTTGCGTAATTACTGATTTTAATAATACGTTTCACTACATCACGATATTATCTATATTTCACACGTAAATTATAATTTAACACATGATTTTTATTGCTGCACTATGATTTCTGTCTTGCTGTTAATTAAAAGTTATGAACAGTTGTTTTTTGTAATTATTATAATTACCTACTTGCATGTGGAACGAATGAATGAGGAAAGGATGACAAAGAGGATATACCTATCTAAAAGAGGGAGTGTAAGGAAGCGCGGGCATTCGAGAACCACGTGGCTTGCTCACGTGGATCAAATTCTCAAAGACGGACGTGTTTTAAGTAAGAGAAGTCGACGTGCGTGTATGAGAAATTGTATGAATGTAGAAGAAGCGAAAGAAGTATATTAAGATAAAAGTGTTCCTTTCTCTCTGCCTACCTACTCGGGATACGGCGTGAGGGTATAGTATACTACTTTGCAATAATGTATTTCCTCTATCTTTCACAGATTTGTACCACAGATAGATGGTGAAATAAAATTAGCTGAACCAAAGGATGGAGAGGCAATTCCTAGTATCAGACATCATAGAAAACGAAGACATTCGGAATTAGTTACGAAGTTGGATAGTATTCACAATCCATCTGTAAAACAAGAGCATGTGATTGTGGACAATGGGGCAACCTTACTAGCTCTAACTCATTCCTCTGATAGACATAGGTATCATTCCAAACCTGGACTAGAAGATCCGGCGGATTTTATAGACAGATGGAACCCAAGTCCACCTTGGTCGGACACAACGTTGCAGAAGGTACCACAAGCCTATCAGGAAGTGAATTACATTTCTCCGTCCCCTTTAACTCCTACGGGAACTCCTGGAGTTATGACGGGTTATGGAGGAATTCAAAACACTTTCACATTTGACTGGGTTCCAGAGCACTATTCCAACCATGTAAATGGACCTCAGCCAGTATTACATATAATATGTAGAGACGAAGAATATGCGAATGCGGATGGTAGACCAAAAATATTGCAAGCTGTGGAGAGTCAAAATCATTCTACTACCAATAGTCCTGAAGGAAATGTGGAAGCATCGTAACATAGGTGAAGTTCGAGTAGTTAAAATTATATTAGAATAGTACAATTTGGCGTTCTAGTGTAGCCAAAGATTCTCTGCACTACTCAATCTATGAATATGGGTATGTATGAGTTGATATAAGCCAATATAAAGCTGTCCAACGACAAACATTTCGCAAAAATATAAATTTTTTGCACTCAAATAATTATTATGTCTTATTTAAATTCAAGGAATATTTTTTATAATATAGTTTATTTATAGCTCTTCGTGCAATATTCTATGCAATAGTTATTTATTGGTGCAGTAATTGTTAACTTATATTGTAGTCAAAATAGTAATCGAATATATTTTTTTCATTTAAAAGTTGATTTTTTTATATTCTAACTTGTGTAACACAGATCTCTATATGAAAACATTTTCTAAAATATTTAATAATATCGGACTGATATGCATTAAAATTATTATAAAGTAAAATGCATAGGTACGTATTGCTAGATGTAGGTTTGCAGTCTGTAATTTATTTATTTTTATTTAATGAAAATATTGTATGTACTAGAAAAGTGATATTTGTATAATTAAGAACACATTTTAGGATAGTTTCAATATTATTAATATAAGTAAAAAATAAAATTCCAACAGGCATTTCGTACATTGGTAATAAGTTACTTAAAATGCTGTAGTTATGTTTAAATAAAACAATTGATGAAAGTGTATACATATGCCTGAAATGTTTCAGTGTCTTGATTATGAATTTTTTAAGTGCACATGACTGAATGAAAGAATAAATGTATACATATGACTGAAATGAATGTGATGGGTGCTATTGCTATATATATTCCTGTGTCTCACACGCTCTAGTATCATGCTTACCAGCACATTTAGCACATCTGTCAGTTTCTTGACGGCAATGAGCCTGAACATGTCCAAAAAATAGGCATCTCATGCACTGCACCAGAGGTGATTCATTTTCAACAGAAACTCGCTGATAACCTATATGTACCTTGCCCCTATCCATCAGAATTTTCCATGTTTTTGGGCTAACTTGACAAGCTATGTTTGCCAATAAAGAGTTCCTGTGCCTCCTCCTGAATTTGATCCTTACACGCTCCTCAAGCTTCAAATTACCATTCTGTGTGTTCAAAGAGACATTCAGGTCATCCTCGTTTATTCCCTTAACCACGCCCCTGAACACAACCAACGGGTTTCTCTTACTACCCTGAACAGATTCAAGTCCCTCCACCGACCTATCAATCTCTCCCTTTAGCACACTCCTTTCTTCCTCAGACGGCAAGTTTATAACTATAGTACCCTTAGAAGTCCTCTTAATCCCATCTATTCCAATTTTAAGAGCTCTCAGATTAACCTTCTTCTTAATTGCACTCTCTATGTCCTCACTTGTCCTCTTAGAGTCCTTCGCCCTGACAATGAGTGAGTGAGTGGTATTCACAACTGCTCCAGAGTAACTTTTATGGCCTAAGTAATCCTTATGAACTCCAGACACACTACCCGTCTGAGGACAGACTCCATTCATTCCTCCATCGCACAGCCTCAACTTCTCCTCCAGTCCATTTACCCTATCCTTCAAGATCTTGTTCTCATTGATGATTTCATCCACAACGGAAAGCCTTCCAGTAATCTCAATCAGCATGGCGAATATATCATCCTTCAGAGAAGCCATATAATGCAGGGTATTCGAAAACCTTTTATGTCTCCCTTTATTTTAAGGAAAAAAATACACCATTTAAAAGTTTTTCACATTTGAATAGGTCAGTAAATAAAACAAACATGTTTTGTAAGACAGGCAGTTGAAAATAAAATACAGTAAAGTTTCAAATACCATACAGAAGAGAATAATTTTATATGTTTAAAAGTTATATTAGATCAGGTGAACCGAAATCTATGACTGTTATAAATGTGTTCAAAAAGTGAGAAGCATTTTTTAACATTATGCAATACATAAATAGATTATAGTGCTCTTGTGTACATATATATTCACAAATAAGTTCTAAAAAGTTGAACTCTTGTACAACATTAATTATCAATACGTTTTGTATTTGAATGTGGGGCGGATTAGAGAGACTCTACTATAATCCAGTTGATATATTATATTAGGTTTTAAATTAATAGTTTTGGTTTATTTAATTGAAAAATATTAGATAGTAAATATATTTATCCATAAATATTATGATAAGTGATGAAATGTTTTTATTATGTTACTTGTAAATTATTTATAAAATCAATAATTAAAAATAAAATACTAATTAATAAATTGTTTTATTTCTACCGTAAAATGTTAAGGTAACTCCGTATAAAATACCATAATTTAATTTATTGAAATATGCAAACACACACATACTTCTTCTTCTTATTTCATTTTACGGCAATGCACCCGCAATCGAGTGATTTATGAACACAAACACATACTTAAATCACATAAAAAATTAATTCCAAAGCTTTCTCCTCAAAACATTGACTGACGTAAATTTATAATATGCATTACGCTATTCAAGGGTTGAAATTGAAATATGTAAATATTTTGGACCATTAGCTAATCTACCCTTTCGAAGCTCAATTTTGTAAAATGCTGTTTGACATAAATTGTTAATACAATTATACAGCCTAAATTGTAATTTGTAGTATCTTAAAATATCCTTGAAGAAATATTTGCATACCTCTTTTGAATGCGGAAATGTCAGCAATATATTTATCAATGCATATGAAATCTTTAAAAGGGAGAGACTTTTGAACCAATCCACCTTTCACTTTAAGAATGCATCAAAATAATACATAAGAAACTTGGTGTGTATGAAAAAATCTAGTATGCTGGCAAACTTAAAAAAACTTGGGTTGAATTTAGAAATTTTTCTAGAAAAACTAAAACTCTGCTTCACAAAAAACTCATCCGACCTGGGGCCGTAGTCAAAATACATTTTAGCGTTACGTTTTCGTTCAAATATAGACGACCTTGCGAGAAAGTGTCAAGTATCGTAGCTAATTGTGTATTTTAGTTGACACTTTCTCGCAACGTCGTCTATATTCGAACGAAAACGTAACGCTAAAATTTGTTTTGACTAGGCCTACAGTACTAACTTATAGTTCAGAATGTTAGACAGTAAGTAGAGTGGACATAAAGGCTCTGGAGACGTTTAATAGAAAGATTCTTCGTCAAATATATGACCCATTTGCAATAACAGAATGGAGTATCAAGTGAAATTTTTATTGGGAGATTCATGTGGGCTGGACACGTTCAGCGAATGAGTGAGGAAGATATTACAAGAAAACTTTTAAGGGACACAACGGGGGGTCGAAGAAAGTCAGTAAGGCCAAAGCTTCGATGGCTGGATGGTGTTAATATGAATGCACAGCTCATTGGCATTTAGAACTAGCGAACAGCAGCACAGGAACGCCAGTCATGGAGACATGCTCTAAAGGAGGCTAAGACCCGACCTGGGTTGTGGAGTCATTGATGATGATGATGAAATATAGAAATCACGTTAACAATTCCATATAAAATAATTTGAGATCATATAATAACTAAGATATTAAAGTCAATTTTCATGGTAACGAAGTAGATATTCATTTCATTCTTCAATCAATAGAAAAAAGTATCTCCATACGGTTTAGTAATCCAAATATTGATCATAAGGCAGTTCCAAGGTTTTTGATAAAAAAAAAATTAGCATCTGTTACATATGAACAGAAATAATAAAATACAAGCAAAGAAAACAAAAGAACCGGCAACTGGCTCTTTTTCATTTGAGATAAAAGGTCAAAGGTTAAGATATTTACCAAGGAATGATTGTCGAGACAGAGGTGCATTATTGTTTGTGAAATTCATTTCAATGTATATTTCGTAAGTTACTTTCAACATTTCTTACAATTTCAGAATCCAACAAAGGTTTTGGACAGTATAATATCTGATATTAAAATAAGATTAAGTAAACAACATTTTAACATAATATATTACTTAATATTTTCTTGATATTTTAGGGTAGAAATTTTACGACTTCGATTAATGTTATTCAAGTTTAAAAGAAGAGTTTCAAAATGAAATAATATCTATGATTTATTTGGTACATATTTCAAAAAATAAAAGTAATTGTGTAAAAATTATATATGTAAATAAAATTTAGCAACGATACAGATGTTATCTAAAATGAAATGTTTATTCTCTTATGATACTAAGAGGACTTTCTTAATAAAGGGAAGGTGCATAATATGATATAAACTATTATAATCCTTATCACAAACGCCATAAAAATATAAGTAATATGATTTTGAAAATATAATGCATGGAATAGTAATACTGTGGCTTGACAACCAGTGCGTCCCTTGTCTTGTAGGTATGCTTAAAATGCCGATTGAAAATAACGCTGATCTCCACAATAGACAATGAGACAATTTATTACAGAAAACATTCAACATACAAAAATAATATAATACATAATATACTTAATGCAAACAAATACAACAACAAAAAACTCAAGTAATTTCCATTGTTTCTTGTACCGAGTCAACTAACATTGTTATTGAAACTCTAAAATGTTCTGCTTATTTTATTATGATAGGAATGAAAACATTTTATTATGACACGGATGCTCAATTGTGAATAAATATTAGAAAGGTAAATTGTAACTGCGTACAATTTATAAAAAAGAAACATCTTTAAATTGTGATGAGGAAATATTGTTTAACGGTTAGTAATTAGTTAATTTTAAATCAGGATAGAAGGTTCATGAAAACGTAAAAGAACTACAAATTTATGTATATCTATATCTTAATTAAAAACCTCTGTCATTACATTTTTAGTATATGCAGCATATGCGTCAAAGCGAGTAAAAATGTCTTGTTTTCTCGTTTTTGTGATGTCCTGTTTTTCTTGATGGAATGTCTTAGGTCTGGGTAGGATATTTCGTTGAGAGGCGTCCGTGTGAAGACTCTAGTATCGGTGACCCTCGGGTTCCTCGGCCAGAATACCTAAAAGAAGTTTTTGGATAAAGGGTAGAAGAAATTGAATCGGATGAATGGAAGACCCCAAACTTTTGAGCCATCCGAACACTAGGTGGATCTCCTTCAATTAACTGAGAATCTATGCCATTTATTTGAAAACGAAGTGGATCAAATAACTACTCTTTAAGAATCACACCTGCATAGCGATACACGGTACTATCTACTTACTGAAATAAAATAAATATAATTTTTGAATCCGTTTTGCGATATTGAATTAAGTACCTACGAAAGAGGTTTCAGTTGAAAAAAATAGGATTTGTTCATTGATTAGACTATTGTACATTTACATTATTTGGAATAAAAAAAAAACATCAAAGTTATCTTATGAGTTTCGTAAGCTTAATAGGTATAGCTAATTTACATTAGATAGATTACACAAAATATAACAAATAATCTAAAGGATTTGTTATAAAAGTAATTAGAATTTCAAACATGCAAAGAAGTTGCAGCATTTATAATTTAAAACTAGTTCACACATTTAATTAACAAATCATTAATAAATTATATTCGATTATATCAAATATTAGATCCTGTATTATAATTATAAGTAATTATAATATTTGCAATAGTTCCTTATACTGAATATCATATTTATTATTATTATAACCTGTATATTACATATAACTAAGACAATGTCTTGTTTAGAAGTAAATGATTTATATCCAAGTCGCCGTGTTACTCATGTAAATGTCCAATCAGTCGAACATTATAATACATACATATGTCACAGCTTTTATCAAACATATACATATTATATTACTAGTACAAATACTAAACCATTATTAATAATAACATGCATAGATAAACTACAACATATGTATTGTAGCGAAACTTAGAGAAAACAATGTAGGTCATAACGAAGGCGAACTAATCTATCAAAATTATTCTATATCTGTACTGGCTGCGAGTGTTATAAAATATATGGATATCTACTCGAAATATATGTTTTATAAATCGTTCAGGATACTTATATTTATTGAGTATTTATGATTCTATGTCACTATGTGTAGAATGTAATATTTTATAAATCCAAAAAATGAGTAGGTACATGGAAACAGATGAGTACAAAAATGATTGAAATTGATGATATGAATCTAATCCTCAATGGTTGAATCATATTCTGGGTGAAAACTATTGATGGAAAAGTTTGAAGGACGAATCAGTCTTAGTAAAAGTAAAATCTCTTGGCTATGCAATGTAAAAGACTAGATTGGAGTAAAGTGTGTGGAGGAACTCTTCCAATTTGAGCAAAATGGATTATGCGAGAATAATCGTCAACTTCTGAGAAATCTAATACGGCACAAGAAGAAGACAATAATTACTATATCTATTTACTTGTGCTTATCACTTATTACACTTTCATACAAAGTTATAAAGCGATAAATACAGGTAGGTATAGAGTTTGCGTAACTACTCTTGGGTATATGTTATATCAGTTTCAATAATGTGTTGTAAATATTGTAATATTGAATCGTTTGTTAAAAAGGTATCATTTGAACAAATATAGAATATAAGAACGGTAGGTACCTGCATAAATAATACATATGGGTTTGTTACTACTTTTATGATATATAACAAAATGTTTTACCATCGTTGGTAACACACATACTTATATCTAATGTATTGTAGTGACTGAATACACACTATCTCCTTGAGCAATTATTATTGATAACCACGTGGCCATAACACGAATCGTGGACAAAGTCGTGACATGAAAAGTGGTAAAAAGTATTATTCAAGTAAGTATACTATAAGTACCTACCTACTACCAATATAATATCTTACAACTATTCCTAAGACTGTTATTTCTTATCAAACTATGGTCTAATATAATATTGACAAGTAGCAAGTAGATACCTTAAACTATTTCGTTATTTTTTGTATTAGTCATGATGTATTTAATAAAAAAAGTAGCAGTTAAAAATATATGAAATTCGACATTTGAAATTAAAAAGCCCTATTGGTTCATTCTAGATCAAATACTGAAAGTTTTAATTTTTATTGGAACGGAGAGGAATACTCAAACACTACCTTATACACCTTTCATAGTGTGCTAAATAAAAACTTGTATCGTGAAAGGGGAGTTTGTCGGCATCTGGGATCAAACCGTGCACCTCTTGTGCATGCACTCTACCTCCAGGCTACCGACGAACTTGTAGGTGTATGTATATAATCTTATTTTTATTTGATAATGCACATATTGTACCTACATCCGCTCTGAGTACCTACCTATTCAGTATTCCTACCTACCTTTAATAATACTACTATTTATGTATAAAGTATCGTACGTGTCCATACGTTGAAATTATGTATTAGGTATCATTTATATCTACTTCTTATAGTAGGAGATGTAAGCTTTCCGAATAATGATGAACATATGTGATGTGATGTGATGTGTATGATTTTGATATTACGTTGATATATTAGGCACTACTCACTCATGATAATCGTGATCTATATTATTATTCTACTAGGAATTATTCCCAGATAAATTATTGAATCGAAGTTTAAAAACTATTCATTAATATAATTATAATATTTGGGTGTGTAGCACTAGCAAAGGATTGGTCTCTCACTCTTGTCCGTAAGTTTTCGAGTGTCCTGTAAAAGACAGGTGTTCGAAATAATAATAAAAAAATATGTTATGAATTTTTTGACACAATTGGATGTCGGGAACTGGATTTTTTACTTACTAGACTCTGTGTTGTGCATTCCTTAAGGAAGTTCACATATGTATGTGTACCATATACAACATACCTAAGTAGTTAATACCTATTCAAATAGGTTGACTATGGATGAGTGTGATCAATTGGAACGATTAATCTGGAGTAGTTCAAAATATGTTTAATAAAAAAATACATCTCAAATTCAACGATGAGGTTTGCCACAAATGTTGAAGTCGGCTTACATGTTTAAAACACATGCAGCTGATCTGCTGGCTACCCCACTTGTGGAATATGTCGTGATGGTGTAGTAGTAGTAGTAATATTTGGGTTAGTAGGAAGAGATCGCGTCTTTGCGATAAACTCGCCCTCTGTATATTGATTGTAAGTAATTTAAAAGCAATTCTCTATAAAATTGTATAATTGTGATCAGTACAGTAAAGAATTAATAAATAAATGAACATTTTTCTAATGAACATACTTGTGTTTGGTAATGATGTTGTTCTATTACATAACTTTACTAAAACTAAACAATAATTTAAAAATAAGGAAGAAATTTGTCAATTCAGTTTGTATATTCTGTATTTAAAATTAGAAAATCTTGCTAGTATTATATTAAGATACAGTGAGTCTTGATTTTTCTACAAAGGAGTGATAGAAGATAGAAGAAATTATATGAAAAAAATATGGAGCCACTTAATTACAAGGAAAATAAAGGATGAATTTGAATTTATAGTGATCCCAATTAAAGAACGAACACTCTCATGATGGCAATATTTAATGTATTATGAAGTTCAAGTAAATCACACATTTGTACCTACTTAAAGAAACTTTGTTAGCTATGCTTGAATCATTTGTTTCGAATTATGTTCTAACTCAATCAATTAATGAAATAAATAAAAGAATGTAAACATAAAAGAGCACTGTTCTTCCGTCCGCAGGGGTTCCGTCGGCCCGGGCGTCCCTCTTTCACAATACACCGTTCCTATGACAACGATATCAGAGCGCAAGGAATGTCGTGGAAAGGGGTGACGCAATTGGCACAGAGACGCTCTGAATGGAGGAGGCTGGTTTCTGCCCTGTTCTTCCGAGAGGAGCGTTGAGGGCGATGATGATGATGATGATGATGATGATGATGATGAAACATAAAATGCAGAAAGTTCTAGAGTTGTAGGTGTATACGTAAAGGATTTCTTGTATTTCAATTACTAAGAATGATATAGATAATTGCATTTTCTTTTTTAAAATGATGAATGAATGACACGACACAAAAACATATGAACAAATTTATTGTATTAAATAAATTAATAAATGTAGATCGTCCAATAATAATTGTTGAAAGTCGAATCATCATTAGATGAAAGAATTTAACGATTTTCGATACATAAGTAAAAGTAAGTACCTAATATCAGGTATTATTTCAAACAACGCACCTGTAATGAAGCCTATTATACATCCAAATTAACTACTTTGGCAACTAGAGAGTTTTATTGAATCGTGTATACCTGCTTATTATTAAAATAATAAAATCTGATTATTTGTACGAGTAGGTACTATGTAAGTTTATCCCGTGGAGCACCCGGTAAAGAATTGGTCTCCCACTCTTCTCTGTAAGTTTTCGAGTGTCCTGTAAAAGGCAGGTGTTCGAAAAAATTAAGACATTGTACATCTTAAATTCAGCGATGAGGTTTGCCACCCATCCTGAATGTCTTGATTTTATATTGGCACGAAGAGGACAGTTTGCATGTTTCTTACATGCAGCTGGTCTGCTGGCTACCCCACTTGTGGGATATGCCGTGATGGTATAATAGTATAGTAGTAGTAGTACTATGTAATATATACGATTTCCTCAAATGTACGTGTAACATTTCATATGTGGCTAGGATACTTGATATTTTCAAAAAAAAATCTTTTCTGATCACTAGAAAGCGAGTGAGAAGTCTTAAAAGGTAAAATGGAGATAATTGACAATATAAATGGTAGATTTTTAGCTGCTTTATATTACCGTAATGTTTAAATACAGCCAAATATTGCTCTAATAATACATTTTATTTATAAAACAACACTTAACAATTTCAATGTTGCCAGTATGACTAAGTTGACATTGTAATCATAAATAATAAAGTATGTTATAGTATTATTGGCCTGTGTTACGTTAGGTGGTGTATTATAATATGAAACTAGTTGTTCCGGCAATAAACATTGACAATAATTATAATATATATTAAGGAATATTACAATAAACACATTGACTAGATCAATAAATCATAATAAGCAATACCGCTGATTCTTGTTATTGTTATTTAAACTTGTACCGATCTTAGAGCAAATATTATAAACAACTACCATTCTTAAGAGTGTTCTTTTGATAGATGAAGTTAAATTCATTTTAAACATAGGGTTTTTTTTTGACTTTATGATGTTTACAACTAATAAATGCCCGTGATTTTAACATTTAGTAATTATTTTTGAACTTAGAATCGTTAGGTAAATCCCAGATTTTTGGCTTGTATGGCAGACATGTCACTGGTCACCATGTTACTACCCTTGATGATTTAGTTTATGTGATTTAGCCATTTGATCGTCGAGCGACCACTTTTCCGCATACTTTGCCCTTCTCTCAGCCATGTAGGTATATATTTTTCATAAATATTGATTTCGAAAATTTCGTGGTCTGCATTCAGTTGACGATCTAACTAAGAGTCTATAAAATCATAAACTACCTACTTTTGTACGATATTCGGTTCTTGTAAAGTTAGACAGCCTACTTTTAGGAGTGTCATTTTAAAATGTGTAAGTCACTGAATATAAGGATCCTCGACAAGATGGGATGGATATCATGAGTAAGCTCTCTGGGTATAATACATTACATCCTCTAACCTTTTCCTTTTCTAACCTTTGATTTGAGCTAGACATACATCTATCAAAAGATGATCTTTAAATGTATCATTTATTAATGAAACATTATAAAACAATTTAGTAATTGTTTCTAGTTTGTTAACTATAATTATTAAATAAACAATATTCATTAATGAACTCTCACATTTTAAAACAATATCGATTTCTATTGTACCTACATTTAGACAATGAAATGAATTTTTAACTGAAAAACATAGAAAGTATAAGACGATAACTATCTCATATCAATAATGAGGTACGTCGTTCATCCTGAATGTCTTAAATTTTTATTGACACGGCGAAGATAGCTTATATGCTTTTTTTCCATGCAGTTAGTCCGCTGGCTTCCCATATTGTAGCAAAAAGTGTAAATTAAAATAATGACATTACCAGTTAACCGAAGTATATTATTTTAGCTCAAAAACCTTAAAAACCACAGCCCATCCCTTACTGTTCTTTTATGCCTGATAATACGTGTTTCAATTTTTGAAACTAATAAAAATTAACGAGACTCGCCAATTTATATAGGATACCAATAAAATATAAAGCATTTTAAAAGCTGTAAATACTTTTTATTTTGAAAGTTCGTAAATACTTTTCCGAATAATTAATTAATGAGTATTTGATGTTTATATCCAAAGAGATATGTCATTATTTGCACCAATCATTATGTTAAATTACGCTATTTATGAAGCACGTTTTACCCTGAAGGAATTTTCCCATTTTTGTCATATTTTCGCATCAAATTGCAGCCGCTTTCTTGTTCCGCTGCCTTTTTTGCCTCAAGACAATAATGTAGCGTAATATTACTCTCCATCTATAGAAATATCTCAACCACAAGATGAATTAATAGCCATATTGATATTTTTAATATAACCCTAACTTTTTGTGTATGTATTTTCCATCTTGGTAGGAAGTGAAACACTTAACTTTTTATAAATTTAATACACACTTTATAGTACTAATAATGTCTTCGTAAAATAGACAAGGAAATTAATTTTTAACCGAAAAACTTAGAAAGTATGAGACAATAACCATATCAATTCAACAACGAGGTAGGCCACCCAACCTGAATGTCTTGTTTTTTTATTAGCACGAATAGGACGAATGCATGTGTATTATGGAGGATGTTTAGATTTAAGTTTAAATAAAATAGTCTATGTATTGTTATATCAATCTGTATTGTTTGTTATGTTCAATAAAATTATCAATTGTATACAGTAAGTTTAAAACCTATTTCACTTGAAATGAAATGAAATGAAATCACATTATTTTATAACTTTGTAATTACATATATATGCTCCTTATTGAACATATACACATTAAGGGTTGCACCCTCCCTCACCCATGGATGTTGCAGGAATGTCAATTCCCATGTCATTGAACAATAAAGTTTATTATTATTATTATATGTGTATTCTTACAGCTGCTGTATGAAGAATAAAAAATATTTGGCTGACAGTTCATCTTGTAGGCACAGATATACCTATATAGAAACATACTAGGATCCATAGCGTGGGATTCCGCTTCCGGGCACAAGACTAATATACGTAGCATGTAGATAGGTCCTTACTAATGCTGGAAGCACGTGGGCTCTTTGGTTCAATACTAGTTTCCATTTCATACATTTCACTATACTGGGTACGAGTATACCTACACTCGTAGCTTTCTTTTTATATGTATAAAAATACTAAAGTATATCGCCAAAAAATATTAATATGAAGTCTACGATCCTTGATTTAGAGTTTTAGAGGTTTAATTGCTGCATAAATTACAAAAAATTGCCTGAAATAACATTGAAATAAAATGTTTCTTTTCGTTTATCAAACAAAATGTTAGATTTTTTTTTATTTATTTAAGTACCTAACAGTTTTCTTCAGTCTTTTTCAAATACGAAAATATCATATTTTACTATTATTATTATTTACAACAATACAAATCTTGCTGAAAATCATCACAAGTCAATGCGATCTCAGAAGAAAAAAAATGAACGGACACCCTATTCTAAATATTGGTAGGTAGGTACTTAGGCATTTGATAAATGTACCTAATGTGATTATTTAGTAAATATAGACTTAGTAATTTATACTTAATATTGCAAATAATATTTCGTCTGCGGTATAACGGAACTTATTCATTAGCAAAAAATATATACTTTTGTAAGTACTAGGCTATTATATACAGTGAATTACATTCCATTGGATTGGTCTGCAACAAGTTTGGTTTTTCTTCCCCATTCCTCCCTATCTTCTGCCAGCACATAGACAATTTGTAAAGCGCCGTTTACTCATAACATGACCTCAAGGGCGCCGTATACGACGTCTATCTTTTCAATTCTACGAACGTGCTACGAATATACTCTATCACTTGATCCATGAAGGTATCTTTTGGTATTATTATGCGCTATTAAAAAAAAGTTATACGCAACATTTTATATAAGTAAATAGTCATCTATATGTACTTTTACAACGTTTCTCCAAAATGGGTTAGCCAATGAACTCATAGCATGGAATGCTCATACAGACCGTTGGTCGCATTCATAACGTCCTCCCCATACTATCTTAAAGAAAAATTCGAGTATTTGGCGAGTCATGGTTTACCTTTGCGATCCAACAAAGAGCGTCTTCTAGCAGTACCAGCACACAGTACGAACTTTCTGTCCAACTCATTTCTTGTTCATGGTGCTCGCTGTTGGAACAATCTTCCTTCAAAAATCAGGATGATAACAACTTTTCCTTCTTTCAGACAAGCTGTCAAAAATCACTTCCTTTCACTGAATTTAGCATCTGACTCCTAAAACCCTTTCCCCTATGCATGTGAACGCTGCAATGTATGTATGTTCTACTTTTTTTTTTATTATAATGTGTCCATGAGTACATTGTTGCCTGCATGTGCCTTTTTCATTTGTTTGCTTTAAATTGTATTCTTGTTTTTTTTTTATATTTATAATATTACTGTAGATATGTATATTTATGTCTGTTTTTTTTTTGTTTTGTTTTTTTATTTTAATAAGCGGGTTAGTTGGAAGAAATCGCATTTTAGCGATAAACTCGCCCTCTGTACATTGAATTGTATAAATGATATTTTCTATGTTAATTTGTATTATTGTAAACAATGTACAGTGAAGAATTAAATAAATAAATAAATAAAATAACATAAAAATCAAGACATTCGGTATGTGTAGCGTACCTACATATATTTATTTAAAAACGATGATAAATATGGGTTTTTAGTTATAATCCCAAATAAAACCTTATACACCCTTCAAAGTAGGTACGCTAATAGCTTGTGTCGTAAAAGGGGAGTTTGCTGGCACCTGGAATCGAACCGCGCACTTGAAGTGCGTGAGGTCGAGAATCTACCTCTAGACTACCGACGGTCTTATTTATATTGTATACATATATTAAATAATATGATAAAACTGTCAGCAAATTAACTGTAGATGTATCTATGAGCGGGAATTTTTTGGACAAAACTGGATGTAAAAAATGCCTGAACAAACTAACAAACAGTCTTTCTTCTTTCAAGTGGAGTTGTCAGTGGATTAACTACACACATATTATATGTAGATATTCCTGTCTTTTTTCAAATTGCTGAAAAATACTGCTTACCAGACCGACATCAGATAGTTATTACTTATCGCAGAAATTATACTCAAGTTCAATATAAATCGATCGTTATTGACATGGGAATCCGCGAATACGCATGGAAATAATCCAAATTAAAAAATACCTCAATATTGCACATAACCCGTGCGCAATTATAATGATTCATCATCATAAAACTAGATCATTTAGCCGCGTACCTGTGAATCTTTATGGATGGTAAGGGATCCTCTTTCACTGATATTTCTTGTGAACCATTAAGTGCCAGTACATTAATTGTGATTTAGGAACAGTTATTGTTAGCATGGTACCTTCTGAACGGTAATATAAGAATATGACTATTATTTTTTCCATACTGTTAAAATTCAACAATTTATATTTATCATATTTAATTCACTGAAACAGTACAGGACTCATTTAAACTATGGTACAAGTTCGTCCTTTATCAATTCTAAAATACGTTTACTGTATTACTATTTATGTAAAATATTTTACTTCTATTATTAAAGATTCGTTAAAAGCCACGCTTTGCCTTCTATCTAAATGTCTTCTGTTAAATACATTTAACGTATTTTTGAACTAATTTAGTGGGGTTTTGTTTGTAAAAAGTAATAGGTAGGTATCTCGTTTCAAATGAATTATTTCACACTTTCTGTAGTATCTTTTTTTCCCCACAAATGTATCTATCACCAATGGTTTAGTCAGAAACATTTGTTAATTCGTTTGTTTATTCAATGATGCAAATTTACATGGAAGTCCACAGAATAGTTTCTTTTTTGGTTTATGGGGGAATTGCGCAAAAAATCACAACTTTCTGTGTTTTTTTTCACAGTCCGTTACTATTTAAGTTCAATACCTAGTAGCATATGTTAATACCTGTTATTATTATTCACATTACTTATCATACATGTAGTTACTGTATACTTTCTTCCAGTGTAGTAGTGCTTTGTTTGCATCATAATATTTCTCGCAGCTATCATGTTGCTCTTTCTAATTGAACCTTTATTGATTGGTGAATGTTCCGACCGTGAGAGAATCCTTCCTGCAATGGGTCTTGCGTGCGAGTTCCGTGCCAACAACTAACTCGGTATAGTAACTAAACAAGGATGCCTCTTGGCGGATTGCAAATAACAATAGTTAGAACTCATTTATTATTTGTAAAAATTACTCTGTTTTACATGTTTTTATAATACTATCGAATTCATAGGGCAGTACATACACTTTTTTTAATTTGAATTGACTCAAAATATTTGTCTTACGAAACGAGAGTTCACGGAGGACAATATATTACCAACTATTAAGATAAAGCTAGGATGATCTACATAAATACGAGAACATAGACATCTTCCGATCAAATGTCCAAGACTCTACCATCAGACTTTCAAACACCTTATCTTTTAGTCTGAAGGAACTGAGTGTAACTTTACATATTCATTATTTTTGATACCAGTCGATACAAACTAAAAAAACGTAGAGGGCTATGATAAAAAAATAATAACCGAGATAATTTGTTCTGAAATGCGCCGTTTTGTACAAAATCACCGTAAGGGTCATAACACATTATGAATAATAGCCTTTGACATTGTTTTGAAAACCTTCGCATTCTTCAGAATTCACAAATTATGACTGTGGGATTTGGATTTACATCAATAGCACAGCTTTGCAGAAGGCACAGACAGCAAATTTAGCAAAATAGTTAACTTCGGTACTCCAAATCTATCAACTGCGTATGTTTCAGCAGACGCGATAGTGAGTTGTTGACTCAGGCCTCAGAGGCCTGAGTCAACAACACACTTTCGTCTCACGTTCCCGCTCCGTTAGCGTTCGGGTGCAGACGATGTTGCAAGCAAGTGTCAATTTCGTTGCTAAGATACACAATAGTTACGAAAATTAACACTTTGGCGCACCATCGTCTGCACCCGAACGCTAGCGGAGCGGGAACGTGACGCGATAGTGTGTTGTTGACTCAGGCCTCAGTAGGCCTAGTCAAAACACATTTAAGCGTTACGTTTTCGTTTCGTTTTCGTTCGAATGTTGACGACGTTGCGAGAACGCGTCAATTCATGTAGCTAAAATACACAAGGAGCTACGATAATTAACACGTTCTAGCAACGTCATCTACATTTGAACAAAAACGTAACGCTAAAATATGTTTTGACCAGACCCACTGCTAAGCGAGGTGTCTTGAATGCGGGATTTTGGTATCCCTGCTTTAATCTACTTGTATGTCGGTGTTCTCTGATTTAATCTACCATGCATGAGTGTAACAATAAATTTGTGCATAATTATTGTTGAAGACGAAGCAGGTATTGTAAGGGTTAATGAGAAGTGCAGTTTATACGGATCACTGACTGAGGATCTCAATACTTACATATTTAATATAGATTGATTGTAATTGATATGAAAGTTTGATGAGATAATCCACTGAACAGTAATTGTTATCAATCTTAACTGAATTCTATTGCAGATTTGATAGTCAGCAATCAAAGAAACTATAAGTATTTCTCATTTTATTACTGCAAGGAAAATAACTACAGCTTTATGAGCTTTGTATTTAATCAACAAGTTAATATAAAATATGTAAAGAGAATTTATTATTTCGAATTATATGAACAAGGTACAGCTAAATGGAGAACCTATTTTATGCACAAAATTAGAACCTAGAATTAGTTTACATACCTATGTAGATACGTATTTCTTATGTACGGCAATTTTTCGGCCATTGAAATAATTCCTAGCTCCGACATTTTAACGATGGCATCTACAAAAAAAATCGCAAAACATTATTTATCCAATATTTTTTTTATTTTTGTTTGAGTTTATAAAATAGTTCAGTGTTAAATTGCAAACATTGCATACATTACAGTTTATTACAAATGAGACAGAACATTATCTAGCTGTACACTGTTCTTTTACATTATTAGAGCGTTAAGAATATCGGAAATAGGATTGATGCTTAGTTTCTTTCTTTATTTCACTTTCTAATAATAATGGTTTGAATCTGTGACCAAGGTTTGAACAGAAGGCTATTTTGAGTAACAAGCAAGCGATAGTATAATTACAAACATTGAAAATCTGGATAAAATTCCTTGACTTTTAGACTTCAGCTGATTTTGAGTTTATCTTCTAACGTGTACTTGCATGATCTGATTTCTACTGAATTCACATTAATATCAAATGCTTTTATAACATTTTAACGATTTGTGTAGCAGGAAAATGTTTTAATTGAGTTCAAGAATAGAAAGATGTTTAATTTAAAGACATGAAGTGGTATAACGAGTGATTAGAAGGATAATAAAGCTTTATATTATTTCCATAAGACCAAGCTTTTCAATATTTTACGAGTGTGGCTACTTAATGGTTTGTTGAAGCTTACTATATTGGGTATACGAGTGTGTATTCTAAAAAGATATATTACCCGTTGCTAATGATTAATATGAAAATATAAATTTTAGTAAGTAAGAAGGTATCCCAATATTGAGATTACTCACCCTCTGTGCATTGAATTGTTGGAGTTATACTTTTATGATACTTTGTAATGATTGTTGTTATTATAACCAATGTACAGAAAAAAAATCTTCTAGAAGAAGTGGCAAGGGCAGGTGTCGAACTTGTGTGTTGAAAGACTTGGTTTGGAGTGGCAAGAGGTCCTGGAAGCAGCGGTGGACAGGGATCTCTGGAGGAGGTACCTGGGCGCAATGGGGCCCCGATCCAACTAGGATAAGGGGAAAAAGATGTATGTATGTAAATAATCTTCATAGAGTAATTTATGGGATTTGAGGAATCGAATAAGTCTCATACTCTTTTCTACTAAGATTAAATGTCATATACCTTACCTTACCTATGCAGCCATTTCCGTCCACTGCTGGACATAGGCCTCCCCCATAATTTTCCAGGCATCTCTATCCTGGGCTCTTTGCAACCAGTCACCAGCGATTCTTTTGATGTCATCAGACCATCGTGTAGGAGGTCTTCCTCTACTTCTTTTATCTTCACGAGGTCTCCATTCCACCACCCGTTTTGTCCATCTTTGATCCTGTAGTCTAGCAACATGTCCTGCCCATGACCACTTCAACTTTGCCACTCTCTCGACGTCAGTAACTCCCGATCTTCTGCGTATTTCTGTATTTCTTATACGGTCAGAGAGTCTTATTTGTAGCATCGCTCTTTCATGCTTTCTTTGTGCCACACGAAGTTTTCTGACAGTCGACTTGGTCAAAGTTAACGTTTCTGCCCCGTAAGTTAGTACTGGTAGCACGCATTGGTCGTACATTTTGCGTTTTAGGCTTTGGGGAATGTTGCTAGTGAAAAACTTCTTCAGATTTCCATAGGCTGCCCATCCAAGACCGATTCTCCTCTGAAGCTCCGTGGTTTGGTTATCTCGAGACAGTACCATGTTGTGACCGAGATATTTATATTCACTGACTTCTTCGATTACCTGGTTGTCAATGTCTACCGTACCTCCAAGGACCAGATTTGTCATCACTTTTGTCTTGGATGTATTGATAAGGAGTCCAACTTTTCTGGTCTCTTGCATGAGCTCCGTTAGCATTTCGCGTGCCTCGTTTATATCTTCCGAAATCAAAACGATATCGTCTGCAAATCTTAGATTACTCAGTTTGACTCCATCCACTTTGATACCCTTTTCTTCCCAGTCTAGATTTTTGAATGCGTATTCTAATACAGCAGTGAACAGCTTTGGAGATATTGTATCTCCTTGCCTTACACCTTTTTCAATGGGGAACTGTTTGGTGTTTTTGTGGAGTTTTACACTGGCTGATGTATTGTCATAGATGAAGTTCAGGAGTTTTGTGTATCTGTAATCTATACGACATTGATGCAACGCAGCTAATATGGCATCTTTGTTTATGGTATCGAAGGCCTTTTGGAAATCTACAAATATAAGTACTAGAGGTCTGTTATATTCCACCGTCTTTTCAATTAATATTTTCAAGGTCAAAAGATGATCGTTCGTGCCGAAGCCTGACCGGAAACCAGCCTGTTCACATGGTTGATAAAAATCTAATTTATTCTCTAACCTGTTTGTAATTATTCGCATGAACAATTTGTACAGGTGAGATAGCAGGCTTATGGGTCTATAGTTTCCTACATCAGCTTTGTCTCCCTTTTTGTGCAGCAGTATCATTTGTACGTTGTTCCAGGCTTTCGGTGTAATGCCGTCTGTCAAGCACATATTGTAGAGTATCTTCAGTTTTTCGTGGAGGACTTTACCACCTACTTTTATACTCTCAGTGACGATGCCATCCTCTCCTGGAGCTTTGTTATTTTTCATTTGACTGGCAGCATATTCAATTTCCTCAGTTGTAATTTCTGGAATATCTTCCGAGCCCTGATTAATGACACCGGTGTGGGGATTGATTTCTTCTGGACATTGTATATTTTCGCTGGTGCGAGCATATAACTCTCTATAGAATTCTTCTGCGATTTTCAATATTTGGTCAGAGTCTGATGTGGTGTTCCCTTGTTTGTCCGTTAATTTTGATATCTCAGCCTTTCCTGTTGTCATACTTCTCTTGAGAACCTTTAAACTTTTGTTCTTCTCTATTGTGTGTTTAATGTTTGCATCATTGAATGTTCTCACGTCTCTTCGAATGCTCTTTGAGATTTCTCGATTCAATTTTCTCCAATCATGTAAGTTTATATTTATGTTGAGTTTTGAATCCCTTCTCATTTGCATAAGATCCAAGGTATGTTTGCTCAACTTGTTTGGACTTTTCGTATGAGGACAGTTTTTCTGAACGGATTCTGATATGGCTTTTGCTATTATTTCGTTTGTTTCATCGATATTGTGATTCTGGCTATCATGCTCAAGTAGCACACTTTCGATGGTCTTCTTAAAATCGTTCAACTTTAAAGGAGTTTGCCATCTTTTCACAGTCTTTTTGCGCATCATTTTGTATCTTTCGTTTCCCAAGTTAATGGATACTGATGCTCTAACCAATCTGTGATCGCTCCCTATTGTGAACTGATTGAGGACACTCACGTCATGAACAATTTCTTTCTTGTCGGTGATGATATAGTCAATTTCATTTGTTGTTTTTCCGTCTGGACTTAGCCAAGTCCATCGTCTTTGTGGTTTTTTGCGGAAGAAAGTGTTCATTAAGTATAAGTTATTCTCAAGGAGATAGTTCAACAAGGTTTCTCCTCTGTTGTTTCTTGAGCCACTGCCAAAATTCCCAAGGGACCTTTCTGCCTCATCACTCTTCATACCAATTTTAGCATTGAGATCACCGATTATAATGTTGAAGTGACATTTGTTCTCCTGGAGGGCAGTGTTGATGTCCTCGTAGAAAATTTCTGTGTCTTCATCTGTATGACTTGATGTGGGGGCGTATACCTGAATAACTTTAAGATTATATCTAGAGTTCAACTTTAGTGTTGCGTACGCTACTCTCGTTGATAGGCTTTTGATGCTCACAATATTTTGTGAGTGCTTCTTGTGAACTAGAAATCCGACTCCTCCAATGGCTCTCTCTATATCGCCTCTATAGTAGAAGGTATGTCCGGAATTCAATGTCAATAGTGCCTCGCCCTTTCTTCTTACTTCCGAGAGACCCACGAAGTCCCATTTGATCTTCTTTAACTCTTCTTCCAGTTCAAGCAGTTTTGTGTCAGATGCAAGTGTCCGAACATTGTAGGTGGCTATTTTAAACTTCTGTATCTTTCCTCGCTGGTGGGTCGCACAAGGTGCCAAACAATGTCATATAAAAGACGAATATTCGATAAGCATCATGTGTTACATTTATTCAGGTTTAACTCATAACATATTCAATTCAACGACGATATACAATCGGTATATCACACATGTTCAGCATATTTTTGTACGGAGCTGAAACGTGGACGTTGCGTGCTAGCGAACGCGTGAGGATCGATACATTTGAGATGTGGTGCTGGAGGAAATTGCTCCGAGTGCATTGGACTGAACACAGGACCAATGAGTCCATCCTCAGAGAGCTAAACATTTCAACACGACTCTCAACGATTTGCAGACAGCGCGTTTTGCGATATTACGGGCACATTGCAAGAAGAGAGCATGAAAACCTAGAAAAAGTAATTATGACTGGGGTTGTGGAATGGAGGAGGGGAAGGGGCAGAGCGCCAATAATATGGAGCTACCAAATTAAGGAGGCCACACAGAGCTCACTACACGGGGCCTTGCACATGGCGGAGGATCGCTCATGATGGAGACAGACGGTCTATAGAACGAAGCATGATGGTCACGATCCTCAGGATTGAGGGACCGACGGAGATGATGATGAAATCACACATTCTAAATGTTTTTATTTTAAGGACACGAAAAATACAATCTGTATGTTAATTGCATATAGTAAGTTTACTGATTGCTCCACATTTTTATCACACCGTGATTAATGTACTAGACATTTTTTCAAGTTGAATGATTTTAGACGAATTATATAATTCAAACAATGGAAGATGAACAAAAACATAATTTAAAACACACCTACTAGGTTTCCATCAGTTTTTCAAAATGGTCTCCACAGTGCATTATTCCTTAGATAATGAGATCAAATAAAAGTTTCTTTTATTTATTTAGTTAAGAGGAAATAATTCTATAAAGGTAATACTTTATGTAAACCCATTATCGGTTTAAATAATCTTGTAAAGAGCTTCTTCAATGATGTTTAGTTTCATAACAAAGTTTTGGTAAATATTTACTAAGTGTGCCACGGACTGGTATAACTATAATATAATTTTATAGACGACTTGTTTCATTCTTAATCATAGGTATATCGGTATACTTTTATTTTCTTATTCTTATAGGATGGGCTGCTACAATAGAAATTTGTCTATGATGCTTCTATTAACACTCTACGTAAGTGAGTGAATGCTACAACACTATTGTGCACTTAACAGTATTTTAAGTAAAGGTACCTACCAATTTCAAAAGATTGTATCTACTTAAATATTCAATTATTATTTTTTAATTAATATTGTTGTATATTATAAACGGTCGACAATTTGTTTTTGACTCGGAAACTTACGTTTCGTAGACAAAAATACTGCCTTATATTTATAAACCACAAGTCAAATAAATTGGAGAACAGTATCGTTTTCTGGCAATATTTTGTGTTCGGATTGTCTCGAATAATGATTGTTATTATTAGTTGACATTATATATGCTAAACAGATGTTATGTAACAGGAATTGGTGGGATTGGTGAACATAGCATTGATAAAATGCACTTAAAAGTTTCCTTCTAAAGGGAGTTTGCTCTGTCGGTTGGTGGTGTAGATGAGGAATCTATTGAGTAGCATTCTTAATAATACCATCGTGGGCATGCAACATTCAGAATAGATGGTTGATACTTGTTATTTAATAAAAATAAGTATTACTTATTCTACAAAACCACCGCAAGGGTCCATTTAGGAATCATGTGGATTGCGTAAATTATGATAGTATAGCCTATCTACGTCACTGCAAATGAGATAATACCATTAAATTAATGACTTCAAGAAAGAACAGCTAAAAAAATTGCATCTAGTACCGAAAAAAAAGTAACATTGAACAACGCTATAAGAATAAAATAAAAAATTAATGTGAGTGCAGATAGAAGAGTTTAGCTTCACCAAGCAGTCAGACTGTTAGTCACATGCTACTGATGAAAATAAACGATTTCATTGGCGATTAAGAATATTGTATGTGAAGCAGACGCTAATTGATCCTTCAAACATAATCCATAAAGAGGTTTCCTAAATGCTTTTGACCGTAACTCTTGGCACGTCAATAGCGCGACCGAGAACCAATTATGACACAGCCACGCCGCTCTAACAAATAGTTTGAGATAAGTACCTTCCTACTTTAGAGTTAGGCAATTAGAAAGCCTTACTATGTAAAACATTAGCATTCTACATTTATCATATCTATGCGAATTGTGCTTTTGTAAGACTTGATTTTTGACTGGTAAAAGCTATAATACTAGTTTGTGATTTTTAATAACTGAAAAGGTCGGTAGCCTGGAGGAAGAGTATCAGCCTCCAGAACAAGTCCGTGGTTCGATCCCAGGTGCCGGCAAACTCCCCTTTCACGGCATAAGCTTTTAGCTTAGTGTGAAAGGTGTATAAGGTTGTATTTGGGTTTATAGCGAAAACCCAGATAATTTTATCTTTTATTAAAAAAAATCTAAAATTCAAATCCTTCTATTGTTTTCGATCAACTCCACCTTACCCATGGTACAAACATATTATTACTTTCAGTGATACTGTACAAACATATTGAACAAGTCGACAGGGGGAGGGTTCGAATCCAGGACTTCACGATTTAAAGCATGAAACTCGGTCATCAAACTAGTGTTCACTTCATTTAGGTATAATTATTATGTAAATGGTATTACATATTTATAATATGGAGCACAAGGATCTATTAATATTGCTTGGTATATGTATGTTATCTTATAAGCAAATATGTTGTAAGCTTACGCTATCTTGAAATAATCACTTAGTACATTATTTCACAATTCTCAAAGATTACAATAACGTTACAAGTAAATGATAATAACTATAACCATTCAACTATAAATAAGATATCGAGATAAAATTATTATTATAATTACATTAACATAAAATCTAGATCACATCTTATGTACATATTGTGAATTATCGTAGTTTTGCAATTGTAAGATCGATATACATTGAAAACATCCTGTAATAAATCATTGTACATTATGAGACAGGTGTTAAACAGACAAAATAAATAAAATTATTTGAATTTCTCGATATGAGATATGAGAAATCGTGGGATAATGATCGATTTTTAAAGAAACGTTAAAAAACAAAGAAATTTAGTGAGATGCGACAATTTAGGAGTAGACAATATCCTAAATAGAGAAATAAGACACAAGAATTTCTAAATCAAAAATTGGTGGAATTCTACAATGATAAATCTACAATGATGAATACAAATAATGTACTTTAATTAACATTATTTGACAATCCTTTCAAGACATAATTCGAATCAAATTCAAATGATTATCTTTGAATTAAATTATTTTTAAAATAAAATCAATTATTCATCAGCAGATTGTAAAACATATGTTGACATTGACGTTTCGGAAACTCCGCTTTTTACCAGAAATGTAACCTAGACAAATACAAGTTGCAATATTACCTACAGTGAATCAAAAGATTGAATCGATTTCCGATATTATTATTATTAATAATAATAAACTTTATTTTACACAATATTAAGATAAAAATAGTAAGATTACAACATGGTGTAAACAAATAATTTTAGACAATGGGCGAGTTTATCGCAGAGACGCGATATATTCCAACTAACCCAATATTATTATTTAATATTATTAAGATATTCGATCTCGACAATCTTTGTAATATTGAATCTCATTTCGACGACCTTTTCATGGCGTTAGGCCTAATGTACACTTCAAATCACATCTAAAGTGGTATTTAGGTATTGGATTCTTTTATTCGCACAGAACTGAAAACCAAGTTTACAAAACTATAGTTTTGCGCACTTAAAATCGCAACCATAAATCAATATCGTGAAGTGTTAAGCTAACAAAGTGTTATTATTATTATTACTTGGTATGTACTGTCTCTTAGTACATACTAGATATTATTAGGTACATACAAGAGTCTACAAGAATAATAACAACGTTAAATGACAGCTATGTTCAAAGTGAATTTATTGCTTTCTAGACAAAATTAACGCCATCTCGCCAGATGGTGAGGTGTTAACGACAAAACTAGACTTCAATTAACCTCTGTTAAGAAGTAAAACAATATATATTTACCTACTTACATTGTTCTAAATTAATAACTTATCGGTAAAACGATATTTGACTCCGGTTAAGTATCTATTTCTAAAATATATTTTTTATAATTTTTAAAATCTGCATAAATCTGATCTAATGAACATAAAGACGTTCTGAGAAAGTGAGGATTTCTCTACCAAGACAAATCGTGAGTTACATGACGCACCTATGTATGTCTTGAGAGTGAGATATGACACTGAAGGATGTCACAATAGATCTACTATGGTCGTGGTGACACAAGAGATGCAAGGTCCCTTGACCTTTACTTAAAAAAAACATAAAAACATCTTTATTCTTTCTGGTTGATTTGGGAACTCTTTGAATTAAAATGCGTTTTTTTAAAGCACTTTGTGCATCCATGATTCTAAGACCTCAAACGTTTAAAGATAGTTGTTTATTTTTTTTTTATATATATACCTACATGATAAGTATATATTATTACAATATTACAAACATTTAATTAAGGTTCATATACGGATGTTGATGATAGGCATATTCATAGATACGATAGGATAAGTATTAAATTTTCGAGGGAAGAAACTTGATAAGCTTCCCTCTCGACCTATATGTGAAGATTTTTGAGAAGTAAGTATAGGTATTGACTCACCTATCTTATATCGACTCCAACACTACTTATTTAAGTGATATTTATCTGATATCAACATTTTAATTTAAACATTAATCGAATTAATTTAAAAAAAAAACAGTACCTTCAACAAATGAGACATTATCTTTTGTAATATTTTTTGTTGTACTATTCTACAAAATAAAAATTAAACGAAAATGTAAAGAATGAAATATTGTTCAAAGCTAAACATGTCGAACGTTTTGGTAGAGCTTTAGATAAATGTATCAAAGGTTAAAGACATCAAAATCAACCTTTGCCTTATCAGATAATCTAATTGATCCAAAGAAAATAAAAATAGGAAAATATTTTTTAAACTAGATTACAAAAAACATAATTGGATGTTTATCTAAATGCGAGTATATTTTAATTTCATGTCGAGTTCTTATTAAGGATTTTATATATTGATGTATAAGTTTAAAGGTTATTTGGCTTCATTTATTTTATTATTAAATGAAGATAATTAAACTTTATCACCCACGCTGCTCTTTTATAAGAAATCTTAATAATAATTAGCGATATAAATAATAATTTATAAGAGTATAAACTAGAGAAATGTTTGGATTATAAACTTGCAGATAAAGAATGTTAAGGGACAAATTGGTAACTAATTAGCAAGTATACTATACTATACTACTATACCCTCACGCCATGTCCCAAGTGGGGTAGGCAGAGAGAACGGAACGCCAAACAGATCTATCTTTACACACTTCCTTCGCTTCCTCCACATTCATACAGTTCCTCATACACGCACGTCGGTTCCTCTTACTCAACACGCGGCCGTCCTTTAGAATTTGATCCACGTGATCAAGCCACGTGGTTCTCGGACGCCCGCGTTTCCTCACACCCTTTCTTTCAGATAAGTATATCCTCTTTGTCATTCTTACCTCGTTCATTCGTTCAACATGCCCAAACCACCGTAGTTTATTCACGCGCATTCTGTCCACAACACTCTTCTTGCATCCGCTCATTCTTCTAATATCCTCATTCTTCACTCTATCACGCAGCGTTTTACCAACCATTCTTCTCAACGATCGCATCTCTACTGCATTTATTCCACTTTCGTCCTTCTTCAACCACGTCCATGTCTCGCTTGCATACGTAAGTGACGGTACCAGAATGGTATTGTGCACCAGCATTTTAGCCATGTTCGACACATTGTCATTGCTGACAATGGGTCGAAGTGCACCGTTTACTCTAGCACCGGCCACTTTCCTTCTTTCAATGTCCCCATCGCATCTTCCATCCCTCGTAAACATACTTCCCAAATATACATACTCACTTACTTGCTCCAAACATTCGTCACCAACTTTAATCTCGCAAATCGTTTTTTCATTCTCTCTTTCAAAAACAAGAACTTTCGTCTTCATAACATTCATTTTCAAACCATTCAAATTGCAACTATCATACACACACGTAACAATCTCTTGTAAGTCCCTTTCACTCTCAGCCATTAACACCAAATCGTCTGCGTACATCAATGCATTCACCCGAAACCCATTCAGCTCGACACCAACATCCATCTCTTTCACAGGTCGCATACAGTAGTCGAAGAATAGGTTGAACAGCCACGGAGACATGACACAACCTTGCTTCACTCCTTTGGTGAGGACAAACCACTCCGAGAGAGTGTTATTTACCCTCACGCAAGCGGAGCTTCCCACGTAAAGTGAAGATATTGCGCGGATCAACCGGCTGCTCACCCCATACTCCGACAACACGCGCCACAACCTTTCACGGTCCACTCGATCATATGCTTTCTCCAGATCCACGAACGCACAAAAAAGCCTCTGGTGTTTACCCAGAAACTTCTCCATAACCATTCGCAGGGAGAAGATCTGATCGGTGCACCCTCTGCCATTCAAAAAAGCTCCTTGCGCATCCCATATCTTACACTCAGTTATCTTTCGTACTCTCTCAATCAAAATTCTACCATACAGTTTCCCTATTGAGCTCAGCAAGCTAATAGCCCGATAACTCCCGCATTCAAGTCTAGAGCCTTTCCCTTTGTACAGGGGGCAGATGATAGCCCTCCTCCAATCCTCTGGAGTAACACCTTCTCTCCAACAATCGTTGAAAAGCTCCAAACACCACGCGAGAACCCCCGGTCCACCAGACTTGATGAGCTCAACGGCAACACAATCATACCCTACAGCTTTACCGCACTTCGCTCTTTTTAATGCATTCATAATCTCATTCATGTCTATCATATCGTTTTCATTCACACTGCTTTCACTGTCGTCATACTCATTTGCATTTGTACCATCACATTCAAACAGATCTTCGAAATATTCCTTCCATCTCCGTAACACACATTCATCATTCACTAACACACATCCATCCTTGTCTTTTATCCCTTTCATACTGTTCACACTTGAACCCGTCCTCTTTCGTTTTACTTCCTTCCAAAAAATCTTCATATTTTCACTCGCATACGTAGACAATTTCTTACATTCTTCATCTTCAAGCATTTTTTTCTTCATTTTCACAACTTCACGCACTTCCTTCTTGCATGTCTTGTAAACTTCTTTCTTTCGCTCTTTTTCACATGTGTCACACTGTTTCACACTCAGTAAGTCTTTCCAAGCATTCTTCTTCTTATCTGTAGCTTCTTTCACATCATTATCCCACCATGCATCGCCTTTCTTACGTCCAACTTTAGCTTCACCACATGTTTCTTTTGCACTTCCTACAAGCACACTTTTTAAGACATCCCACCTTTCATTCATCGTTAGATCATTCTTTTCGTTCGCACTCAGCTTCTCATTCACAGTTTTTACATATTCATTCTTTACACTCTCATCTTTCAGTTTTTCGACTCTCAATCTCATAGATGGCGTGGACTTTTGCGTTCTCGAACGCCAACCGGAGAATAGATTTATTCTTGAGACGACAAGAAAATGATCCGTCTCCAGCTCAGCGCCTCGATTCACTCTAGTATCCGTGGTCGCCTTCCTGAGACGAGAGTCCACACACACGAGGTCAATCATCGATCTTTCATTCCCTCTCTCCCAGGTATACATGTGGATCTCCTTGTGGGCGAAAAAGGTATTCGCCACAAAGAGGTCCATCTCCAAGCACACGTCAATTATTCTTTTGCCATTATCGTTCACTCTACTGTCTCCATTCATTCCCAAAACACTTTCAAGTTCATTCCTCCTAACACCCACCCATCCATTCAAATCACCTGCCAAGATCAATCTTTCATTTTCTTTTTTATCTTCTGCAATCTTTCTCACGCCATTCCAGAACTCTTCCTTTTCCGTCTCTATGGCATCGTTCCCAGGACCATACCCAACTATGAGTAAGATCCTAGTCATCCCCACTTTGAAACGGATCCAGATTAGCCTGGAACTTACACATTCATACCCTTTCATACATTCGCTCATTCTTTCCGATAAAAAAGCACCCACACCTTGACATGCGTGTTGTGTATCTGGAACACCAGACCACAACTCGATCCTTCCATCACTTTCTTTAATACCACACCCTTTCCTCTTCGTTTCGCAGACACACAAAACATCCAAATACTTATCATTCATCATCTCTAAAATTTCGTCCGTCTTTCTTACCATCCCTCCTCTCACATTCAAAACTCCCACCCTGCATTCCGCTCTCCTCTTTGTGCCCTTCACCCACTTTGACGCGGCATGATGGGTGGCAAGCCTCATCGCTGCCATATGCGTCAAAGCGTACTACCTATTGTCTTACATTTTACCCCCCACCGCAAAGGAATACGAAAAATCCACCACCCTGTAACCCAACACCAAAACTTACAAGTAAATTAAAAATATAGGATAAAAAGAAAAGAAAAGTAAAAACCTCCACCAAAGTTAGTCAAGGTCGTGTGTCGTCTAAGAAGTGGCCGGCGTGGTTGTAGACACGAGAAAACAACAACAATGTGACTATAGAATACGCTAGAAACCAACGTGATTTTAACACAACGAAGATACGACGGTGACTGAAGTAATTCGCAGAAGAATAACACTACACACACAAGGGACGCGGCGTGGTTGTAGACACGAGAAAACAACAACAATGTGACTATAGAATACGCTAGAAACCAACGTGATTTTAACACAACGAAGATACGACGGTGACTGAAGTAATTCGCAGAAGAATAACACTACACACACAAGGGACGCGGCGTGGTTGTAGACACGAGAAAACAACAACAATGTGACTATAGAATACGCTAGAAACCAACGTGATTTTAACACAACGAAGATACGACGGTGACTGAAGTAATTCGCAGAAGAATAACACTACACACACAAGGGACGCGGCGTGGTTGTAGACACGAGAAAACAACAACAATGTGACTATAGAATACGCTAGAAACCAACGTGATTTTAACACAACGAAGATACGACGGTGACTGAAGTAATTCGCAGAAGAATAACACTACACACACAAGGGACGCGGCGTGGTTGTAGACACGAGAAAACAACAACAATGTGACTATAGAATACGCTAGAAACCAACGTGATTTTAACACAACGAAGATACGACGGACGAAGATTAGCAAGTATCAACATTAATATTGTTATGTTATTTTATCCATGTTACAAATGTTACAAACGATGCTGTGCGCCGGCGCACCCAGCAGAGACCTGTAATCTCCGTAATACAGGAGAGATGATGGTCCTGGCTGGGACATGTTTTGAGAATGCCTAATGATAGTTGGCCAAAAAGAGCACTGTTCTTCCGTCCGCAGGGGTTCCGTAGGCCCGGGCGTCCCTCTTTCACCGTTCGTATGACAACGATATCAGAGCGCAAGGAATGTCGTGGAAAGAGGTGACGCAATTGGCACAGAGACGCTCTGAATGGAGGAGGCTGGTTTCTGCCCTGTGTTCCCGAGAGGAGCGTTGAGGGCGATGAATGATTGAATGAATTTTATCCAAGTTAAATATTTTAAGTTAGATAAACTTTACTCCGTGGAGTTAAAAAAACAAGTATTCGTAAAAAATCACGTATAAGACATCTTTAATATAATGATTAGGCATGCCACCCATGCTGTATGTCTTATTTTTACTGACATGGAGTGGACAAACTGCACATTTATTACTCACAGTTAGTCCGCTTACTATGCCAGTAATGAGTTATTCCGTGATAATATAGAGTTATAATTTTTAAATAGAAGCTTCAATCCGTGAAGTTTTAGATCATGGTTTACACTCTTTTCAGTAAGTTTTCAAGTGACCTGTAAAAGGTATGTATTCGAAAAACGTTGTCATACTTTTAATCGTCGATTCAGTAGTGATAAGGCATGCCACCTTCTACGAATGTCATTTTTTTATTGGTATGGATAGCACGACTAGCAAGTTTATGACGTGTGGTTAGTCTACTGACTACCTCACACGTGAGAGATGCCGTGATAGTACAGACCAGGAATGTTGCGAATATTCGCATCCGCATCCGCAAATGCGGAGCTTCCGCATGTATTTGGACATCTGCATCCGCATCCGCATCCGCAATAATCGATGCGAATGTTCATGCGGATGCGGATGTAAGACAAGTTGCGATAAGAAAGAAATGGGGCGGGGCCAGCTATAGGCGCGTGCCGTTCGCACTTGATATTAACCAATGGGAACGATAGAATTGGTGACAAGATCCGACACGTTTTTATTTCTACCGGTTTTATTTTATTTTTGCAAATAACAAAAAAGAAAATAATATTTCGCCAAAATATCCATAATATTATTGTAAGAACAATTTTGTCACATATTTGACAGTGGGGTCTACCAACTAAGATAGTTCCTACTTTTTTCTATAACATCTTAAACATCCGCATCCGCGGATGTGAGCCTTCAAAAATCCGCATCCGCATTCACATCCGCGGATGTGTAAAAATCGACATCCGCAACATCCCTGGTACAGACAAAAAGATTTTTTAACTCTCAAAAAAAAAATTATATAGCAACGGTGGCAGGTTATCTGACGGTATAGTATCGAAAATCCAACGGGTTCGATTCCTCCCGCTGTAGACCTACTCCACTTTCACGACACAAGCTTGTAACTTACTGTGAGGGTGTTTGTATTTATAACTCACCCAAATTCATGTTTTTGTATGTACCTATCTAATATAAAATCAAACTCAGAAAAATAGGATGAATTATTGATAAGATGAAAAATAAACCGTTCGACAATGTCATTTCTATTTAAATGTGTTGATTTATGACTTTGCTGCAAGTAAACTCTTACAACTGATAAATAATAATAATATAAGGAAAACAATACCAAATATTCTTATTTGACAAAGAATACAACGCAATAAATCAAAATGTCGCTCATAATATTTATTTAGAATAATTAGCACATGTATGTGAGTGTTTATACAAAATTTGCAAATACAAATAAAATACTGGACCTATTTATTATCTCTTGTATGTTATTTTAGGTCTTTTTAAAGACATAGAATGTTCCAGATGAAGCACCTACATAAGCAAAATAATTTAGTTTAAATAATGCTTTTTAGTGATGAAAATCTATTTGCTTTTTGGTCACTTGGTTTTCTTAAATTTAATGGTATATTATTTTGTTAAAACTGTCACTGCTGTACTTGTAAATGTTATGTATATGTTTTTTGACATGTAATAGGCTTATGTCGTGAATTTTTGTGAATGAAAATAAAAAAAAGTATGATTACTCCAATACGCCTTTGCTCATTACAGATATGTTTAGTCCATATGATATAGGCGATGATTCTTTCTAGCCATAAGTTATCTTCGCTTTATAAGACTTTCTGTCACAATATACAGTTTCAAAAACAGTTACATTAGGAATGCCTCTATTGTTCGATAATTCATTCTATATAAAAAAATGTCAACGAAAAAAAAAACTCTTAAATATTCGTCTCAGGCAAATGGCCCTCTTCTACTCAGAGCAATAATTCTATATTAATGAATATGCATAGTCCAGCGGGGATCGTCTGCCGCTGACTATGAGAATTAACCATTCAATTTTCACTAGCTCCCTGAAAACAGAAAAACATTAAACAGCGCCGACAGAAATCACCCAAAGTCATCCACATCTTCATTACAAGACTGTCATATATGAAGAAAGCTTTTGAATTCCCAAAATAAGTACAAAAGGGCGTGATAAGAAGAAATCATAAGCAACAAAAAAATAGTAAATCGACATGCACCCTCAGTCTGGTGGTTCTCCGACTCCTTTATTTACATATATGTTTAGAAATAAAGACAACAAAAACTCACATCATTGTTTGCAAAGCTCTCTGTTTTCTTTATCATTTAACAACTTTGTGGCACGCTGTTGCTCATATTTCGTATTATTTAAATAATATTTACATATTTACATTACAGAAGCCCTTTTTTGTTTGTATACAAACGTGATAATTTCATATAATGTATATTACAAACAAGCTCACTTTGTTAATCAAAACGGCTACTTGTTTACAAAGCTGCTACGCTTTAATATTATTTTTTATTTATTTCTGCATAAATATTTTAGCATGTTCGTAAATATATATATGAATACTAGCTGATCCGGCAAACGTTGTTTTGCCATATACTATATAGATTGAATTACTAATATCACTATTAAAAAATAGGGGTTGATGGTACAAGTTTGAAAAATTAGGGCTGTATGTATTTTTTGACGCCTTACCATAAATTTTTTTTTTACCAAAAACTGAAATAAAGAAATTGGGGTGGACCTCTCTTAACTATTAGAGGTATGAGAAATAGATGTTGGCCAATTCTCAAACCTACCCAATAAGCACACAAAAATTCATCAAAATCGGTCCAGCCATTTCGGAAGAGTATGATAACAAACACAGTGACACGAGAATTTAACATATTAGATTTAAAACATTAAGTGAATTATTTACAAGCAAACAAACCTCTTTTATCGATAAAATGTAGGATATCAGGAGTAAGATTATCCATATAATTTAATAAAGAAACTACTACTACTACTATACCATCACGGCATATCCCACAAGTGGGGTAGCCAGCAGATCAGCTGCATGTATAATGCACTGCCATGTATAATGCACTGCACTAATAAAGAAAGTAAATTTATGATTTACGTTTTCAAAATAAATTATGTTTGTTATTTGTATAAAAAATAATTCAACTGCTTATAAAAAAAATGAAAGTCTCCTTTCTAAGTTAGATGTTAATATTTTGAAATATATTATTATATTTTAGCTATTTGTTTGATTTTGTTGGCACTAACCATGTGGTAATCACGAAACTATTTTAATTATAAGTAATAAGTTAATTATGTACTACACCACTTAAATTTTTAAGTGGTGTAGTACATAATTAACTAATTCCTCATAATTAAAAATATTTTAGCTATCCTATAACAAATGTTTTTGTGTTTCATATTTCTAAGGTGAGCATAAAAATGTAAATTTAACCCGAATTCTCCGGGAATAAGAAATACTTATCCAATAAATGTGATATTACGTATAAACTCTAAGTATATGATAAGATTTGACACTGTGGTGTTATTTTTTAATTTTGAAAATCCGTTCCTGAAATATGGGGTGTCCTCATATGAGGACACTAGGAGAATCCGTGTAGTTTTCATAATATTTTTTTCTATATTATTATTCATATTGTCTTCCACGTTTTACTTATTTTTGTATTTTAATCTCATTTTAGACGTTTTAAGTTAGTAGAAATACTAGTTCTACTAGAAAACGGTGATAAATATGATTAGACTCCTTGAGATATATACATAGAACCTCCTGAAGTCAGCCAACTTACTGATGAAAATTCATACAAGGAAGATGGAGTGAATAACAATTATTGCCTGCCTGAAAACCAATTGTGAGCACCTTTGGAAAGACGGCAGATTTTGAACCAAGGTGCTGGAGATATGTTTAATAACAATACGATATAACAAGCCACATCAAGGCCAAATTTAGAAAGATTGAGTCCACCTCAATAGACTTCCAAGTCTTCAGGGAAAACTTTGTGTCCTGGTATCTTCCCCAATATAAATAACGAACGTTTTGAAGGTTTAACTCGATTCAGTAAGCAAAAACGATGTAAATAAATTATTACAGAGTATGTAGTAGGGCAATTCTCTTTTGTCAGATGTATTTTGGTTCAATAAGTGAAGTACAGTGGAGGAACATTATCCATTTTTTTTCTCCATTTCTAAATCTCTTTGAAAGATTTTTCTTCAAGGATCAATATCGATCAGATAATTCGTATGGGTTTATTTTTTATCATCTGTTTTCTCAAATACTTACTAGAATACTCAACCATTGCTTCATCATGTGAAATAGATTGGCTAAAAGTGCACATCATCATGCATTTTTCATTACACGTGAACAATAAGCGGTCTCAGGTTGTACAATTTGTCTTTTTTATCATGCTCATTATTTGATAAAAAGCGAATAGATCTTTAAATATTTTCAAAACTATCTCTTCTCGTTGCTTCATACACTAAGTAATGCACAAACCTTCACCTTTACTCTAATACATAGCTTTTCCTGGAATTACATTGTATTCCGATACGATAAGTACAGCAAGAAATTATCGGCCTTTATCCTTATTTAGATTTATGTCTTCCCACATATTAGATATACAATACTCTGAACTTATGAGATCTCATCAAAAATAGCTCAAATAATTCAAATTCGGTAAAACATTCATAACGCTGGTTTTTTATTTAGGAAGAGATGCTAGGATACAAAGTTTTCCCTCTAGATTTGATAATCTATTGAAGTGGACTCAATCTTTCTAACTTTGGCCTTGATGTGGCTTCTTATGTCGTATTGTTATTAAAAATATCTCCAGCACCTTGGTTCAAAAGCTGCCGTCTTTCCGAAGGTGCTCACAATTGGTTTTCAGGCAGGCAATTGTTATTCACTCCATCTTCCTTGTATGAATTTTCATCAGTAAGTTGGCTGACTTCAGGAGGTTCTATGTATATTTCTCAAGGAGTCTAATCATATTCATCACCGTTTTCTAGTAGAACTAGTATTTCTACTAACTAAAGACGTCTAAAACGAGATTAAAATATAAAAATAAGTAAAACATGGAAGACAATATGAATAATTATATAGGAAAAAATGTTATGAAAACTACACGAATTCTCCTAGTGTCCTCATATGAGGACAGTAAAAGTTAAACAAGGTTATATCATCACTGGTTATACATAAATAAACATTATTTGTGCCACTAAATCCGCTAATGATATATGAATTGACCTACATATATATTTTATAGATTTAGAAACGTATAAAATAAATATTTTTATACTTTCGGGAAGAGGTCGTCATTTTTGTAAATTTTCAAAATACGGTAATTTTGAAATGATGCACACATCCACCCACGACTAAAATCAAAGATACAATGATTTGTTTATAAAGAGGAACGTCTTGCTTGTAGGATAGTTGTTTCGACATGCTCACGCTTATTGTTTAGTTGTTATGGTCAATTTTAATGTACATTGTTTCCGTCCTCATATGAGGACACTAGGAGAATTCGGGTTAATTATACACTAATTAACGTTACTGTCGGAGTTTTTCTCAGAGAAAAGACGGGTTAAAAAGCTGGCATCTAATATTCATAAATAGGTTCGAACATAAATACACTTATTATAGAGATGTGAAAAGCTTTTCTGATATTTTTTGTTAACATACTTTAAATGTGTTTACGTTTAGCTATGAAATGGAACAAAATAATATTATTAACGATGGTAGGCACACGTATTGACGGTAGTAACAATGTAAGTTAAATACTTCTATAAAAGCTTGTTGTAAATAGAAAAAATGAGCTTTGGGAGGTAATGTAAGTAAAGCTTAATGTGCTCATTATTATTTCACACACACAAACGTTAACATAGAATCTTTTTGACGAATCCAAACTTCATATTCTGGCGACGGATCGAGTCTCGTACCATATGCAAAGGCATGAGCCATGTCTTTGCCCGACTATAAAAAAATTCGCTTCATATATTTATATTTCAAAGATGAATCTGAATTTGGAATAATTCCTTATTATATTTGGGTTGTGTCATGAGGGTGGAATAGATCGGCAGTGGGTAGAATTATAACCGTGATTTCTCTATTGAAAGCTCGAGACTCTACCATCAAGCTTCCTACCGTCTCTAATGAGTTGAATTAACTGTCTATGCAAATAACCCCTACAATATGTATAGCGCATATGCCATTATATCTCTCATTATTATTAATCGTGTAGTGGAAGCAATAAGGCTGGCGGATCACAAACCTCAAAATTGACTTAAGCAGCGCAGTTTTATCCATGTTTTTTTGCTTGGAATATAAAAAACACACATCAAAATAGATTTTGATAGACCATATTTAATAATTAATTTTACCAAAGATACTATAGATTACATTAATAATTATATAACAAAAATATCAAATATTTTATAATAACTTAACATTAACCATCTATTTATTACCGTTAAATAATGTAAACTTCGATATTGAAAAATGAATCGCTTGCTGAAAATACCAACTATTAGAAAAGATAATAATAATAACAAATATGATATATTGAAAGAATAAATAAATAAAAGAATAAAAATAGTTTTTTTCCTACTTTAATAATATTTTCTTAGTATTTTTCCATTTTTTTTAGATAACTTTTCTAAAACAAATAGGTCAATGATATTTGAAAAGTTGTGTGATTGTAAGAAAAATATTTATAGAAGAAAAAAACGAAGACATTTAATGTACTGAAATAATTAATTCCATATTTGAATTTCAAATAGATTGACAGTACAACAATTTTTTTTACTTCTAATGTTACGATTTCAAATTCAAGCTGAGGGTTTGAGTGGTTTAAAGTGCCACCACATAATTTCTGCAACAGATAAAAATAGATGTCATGGAAGTCGACAATCAAACACCATCATTATTGTATTATAACCATGGGAAAAGTAAGGAAGGATGACATTTCCCATTGCCGTAGGTGTGTCCATGGGGTCGTGTTGCGGGGTGCAGAGGGTTACTTGTATTGATCTCTATGTAGGACCGCAGACCCACGCACATGCGCAACATTATGCCAATGCTTTCAGCACAGTGGAAAAATAAAATAATTGAAATTAATAAAATAATATTTCTTAGAAAAAAAACAGATACATTGAAAATTGTATTAACGAATTTTCGATAATTATAATACTACCTACTTTTAATTATAAATGTGTTTTTATATTTTTGTATGCTTATTACATGAAGTTAGTTTGCTGTCCACCCAACTCTTGAGTGATTTTTTAATATTATATCTTAAAATATTTTTATAATTTAAATGTAGTAGGTATTTATTTTTAATAAATAATTTTATTCCAGGTATTTGTGGGTCTCAGATAAATAAGTTTGTCAATAAAGGTCCCCTTATTTAGGCATAATGATAAGAGTGAATAAATAAAAAGACTTTTTTAAACTAATATGTCTTTAAATGAATCGTATATATTTTTAAGTATTAATTTTATAAACTTAAAACAAAAACTTTTAAGTATTTCAGTAGTAGTTCGTCGATTCATTTGAATCAATTTTTCATAGGGTCGTGTCTAAATTCTACTTGAAAAGCTCTGCTGAAATTTTGCGCTTGCGTGTAACAGAATTTACGTTTGCAGAACATTCGCATACATCGTATACAAGTTCTGAAGTTCTGTAGAATTTGTGACGGGAGCAAATTCTTAATTCCGTTATTTTCGTTATATATATTATTTATTTTCTTGGTATAGTGACACACTTGGATTGTGGGAAAAAATCGTGAAGTGGTGAAATTATTAAAGCCTCCATAGGCTTCGTTATTTTGTGATAATCAATACTGTAAAACTCGAAGAGGAAAAATGTGGGTTTATTTTTATATATTTTGATATATTTAATAAAAGATCACCTTTGTATAATTGTTAATTTAAGAAAGAAAATAATATTATTGATTAATCAACTCAGTAGCGTGAATTCGAAAAAGAAAATTTTTGAAAAGCAGGAAATAGAATCATCGACAGAAAATGTTTTGTCGGGAACGTATAAACTAGGTCGCCTCAATACACACGTTAGTAGATTATAATATAAATATATAAAAAAAAAACCTTAATATAACTGTGCAAATTTTTAAATACTTTCAAACAAACAAAGAAATTTCATACAGAGAATCGATTAAACACACTGGATAAAACCATTGTGATATGTGTAAATTATTAGCACGTTACATGCTGGCGTAATAAAATGTAATAATTCAAGTTGTTGCATTATTTAGGTAGTTGGTAGTGGAGAGAGAACATGTAATGGTGATTCATTTATCGACTTTTATTCTATAACCAGGTACCCTTTAAGTATAATAATTTTCCGACTGATACTGTCGCATATATTATTTCTTTAATCGTTGCAAAATGTGCTTCTATATTGATTTCATTCACAAATGAGGACGCGTGTGTATTGGTGAGCAAATACATTCCACGCTTATATATGTGTGCATGAATAATATACACGAGACAACACGATTTTATATTATTCATCTCATTCAACATCAGTTCTCATCTTGGTGACGTGACCTACGCCACAAGTTGATCTCTATTAAATAATAATGTTAGTCAGAGATAATTATTTCTTATTTAACTATTTCAATCGTTAATTAAGTAACTTTAAGCTCAACATTAAACAGTTGACGTGAAAAATGGGAACCGGATAAGAGAAAAGAGTGATCTAAAATTATATTTCATGGCGTTCTTTATAATTTTAATTTGTTTGATTTTTCTAATCATTTAATCCTTTTTAATTAAGATCAGAATTCTATTTATGAATCAAGGGATGTTAATTCGTTCAATGAATATTGTTTCATTGAGTCTCACGTCATAGATAATTTATTTATTCAATTGCGTCACCGGGGATAAGTTCTCTTATTTCGTAGAACCTAAGGAGAATAATGACGTCATTACTGCACATATCCGTACACCGATGCACTGTATAACTAAACTACCTACGTAATTGCAAAGCAGACTCCTGAATAACGATTTGACGACATAGCTGATGTACTCATATTATGACTAACTTTTTTAACGAAACGATAATGTTGAATAGAATATATACTTATATTTTTGTATTCGTTTTGTATTTAATAAAATATTCACACCTAAGTACAAATGAATTGAAATTATACGTTAAACGAACAAAAATTAACTTTTTTCAAGAAAATAACTCGTATCAATTTAAATCTTCACTTTTTGGCAAAAGCTTTCAACTTGGGTTGAATTCTGTTAAATATAAAGGAAGCTCTTGTGGTGAGAGAGTCAAGCACTATTCTTTAACTTTTTGCTCAAATTTCAAGCCTTTTCGATGGTCACTATACTTTTTCTCCTATAAACTCGGCTTGCACTTTCAATTTTCATGAAATTAAAACGTTTTATGTTTGTTGTTTGATTTCAAACTTTTTAATTAAAATAGACGTTTATAATACATATTTGGTAATCGCTACAAAACTTGATTATTATATTTTTACAAAAGGGTGCTTGAAGTATTGCATTAGACATTTGGTATTGAAGTAGAGATTAAGAATTGTGAAATTAAGTATAAGTGCAAAAACTTATTGAATTTTTAAAGGGCGGCGGAAGGAGGTTTGGCACCAGCCTCGGCTGAAGCAGGAGCCGATGGAGAGATTGTAGGAGGACCCAGGACACCACAACAGATTGCAGCTCAGCGTCGATTACAACAAACACAGGCGCAAGTCGATGAGGCAAGTTAAACTATCTCATTCATAAAGTAATATTCAAGATGTTGACTCTTTATTATCATCTTAATAAAATATCTGCCATTTGAATTCCTTTATTGACTTTGTCTTCATTATGCATCCGTACAAGATATTTCTTCGAGGCAGTTTTAAGTAACCAGTAAATTGCTTTTATATATAAATTATATCCCAACAATTTTGTATCAAATATATTACCCAATGCATGAAAATATTGTATTAAACTACTTTATGACATCAGAAAAATACGTATAATTCAAATATATTTTCTAATCATTTGCCTTCTATTTCAGGTGGTGGATATTATGAAAACAAATGTCGAGAAGGTGCTAGAGAGAGATCAAAAATTATCAGAGCTTGACGATAGAGCAGGTAAGGAAATTCAAAACTAAAGAATTTTTTTAAATATTATATTTATTTCATCGAACGTCTTTGACATATTATAAATATGTATGAGAATGTTGAAATATTTAGGGTTCGAGCTTTTCCACTAAAATTAAGTAGAAATAAAGGAGCGAAAATTCTTATATTCGATACAATTGGTAAACATTATAGGCAGGGCTACCTTTCACCAGGTTATTTCAAGAGTCGTAGTCTCTTATTTATCCGCACATTTAAATCAAAGTAGTCCTCAAGGGAGCGTAATTGGGCAGGTCTCAAAGTCCGGCCGACTAACCGCCATTGTAAAATTGGTAAACTACAGATGATATTGGTGAGAATAGGTGATGTATAATGTATTAGCTATTGGCGAGTTGCCAAGATGAGTCATCAGAAGATTTGACTTTAGCAAAAATCTTTTATCTGCTTAATAGAAACAAAAACACAGCCTCTGAAACTCATCACTCCTAACCCCCCCCCCTTTCCCCCCCCCCTTTTTCCTTTCCCTTTATGCATGTATGTTTGTATCTCTTTTTTTTGCAGTCTCTCCCTTTTTATATATATGTGTATGTTTTATATGTATGTGTTTTGTATATATGTTCACTTTGTGAATGTATTTTTTTTTCTCTTTTTTTTCACAAATACCTTTGGATATTTAATTATATTTTTATCATATGTCATTTTTTTTTTCTTTTTAAGTTAATACTTTTGGGTTAGTTGGAAGAGATCGCGCCTTTGCGATAAACTCGCCCTCTGTATATTGATTGTATTTAATTTGAATGTATACCTTTTATGTAATTGTTTTTTATCAATGTACAGTAAAGAATAAATAAATAAAAACGATTTCATATTCATTAAATTAATTTATTTCAATGTCTTTAAAATACAAAGTTACAAGATAATTTTAAAATCATAGTTATAAGGTAGTGTTACAGGGATTGTATATATTGTATTAAAAATTCCGTTTACTGCTTAAGCTTTTTCAAAGTTATCTTTAAAGATTCATATCTGACCTTAAAATTTACCTAAATACGCTTCAAATTTCCTCACAGTAAATAATATGCTTGTGTCGATAGGTTGGGGAAAGTAAACCGAGGAAGGAATCGATCCCGGTTTATCTCGATCGAAATTCTACCTTCAGCCTCATATTTCAAATGTCTGCCCACTTATCTACTGATACAACTTTATCTTTTAATAACAAAGGCTAGACAAGTCAGAAAAGAAAGTCAAAAAAATTATAAATGAAGACTTCCAAACAAATAACTAAAATAAAATCGATATAAACGAAAAATATAAACGATTTCATTTTCTAATAAATATATTTCTATCTTTTCTTTTAGATGCATTGCAGCAGGGAGCATCACAGTTTGAACAACAGGCGGGGAAATTAAAAAATAAATTTTGGTTGCAAAATTTAAAGGTATAAAAATTAATTTCAATTATTCATTCTACGCCAGGTCCATTGACTAGAAGTTTCATACAGAATAATTTTATCAAATCCTCTGGGTCCAATGGTTGTTGTTGTTAGGTTTATCAATCGTTTATAAAACGGTTATTACTACTTTAATTGTTTGCTAAATTCAAAGAAGGAAACTCTGAAAACCACGTTGTTTGATCACGTGAATCTAATTCTCAAGGACGGTCGTGTGCTAAGTAAGAGAAATTGTATGAAAAGCGAAAGAAGTATATAATGATAAATCTAACGGGCGTTCCGTTCTCTCTGTCTACCCCCACATGGAACACGGCGTGATGGTATAGATAGGTGGAAACAATCAAACATAATAATGATTATTTATTTATGATGATATTATACCTACTTTAAATAACACACAGTTTACTTTTCACTAAGATTTATTCTAACCTCGAGCGCTTTCGTCAATGTTAATGAATTGACATTTTCAAGAGAACTCTCTTGAAAATGTCAATTCTTCAGAGCTTTAGTTTCAAGAGTTCTCTTGAAAATGTCAATTCATTAACATTGACGAAAGCGCTCGAGGTTAGAAAAGTAAACTGTGTGTTATTTAAAGTATAATATCATCATAATGAATTTTCACTCTGTGAATGTACAAACTTTAGAGTTATTAGAGTTATAATTTATTTATTTTCGAAGAGCAAACATTGTGGAAGTTCGTCATAATTAATTATTTAGTTTCATTAAATTAAATTAAAACACTGTGTCTTTCACTTAAAGTATTATATATTTTCAAAAGCTTTTCGGACTACGTCCATCCTCAGTGAGTTTTAAGTATTTTTTCATTCAAAATATATAACACTTTAAGTGAAAGACACAGTGTTTTAATTTAATTTAATCAAACAAAAGAATTAATAATAATGATATTCGATGATATGTGGAGTCCTCGTTAAAGAGTAAGTCTCCCATACGTAAGTTTTCGATTGTCCCGTAAAACGCAGGTATGCATTAAACCTCACGTATAAGTTTCACGAATCTTCAGCCATCTCAAGAATGTGGGTAAAAAGAATGGATTCAATTTTGCCTCTTAAGCTAGTGTTGTTCTTCTGGCACCAATGAGAAGACAAGAAAAACTATGGTCTTCTTCATAGTTATTGAAATTCATCGAAGCAATATTATGTATCTCAGGCAATAAAAAATTGGACATAATATTTTCTTATATATAAAATTCACGTGTCACGTGTTTATTATCATACTCCTCCGAAACGGCCGGATAGATTTTGATGAAATTTTGTATGCTTATCGGATAGGTCTGAGAATCAGCCAAGATCTATTTTCCATATCCCTAAAAGTTAAGGGTGGTCCACCCCGAATTTTGATTTGTTTATTTTTTGCACAATTTTTTTTATAATGAGGCATTAAAAAATACATGCAGCCCTAATTTTTAACTCTTCTTCCATCAACTCATATTTTTCAATAAAGATATTAGTAATCTAGAAATAATGCATATGGCAAAACAATGTTTGCCGGGTCAGCTAGTAAACGAGCATTATAATGTTCTCTGTTTTATGGAGAATTCACTGGGGAAAGAATTATTTTAAAAGTGAACAACTTTTATTAAAATCACAATATTATTATAATATCAAACATAATTATCCAACAAATTATACAATCCACAAAAAAAACATATAATGTTACTCTTTGTAAAAAGCAATTTACTTTATTTTAATAAAACATTTTTTGTAAAATAATTTAAAATCCTTCCCACACACACCAGTGTCATGCTCGAGGTCATACTAAGAATTCTGAAGGTAATGTCAAAGTTGACATCAGCACTTACACAAAAGGACTTAAAGCCATATTCAAAACACGTGGTTAAAAGTTTTCTTTTTTCTTAAATAATCTGAATTTATAAAACCCTGAAATTAGTTCGAATGTTTTACGTAAGGAGTGGTCGATTTGTTGGCATATTTTGTTTGGTCATTTATTTTATATTTTCTCTCTATCATAACCATCACGTATCTCGCACATGTGTGGTAGCCAGAAGTGTTCCAATAAATATGCGGTTCGTCCTCGAACTGCGAAAATGGTTAAGTCATAAAAATATCTTGTAACAAAAATAGCTATATTCTAATTAATTATCGTTCCATTAATAATGTTAATCAAACGTTGGTATATTTAAGGGTAATAGTACTGAAATTATTTTATCAATATAATTCATTGTATTAATTATGCCTTTATAAAAGACGAGAATTAGATAATAATTTAGTCACACCTTGACTTTCTGAATACGACTTATTGGATGTTAAATGAACCCGTCAGTAGTAGAGAGTTTATAGATAAACACAAGAAGGTCAAAATGATGATATTAGAATAATAATATCTCTCTTATAACAAACATTTAATTATTTAAATGTCAATTAACATTTACAAATATATTTACTCTCATTTTAGCAACAGAGATTGTAGGAGTATTCATTCATTAGAATTTAGTCGATCTTCATATTTTTTCATCGCTATTTTAACATTGGTCTTGGACAAATAGTTAGGAAACAAAATAACTCAAAACTCTTGTGTACGATTTTATTTCAAACGCTTTCATGCTCTTATCATAGTGACAGAGTTTTGAGAAATGATTTATGCATATTACATGTTTAATACGTAAATTAATACATTTCCTTTATATGGAATTTTATTCTACATAGAAATAGATTTTATTTGAAACATACTTAGATTACCTATTTTGATAACTTTTTCTGCACTTATTTGTAAGATTTGCTTATTTGATTGTTTATTTGAATAAACAGATTACACAACAATAACGTTTGTATGTGCTGTACATTTTTGTTCAAAATCTATCTGAGTAGATATTAATTCCAATAACTAAAATAGAATTTTAGAATTCATTGGTGTACATCATTTATTCACACTAAATTTAACTATTTTAGTTACAAATGTTGTTAATTAATAAATGAGTTTATTTTATTTCCAGATGATGATTATAATGGGAGTGATTGGAGTTGTTATATTGGGTCTGCTTTTCGGTAAGATATCGCAATCATTATATTACCAAAATAATCTTAAAACAAATACTATAATATCGATGTTAATAATGTACTGTATTGATGATATTATATGTATAACTAATTGTTCATAGTTGTTGCATCGTTGTAAACATTGTCATGTTGTTATTGTATGTACCCATTCCAAATACTATTTATCTCCCACTGATTGGAACTCCACTTTCCTTTTCGATACCAATCACCTTTTAAAGTCTATATTGTATTCTATGAATATCTTCAATATCCCCATTAAATAAATCCGCTTCGCTTCCTGTTATTACATAAACAGAGTATAGAATATTTACACTCTCACAGCAAGCAAAATGCTTGTGTAGGTCGGAGGTCGGAAGAGGGAAGAATCGAACCAAAATCTCTCAATTGAATGTCCAAAACTCTACCATCTGAGTACCGACTATTCTATTCTATTATTATTCTTATTCAACATGAATTTGAGTAATAAATAGATAGTAATAATTCTAGTGGATTTGTCAAAAATTCTGTAAATAAAATTTATTCTAAAATCCTAGAATTCAAAATTTAAGCATATTAATTCAAATATGCAGTAATAGACATTTGATTGAAACTTTTGACAAAACTAATTTAAATTTCAATTCACAAATACGTAGGGGAGGGTTGGGACCATTGGGCACCTTTTTGTAATTTCTATTCCAGAATTTGTTCTTTCGAGAAAAACTTACATCTCTCTTTTAAGACCATTAGTCCCAACATTTACCTCTATGTATATTGAGGCAATATATAAAAATCTTGTTTTATACGGAAGTTATTATCATTTTTCTAAGACAATTCAAAAGTGCCCAAACCTCCCTACGGTGGGGTGGTTTGGGCACTGCATTGGGAGGTTTGGGCATTGCACTCAATAAACCTTCTTTAAAGCAACATATTTATAATATTTGTACATATTTCAAATGGAAATATTAAGGAATGTAATAAACACATAAACATTGAGGAGATAAACATATATTTATGAATAATAAAATGTATAGAAAGTAAAAATGAGTAAAGTATCGAGAAAATATTTATATATAGAAAATTGAAGAAAAGAAAGTAATAAAAGATGAATTATAAATTATTTTTCAGTAGGTATGAGTAATATTTTATTCAAAATTGGTCTTTATTGTTATTACTATCATTAACTAATGCAAATAACTCATCTGAATTGACACTCTCAGAATCATCATCCAATCGGTAGCAGTTCTCACAAATATAAAGGTTGTCTTCATCACTGCTATCTGAATCAATATTATTCTTATGACACTTTGATACGCAATTAATATGGCAAAACACATTACAATAGATACATTTCAACAAATTTTCTTTGATTTCGAGTTTGTTACATTTTTTGCAGTTTACAAAGGTTACTTATCACTGTCACTCATCACTGATAATATTATTTTTTTTACTAAAAAATACGCTACTTGTGCTCGGAATAGGATCCAGGTTTAGGTTGCTAGTGATGTTTTCCATTTTCTTAGTTTGTGTTCCTTTTTTTCTCTATTTTTGCCAGTAACATTCTTCTTAAGGGCTTTATTTTTTTATTTTATATTTCTTTCTGCGTAATCCTTTTCAATTTTATCTTTTTCTGACATGTCGGTTAAAATTCTGGTTTTTCCCCTTTTTCGTGGTTTTCTATTATTTTTTCTAGGTCCAGCTTTCGGAAATGGTCTTACGAATTCAGGTGTTAAAGTCTGAGGTATTGAATTTGAGACATTTTTATCGATATTTTCCACTTCCGATATATTCATTGATACATTTTCCACAGCAGATAAAACTGATGTATTTGGTGGAATGCTTCTTTCATCACAAAGAGGCCGATCTGTTACAGCTGAACATAAAAAATCATCATCTGAAAATATGTTGGTATTTAACGGCCATATTCCTGATTTCTCAAATCCGCTTATAATGTTTTGTGATTTAAATGCTTGTGGAATAGCAATTTAAGCTCCATTTTTTACTTCGTTTATATCGTTTATCAATGACAGTTTTCGGGATCTCCTGTCTTTCCCCCATTTTTTTATATTTAAAAGGCATTTTATAAACTAAAAACATATAGGTATATACATAATAGGGAGCTTTGGGCATGCCCAATCCTCCCTCCTTATACAGTGCCCAATGCTCCCTATCACCCATCATTTTAAATATATCTTTATTATTTTTTTAGGTTAGGAATTACTAATACATTTTATTTAGAATAAGAAACTTAAATAATCAATTATAATTATAATTTTATTAAAACACATACCTCTAAATAGGATTGTTCGAAAAAAATGTACCGAAAATTAGTAAAAAAATTACTTTTTCAACGCAAAAACATGCAACGACTTGTAACGTTTTCGTTTGACACAACTGATAGTTGATTTGACGTTTGTTGGTGTTGCTTGTGAATAAATTAATGATAACATGCGGAAAAATTGCCGTAATTGCCATAACTTTTTAGGTAATAAGGGGTAACCAATCCTCCCTACTGCCCAATGGTCCCATCTCTCCCCTATATATATAAATTCGGAATAATTTCTATACTCTGTTTATATTTGTTTAACATGCTTCCAAAACATAATGCAGAAATACTAAAATAACAATACATTGAAAATTTACCTGAGTAAGCCATAGACTTACAGTAAACAGTTACATAAAAATATTGTGAAATCACTTATTCAAATTTGCTTTTATTCATGTATTGTGCTTTTTAGTATTTCTCATCTCTGTGTTATAAATGTATCCTCTGTTGTTAATATTAAATAAGTGACATATTTATTGATTTATGTCTCATTAAATATTTATCAGATTTTCAACGACATTGTGAATGTTAGACTGGAAGAATAGATTAATGGTAATATGCATTCTTAATCATAATTCATTTATCGATGGATAAATTATAAATTACTTTTCTAACACAGTAGATAAATGTGTCTAGGTAAAAATTTCAAGGCAATTTATTTATTTATCTACCTATCCATCTATAGCATCACGGCAAACCCCCACAAGTGGATTTGCTAGCAAACTATCTGCACGTAATAAATATCCTTGTTGTCCTCTCCGTGACTATAAAAAATAAAACATTCGTGATGGGTGGCGTACCGCATCGTCGAATTAAAAAAAATTATGTCTTTATTGTGATATTTTGCAAACAGTTGCCTTTTACAGAGAACTTAGAAATAAATGACAATAAGAAAGTAATTATGTCACTTATCTAAAATATCCTCATTAGATTCTGTTAAGGAAATTCAACTCTCTAAACTTGGTCATGTTTATTAGATTATCCATGTCAATACTAAATAAATGCATAAATAAATAAACAAACAAGAATACTCATTATATACATAGTGCATATGACAGCAACGTAATAAACGAAACATTATACAAAACTACTACTACCTTCTTGCAGCAATATTATACTTTAACAAATGTGGGAACAGACTAACAATTCATCATGTTTTCCATATAAGTTCTTTAGCTAATAGCATGGGCAGTTTAAAACATACAATACTACACTATGTGACATGGAAACAAAGTCATGTATCATTGTTTTACATTATACATTAATATGAACTTATGATTCGACCATATTATCAACGTCATTATAATATTATTATTGTTAATACTACATGCAGTATACCAATACACATTATCATTATGCTGGTATACCTATGTGCAGTTTGTAAGTAACTATTGTTGCATATTATTATCATACATGAATCCTATAAATGACATTGCATAGAAAGTATATTAAACATATTATCAGTTATTATTATCAATACAAAACATACATCATAATGTTACATACATTCGTGTTGCTTTGTGGTTTGGCGTAAGGCAATGGTGTTAAAATTCGTGGCTCCGTTAATTTTTATTGAAAGAAAAAAATATACGCTGTAAACTGTTTTGAACAAAAGTCAATCATTTATCCATGGAAATAGCAAAAACACTAAAAATTATTACAGTTTATATCAAGAAGAAGAGTTACCTTTACCTTATTATTAATTATTGATGAATTAAATCTATTTTATCTGCGATTTAATCATACATTTTTTTGCTATAGTATGTGCTTCGTTTAAGGCTATTTTTGTCTTTCACCTAATGCATGAATGCAATAAAATATTTTAACTGTTACAAGGAGTAAAATAATCATTGTAAAAACTACATGTTTATACGTACCTACTACTTGGTTTGTGTTGGAAAACAAACTTAAAACCTACTTATTTTATAGCATTAAAAGATATCTTCAAGTTGAAGAGTTATTATATAAAAAAAAAACATACGCATACTATATAAAAGACAATGATAAAGAAAATTTAAAAAAATCAAACACCAATAAACAGTCATTACACTCGCAAGTCGTCAAGTATAAAATATGATCTTGATTTTATTATTTCAGGAAATTATTTCAAATCTGAAGGATCATAAAGTTCATTTTCCATTAACGAGAGTTTCCTGGGTATTATATTACATTTTATAAAATTGATATATTTTCACTCAAATTAGTTAGTTAAATATCACAAAATGTGACGTTCTTTTGGTAATTTACTTAATTTGTACCTATATTGTGTTTTAGGAGCACTTTGTGTTGGTGTCTCAATGCAATGATAAAATCTCTTTTTTGAGGGTCTCACACGGTATTTTTAGAAATAATCTACAATTACGTAATATCATCTAAAACAACAATTTTATTCAAGCAGGGATTTTGGATCCACATTTAAAATAATGCAAATAAATACATACGACATGTATAATAAAATTAATCTCATATCTCCACTCAATAAAATCATCACAAAGCACATCGCAAAACATCACAACATTTTGTTTTTCTAATATCATAATTATAAACGTTTCATCAATATAATTATGGTTGTATTGAATCTTATAATTAATATTAAATGTTATGTGTCTTAATGTACCTCTAATTGATTTACCGGGGAAATTCAGTACAAAAGTAACGTTTTGAAATAAATGTTTATGTGTTAGTTAATTAATGTGTATTATTTTGACATAACACTTCACAAAAATTCACTAGATCACATAAGACAACACTATATTAATCATCCCAATTTCTTGATCATTATCGAGAATTTGTGATGATAATAATATTATACAAAAACAACAAAAATTGCACAAAAAATTACCTTACTGATCCAGAATTGAACACAACTCTAATTTGGGAGTCTTCTACCTAAAAATTACATTTTACTGGCACAAGAATAAAATAATATATGGACAAAATAAATGTGTAGTAGGTACTATAACTTAAATATTATTTTGTAAAATATTTATAAATATTAATTACACTTTACATAATTATTTTGTTTCAATATTCTTGTACCAACGAAACAATAAAAGCATGCTTGAAAAATTGACATCGGAATTAGTTTTTTAGAGAAAATCACTACGCTTCTTCAAAATTTTATTACTTCCAATCCAAAAATTCTCTTTAAACGGCACCCTTCTTCAAAATTTTCATAAACAATATGTACAAAATCCTTAATCTCTTGTACATATAAAATGAATGAAACTATGTATTGGATCTCTTTGTGTACTTATAATATCCACTAATCTATACTGTGCTATACAATATACCAACTGTCTATTATAGAACCTTGCTAGTGTTGCTGTTCTAGTGAATATGTTTGTTGCATTGTTATTATAAGTATTGTAATTACCTGTTAATGTCTATGTTTATAATGTCATATATAGATTGTAGTGATTGTTCGTGTTATGTAAATGTTACTTTTCTACGGTCTTTCCCCGTCGGCTGCCGCATACGCTTGAGTCCATGGGATATAAGGCTACGTCTAGAGTGATATTCTTTTGAAACTTTCAGTTCCTTAAAATAAACATTATAAATTGCGCAATTTGTAAGAAGAACAAAACAATATAACGACCTCAATGGAAGCTGTCCCCTAACGTATTCAAAGGAGATATTTTATTTTTCCACGGCTAGAATTTTTTTTTATAAATATTTTTTCTTAATTTGGCCTCCATGTAGCTATGAAATAGAATTTCATCTGCTTCTATCTTAAATTGTTATTTATTTGTTTGAATTCTTGATAGGTTCTTTCAATTGTGTGGTTTAAAAAATCAAGGGGAAGACGGTATTGTAAGTTCTAATAACATAAATGAGATAGGCTTGAAATATTCATTTCAGTTCTGCCTACAATGGGGATCAGAAAAACGATTCTATTTCGAATATTTTATAGGGTACTGAGCAATAAATATGTTTATATCTGTATTGTTAAATCAAAGATATCATAAATTGAAATGTCACTTTACGACTTTACGCCATATCCTATGACAGTCATACATAATGTAACTTTATATTACATAGTTTTTTTTTTGTTTCTACCATCGCATCGCTTATCGCCTTTACAGGTGATAACATAAAATCAATGTTGAATTAGTGCGTTACCGCGGCATGCCGACGTTGGGAGGTAGTACTATTGCTAACACTGACGCGGCCGTTGGTAACAACACACAGGCCGTTGTACCTTCAAAAATTGGTAAGTAAATGTTACAAGTAAGTAAATGAAGATAAACATACATACATGCAAAGCTTTATACATCATTGAAGAGAATAACTAAAATAACCCTAACTATGAACATCCATAAAATAATGACTTACATGTTAAACATCTTTTGTTGGAAATATGATCTTCTAGAGTATGTAAATATGTTTTTATCTCTGTCCTTATACTATTCAAGCCTTCAATCAAGAGATGCTCATCAACACCTCAGAAGTCCTTATTAACTTTTTTTGTGATGAAACATTTTATTTTGTATATTAAAGATTTTTTCATTCCTGTGAAACAAACCTGTGTTAAAAGTTTTAAAGAGATCAATTTTATTGCAATTAAAGTAAATGAAATTTTTATTGAATTTCAAAATAACTACAATTTTTTAGTTAATCTATATAATACAATAAACTAATCATCTATCTACAAATTATTCTCAGTAAAAATCCTACAAATTTAAAGTTACACTTTAACTGATGGATAGACTAATTATAGGAAACAACCAAAAATGAACTATATATTACATGAAGTTTACAGAGAATTCCACCTCCTAAATCCAAGAATTAGTAGCGTTTCAATGAATTTTTCAAAAAAAGTGTTGTACAACTTGTACACAAAGTTTGCAGGGTATTTAACATATTAAAAAATCCAATGTGTTTATTTTTACGGGTAAGTACCTTAAATGCTTTTTGACTTAAAATATATGGTAAGTAAATATTTTGACTTACATATTGCTTTCTATTTTTAGGAAATTTCCTGTAGAATCTCAAGATATATACACAGTTGGAACACCAGTTATATTATTCAGACATAATATTATAGAATTAACAATACTATGTCATAGAACTTTCATATACATTAACTTTGTTTGAAATAAACAAAAATTAATAAAAAAAAACGTATCTTGTATAATATTCATATACATATTATTATCATAATAATGAACTAAAATAAAGTTTTAATATTTTGGGCATTTTTTATTGTTATTATAAATTTAGCTAGAAATAATATTCAATTTGCTAGCTTTAAATTGATTACTTTCGTTTTAAATACTTTTTGAAATCTGTATGTTACATTCTAGAATATGTATAATTTTGAATTATTCAATAAATGTTTTATATATTTTCATTACGATATTATTTTATAATCACTGAACAAGGGGTGATCAACTAACGAAATCAACAGTTTAATATTGAACATTAATTTCTCAATAATTTTATTAAATCTATAGGAAATGCTTAAGTTGTAAAATAATTATTAAAAATAATTAAAAATAACATATATTCCAGAAAAATGGTTATTTGAATGTTATAGATATAAAATGATTGTTATATAATATGTATTACGAATGTTCATCATCCTGACGTGGTAGAAATCGGAACTAAAAAAAACCGCTGTTTTTCTAAATAAAAAAAAGAAGAGTAATAATATTTAAATCCATTCTTGAATGTGTAATGAAATTGTTAATGGAAATATTATTATCTTTTCATTAAATGTTGTTTAAATAGAAATGATGAATCAATAATAAATTAACGTAATATTCATATAGTCTAATATATTTTAGGATGTTTTCTTTTTATTTGCATAAGTTGATATGATGTAATAAATACTAAGCAAGTGTATTAATTAATGTTATCACACAAAATAATTAATATCTAGTAATTGTTAAAGCTTCCAAAGATTATAATATTATTATCAAATCTTTATTGTATTTTTCTGTATGCGCGTGTTACAATAAAAAAAATGTATATTAAAATAATGTTATGTGCACACAATGGTTTGGATGGAAACGGGTTGTTAATATGATTTATATATAAAGAAAGTTTTTAATAATCGAAACAATAATAATTTTAATATTTTTTCTAAATATTTGTAATATTTTCCACATCTACTAATTATTTTATGTGAATATTTGAAAAAACTTATTTATTCTTATAATTAACTATCAAATCTGTGTGTTTTTGATGTGAATATAAATAAAATCATTTAAAATATATGGTGTAGCATCTTTGTTCATTATACTATTTGGTTTTAACTATTCGTGAGACAACTATTCCACATTTAAGGCTATTCTTGAAAAATAAAATGTCTATGAAACGATGAAAAAATGCTGTCAATATTTTATGTGAATAAACAAACTAAATATCTCCATCATTTTGAATCTAAGAAGCTCGTTCAAATCTTTGTGTGTTTTGTATCTACATAGTTTATTATTCTTATGCATCGAGATTTTCAGAAAGGGGTGAAGTGTTTGTAATTGAGATGAGAAATGTGTAAATGATGTAGTTTTTTTTCTGTATCTGTATTATATTATACCTAAATTTGATTTACTTAATTTATGTACACTGCTTTAAAATATTTATTGTGTAAGTTAGCAGATGACAAAAGATATGAAATTTTTGATTCATGGAAACAAAATTATGCAATTCTAAACTCAGAAAGTTATAGTTTTGATTATAGTAGATAAAGTTGTTAATCCAAAGAAAATATATTCTATATTTTTTTTGAAAAGCTATCAAAATTTATACGTACATACATACACTTGAGGGTGTTTAAAAAAGTAATCGGCTTCCATAACTTTTTAAGAAACAGTGAAATTTAAAATATATATTGGCGTTTTTTAATCAATCCTTTATCAACAAGTTTTATTAATAAGTTGTTGGTTGGATTGTCTTGAATAACGTTAAAAAAATAGTTGCTTTTTCATATTGAATATGTAATATGTTGTACATTTAATAATATTATAATTATATAATGAAAAAACCTGAAATCACTGAAAATATGACGCGGTGAATGTATCATACCTAGAGCTAGGTAGTTAGTGAGAAAATATTATGTACTGAAAAACTAGAAAACAGTATTGTAAAAGATTATATAACGAATTGCGATGAGTCAATTAGCACTTGTTATGTATGAATATTGTATTCAAAATATTTATTTATTTATTTCTGAATAATTTACTTTTTCATTTGCAAAAGCTTATGTTACTCCTACACAATAAAAATTGAAAAAATACATAATTTATTTTTAGGACTATTTTCTCATATTTTTTAAAGTTTTTTTTTTTTATTATTAGTGAATGAACAAACAAGGTGAAAATGGTGAAATAATATTTTTATCTTTACTGCAATCAATTTTCTATCTTGCGCACTAGAGCACATAAATTATTATATTTTCTGTACAATTTAGATTCTTTACTTATTTCTCTTGTCACAATGGATGTAATTGTCTTATGACATATTATTCTTAGACAGAATCATTAATTTACTGTTTTTTTTAATAAATTTATTTTTTAAATATTATATTAACACAATGTTTTGATTAATTTAAAAATGGCCTAAACGAAATCAATAAAGTTTAAGTATTTTTTTTTTGTTCAGTGTGTACTTGGAACGAATGTAGGAATGAAACAATATTAAAGTAATATAATGAAGAATAGCCATTGTAGATAATGTTGTACTTCATGCATTTACATAACTTAGGATTTATAATAAAATATTATATAAAAATACATACATACTACTACTACTACTACTGTACTTAATAAATATTGTACCGTTTGTTTTGTTGATAATAAACACACATATTGGAATTTCCTCTAAAATCTTTTATTAATTATTCCTTACAAACGAGCTTACTGGAGTGGCCACAACATCAGGCACCCAGGTCTGCTCATCGCTATCGCGGAAGATAGGACCGAAGGCACAAATGGCAGATGCCGACCAAGAGACGCGTATACCTATGTACCAGCTGAAGAGGGACATGAACTGTGGCTCTTACGTAAAGCTGAAGAGACTGGCTGAGAATAGGGGAATGGAGAAGAAAATCCAAACTCGTTGCAGACCAATCCAATGGATTGTTACTCATTATATATAAAAACATTGATAGTTTTCCTTAGAAGCATTGATGCGATTCATTAGTTCGAAAATTCAACTTGTAATATATATTTTTTATCTCAACCCTGTTAACAATTCTGCAAAATCAATACTATCTTTAAACAGTATAATTTTATCTTTATGCATTTTATCAGGAAAGGATGTCGGTGTATTCTATATGAAGTTTTTTGTTGAAATTACACCGCACCCCATTTGCTCAAATCATCAGCTACCTGCTTAGATACATATACCAACATTTTCTTTCCCTTGTCCTAATTGGATCAGGTACCCGTAAGCCCTAGATACCTCTTCCAGAGGCGCATGTTTACTGCAGTTTTCAAGAATTCAGGCCACTCCAAATCAAAATAAACCACCGATTCATCTTATTGACTCCCGAAATTATATTAAAAACTACCCTTTATCAGTACGTACCTACTTTTTATATGGTCAAATAATACGATGATAAGAAGAAAAAAAAGAGTGTATTTCTTTTTTTCCTCTACAGTCCATACTCAATTTTTCTTGAGAAAGAAATATATTCAAAATAAAACAATAAAATGATATATTAACTTTGTTTAAATATTGCTACAATTTATATCACTTTTGACACGGATGCATAATGCATATCAATGTATAGGGCTCAATACGTACTGCATACACAATACTTGTTATATTAATGTACCTTGTACATATCCAATGTAGTTTAGTGGCGTAGGTAATATTATTATCAAATGAGTTTTATGGTGTAATAATTCACAGTGAGATCAGTATTTAAACCCGGAGAATACAAAATAATAACACAAAGCAACAAGATGATATTATAAAACGGAATAAAAAATATATTACACTAGTTACCAACCCGGTTCCACTCCCTACTAGTTGTATACCTAATAATATATGTTTTTCGTTCGCCACTAGATAGAAGCGTTGTAACATTAGCATGTAAAGGCCATATAGTTGATTATTTTTATTAAATTTAAACGTTATATTGGTACCGTGTAACAAAACTTTTCACTTTTTTTCTAAAGTTTAGACATTTCTGGTAAGTATGGAATCTTTGCTAGTCCACATGTTTAGTGTGTCATTTGTTAATATGTAGGTAATATAATGACTGTTTGATTCTGTAAGATTGTAAAAATAAAAATTATTTAATAAAATTAAGCTATTTTCAATTATGATTTTATGATATAGAAATATAGAAAATAAAAAAATATAAGTATATTATTGACGGCGATATTACTTTATAAAAATTTACTATACATATGTAGTTGTGCAGTTTTTTGTATTAGAAATGGCGTATATACAAATATAAATTTTAGAACTTTAAGCATTAGATATTTACGAATAACATGTTACGTTTAAACATGTTACTTTTATTAGGTACATGCGACTGAAGAACAATTTGCAAGGAAAAGTAAATTAATCTCACTAAGCATCTAATAAGGTACGAATGGGCACAAATGTTGTGCTTGTGTGAAGTTGAGGATTTGTTCAGTACAGGATGGCAAAACTTTCGATATGGTGATCGCCAATTTCAATGGGACAGGACACACAGAGGACCTTTAAATGTTAATACATATGGACATAAGAACAGACTTAAATATTGATATGGGGATTATAATATGTATGAAAACGGGCGGGATGGTTAGCTCGCCCTCAATAAGTATTTTAATAGATATAAATCTTATTGTATTTAACCTTTTGCTTATTGCCTTGTAAAACATTGAACCAATAAAATATTATGAGTTTAACGCTTGCTTTGGTCGTCTTTATCAGATCGCTGAATTGCCTAGTACTTACACTCACTAACTATAGTCGTACTTGTGTACTTGCTGTCCAATGTCTCAGCGTCTTTCTTTTGTCGTCTTATACATAGATTCCAGCCACACCTTTAGTAGAAATGGATCGTTTTTAAACAAATGCCGTCTTCTAAGAAATCATGTGAAATTGAAGGACCCATCGACCATCCGGATAGTGCAGAAGTCTGGGCACTTCCATTTATACGATTCTGAATTCCACACCAACAAATTTTTCCACAAGGTTGGTGCCATATGAGTGGATTGCCTGAAGAGCTGACCGGCTGGAATCATTGCGTGTGGAATCTTTTGAGTACATTCCTTTCATATCCTTCTAGCTGAAAGAAGCAAACATATACAACAGAATAATAAAACAAAGAAGAAAAATATTATTAAGAGATTTAAAAAATAAATCAAATGAAACACAATCTGTACAAATTTTTCTTGAAAGTTCAAAATACTAAATAAAGGTGCATAGAAAGCAGAATGTGCATTGCATCAATCAAGTAGGTACCTACATTTTTACTCATAGCTTGAGTGTAAAGGAAAAGAAAAGTGTAAGTGTAAAAGAAAAATATTCTATCCTTCTATTCTATTACATGTAGTCACCGGCAACGAGAAGGTCTACCACTCTTTACTGCAAATTTTTGAATGCTTAATGTAAGGAAGATATCCGTAAAACACCAAATATAAGACACGTGTTACCTTCAATTCAACAACTAGCTAGCTATGAGATACATAGATAGAAAGATATATACATAGGCTTCACTGTTCTATCTACCTCCTCTTCTACAGATGTGGAATAAAAAGATTAAAAAATAAACTGTCAATTTTACCACACTTTTAAAATTTAAAAAATAAGGATCATCGTATCCATTATAGTGACACTAAAGCGTTGAGAATATCGTGGAAAATGATTTTGAAGAAAAAGTTTTGTTCTTGAGAGATGTAATATGTTATCTCCTTCTGTGAAAAAGAGAAACTAAAAAAAATATAAAAATTAATTAGGTATTATTTGAATAAAATAAATGCAGCCACTAATAAAATCTAGAAAGTTTACATTTACATTCCTTTGTTTTCCTATATGTTAGTAGTTATTTCTTGTTATGAAATTTGTAACAATATTAATAAAAACAATTTCACCTATAACCTCACAAAATAGTTTGGATACTGGAGTAATATTACGTAGTTATTCATTATGGTCTATATAAGTTCTAGATAATGTTTCAAGATAACTATAAACAACATCTGATAGAAAGATATGCTTGTAATTTTGGTTCAATATTTTTTTCAAAACTAGATTACATCGCTTTCCAAGATCTCACTAAAGGTGTTCATTTATTAGAAAATGGAATATAATTATTTTGAAAATTAGCAAAATTTGAAATTTTATTTTGTTTATAAGTGTATATTTACATTTTTTTTCCCTACACATTTGTCAAATAAAAAGAGGGAATTTAATACCCTCTATGAAAACTTACATCAATTGAGCGTATGTATATGGATTATTCTATTGTAATTGTTCTTAATTATTAACAAATAATTATATAATTGATAATCTAAAATCACTCATTTTATATAAAACTTTAAGTTCAAAAAACTAATGATCTACTTTTTTTTTAAATAAGTCAGATATTAAAAATACAAAGCTTTATTTGATCTCTGCAGACTTTGAGATTAATAAAAAGTATTTATTTGACAATATTTGACATAAAAAAATGGTATTTATATCCTTTGTCCTGAAGTTTAACCATCACCGGTTATCTCGTGCGGGAAAATACATGCAATTCATAAAGCAAGGTCGTAAATGTACCCTTATTATTCATTAAATAGTTCTTAGCACTTCCTTAGTAGGTAGTTAGTGGTGTTATATTATTAAATATATTAATAATTATATCAAATACCCGCTTATAACTACATAAGCAGGTATAATAAGAGATTTCCATCGACGTGAAGAAGGAAGGTACTATGTAGTATGTAGGTACATACATATATACGTTCAGTAGATATATATAATAAATGTAATAATAACAACAAGATCGTAAATAATAGCTGATAAATTTTATTAAAGCACAGTATTACCAGCGTAATATCTGCCAACTAATCAGTGAGCATATAATATGTATAAGGCAGTGCTATAGAAGGGGAGGAGTTCAAGCCATACCCTGGCAGCTTCGGTGCATACAGTATCAACATTCCGGCGGCACACTTTGACCTCTGATACCTATCGATAGTTCAGGGTTGTTCGTTCTTCTCACTTTCGTAATCACAGGGCAGACACTGTATACTTACTTAACAAGAATGTTATACAACTGCATAAATTCAATCCATATTTCGTTCATAATGACATCAGAGCGTTAATTGGAGTTTTTTGGAAAGTGCGGAATCGATTGGTGTAGAATTACTCTGAGAAAGAATAATATGGCTAACTTCTATCTTAAAGTGACTAGAAAAGCTTAAAGGGGCAAGGAGGAGGTTAAGAAAGAGATTTTATTGTATTATCTTTTTTGTTTTGGCTAGTGTCGTACTCTTTATTTATTCAGAGCGACCAAAATAGACAACAGTCAATTTAACTTAAATATTATCCAAGTTATATAAAAAAGTTAGACCACCCTATCTAAGCACAAGATTCGAGTGGGAATAATGATAAATTTGTATCTTTATGTAGTATTTCAAATTTTATAGACAGGTATATTATATTTACTGTTATTCTAATTTAAGTGTAATCATTTACTAATAATTACCATGTTTGGTTGTAGATGCTCATTATAAATATTTTAAATAAAGTAAAGAAAGGTAGTTAAATGTACTACAATTTGATTCAGCCATATATGTATCTACCTGTGTCGTTAGTAGGTAAGTTGGTAAGTAAAATAATCGTGAATATAGTTCAGTTTGCAACGATTTCAATTATAATTTATTCAGCGCTTTATTCACGTCAAATAACTAGACCTTTGATCCTCGTTAGTATGATTTCTCTTTTAATTATCGCGGAAACTGTATCAAGTTATGAAATATTCAAATTATAATACTAATCTGTTCATTCACTATACATAATATTATACTGTTGCTGCTTGTTTTATTTCAGGTACAAAAAGCCACAACTACAATCTCTCTAGATAGATAGATAACACAATGAAATATGTTCCTATAGTGTGTAATTTATCTAATAAATAATTAACTAATACGTACAACTTCAAAGTGAAATGTGAAGTTAATTATTCATCACCTGGTAATACTCGTAAAGAATGTAGGTACACGTAAAGATATTTTGTATATTAGGTATTATATAACTGGATCATTTTTAGGACCCTTAGCCATATCAACAAATCATCAAACTGAAACAAGAAAAAAAACAGTTTTGAATTTATAAGAATTATATATACTATATACTATACCATCACGGCATATCCCACAAGTGGGGTAGCCAGCAGACCAGCTGCATATAATAAACATGCAAGCTGTCTTCTCCGTGCCAATATAAAATTAAGACATTCAGGATGGGTGGCAAACCTCATCGCCGAATTTAAGATGTAAAATGTCTTATTTTTTCGAACACCTGCCTTTTACAGGACACTCGAAAACTTATGGAGAAGAGTGGGAGACCAATTCTTTACCGGGTGCTCCACGGGATAGCATTTATAAGATTTATAAGAATTAACGTCAATAAAATAAATTTATATTATCAAATATAAAACAAACATATGAAATGTGTCGATCTAACATAACATCCGTAAAATTCGATAATCAATATTGTTTTTATTAAATAATCACGTGGCATTCTTCACCAATGAGCTTTTATTCATTCTAAGTCAAATATTCGTCACGGGAACACAAGTAAGCCTCAGACGATTTTGTTTCAATTGACATGTAGGTAATTCTTTGTCGAATATTTCATCAAATGTATGTATCTTGGATGATTTATTTGGTGCCGCTTAATGGAGCATCCATCTTAAGGGCGTGGAAATGCATGGACATTTCGGAATAAATTTAAGATATACATACCTTATTTTCCTGTAATAGAAATCTTCTGCAGAAAAGAGTTGGAATTCTATTCCGGTACGAAATATTTTGCATAATTACCGTATATTATCCGACAAAACGACACATGCCGAGCTTTGCTCCATATTATAATATAAGCAATAATCATAATAATAATAATATAGTGATTCATTAGTTAATATGAAACATAACATTTGCAACACGCAGACATTTATTAATATTGCCATTAAAACAATTATCGTAAACAATAAAATTATTGCCAACATATTATTAATATTATTATTAGCTAGGTAGGAACTTGATAATAATGTTTAATATCGTTGCAATTTGATTTGTTTGATACAAGCTCTGCTATGAACACGACCGATATATCACCAGACACTATAGAGAGAACACATATTATATTTTGTGACGATAATAATATTAATATTAAAAGGACAATATGAAATGTCCAATAACATTTGATCGGTATTAAATGTTATTTCCTTTAGATGTTATACAGCGCATATCAAGAATTTTTAGTACTTACATAAGATTATCACTGCATACTATCAGATGTTTTCTTTTATCTCAATACTATCTTTAACTAAATACGACCAAAAATATTTTCCAAAAAAATATAAATTATGTTATAAAATGACAAAAATCTGAGTAGAAAAATAACTTACAACGGTGAGTATAAAAATTTAATAGAATAAGAAATCAACTGATCCAATTGGGTAAAAAACAGGATATATTTTTTAAAACAGTAGTAATATTTAGTAGCTTACTGTGAAAGGTGTATGAGGTTGTATTTGGGTTTATAACAAAACCTAGATACATCTTTCTTAAAAAAAAAAATAGATGTCCTGACGAAAAAGGCACGTAAATGACCTACTGACAAAAAAAATAATGAATTTGAAAAAATATTGAGGCGTAATTTTTTTTTATTTAATTTGATAATATCAATTGCCTCTATCCTAATTTTTTTCTACAAACTCTGCAGTTGAGTCACGTCTAAAACTAAGAGGTAAGTCTTTCATCCAAAAGGTTTCCGACGACCTGCAATTCCCTCTTTCACAATACAGCGTTCCTATGACATTGACATCTGAGTGTTAGGAATGTGAAGATGACTCAACTGCCGCAAAGACGCTCTGAGTGAAGGGGGTTTATTTTTACCATGTTCTTCCGACAGGAGCTTTGAACGGCAGTCATATTATGTTTTATAAAAATAATGTTTAAATGTTAAGTTGAAAAGTAAATCAGGTTTAAGGTTATGATATTATTTATTAACAATGATCTATGTAAACACACATGCTTTGTAACTGTTTAAACAAGAACTTAACAGAGTTTAGTACAATATTCATTGAGGACATGATCCGTAGTAGTATATTATGTATGTAGTACTTACCTATCATTAATATGCACTCATAGGTAAGTAGGTACCTATTATTATTCAAACATGATCAGTAGAGGCAGAACATACAATAGTGAATTATATTCCTCAATACAGGAGCGGTTTCATATTAGAAGTAAGCAGTCGCGTGCCTGCCATACATGCAAAAAAGCACAGCATGCCCATAGAATCTATGAAGAAAATATAGAAATCATCAAAAACTAGTTTGAATTTGCCGCCAAACATTTCGTTGCAAAGAGAACAATTCACAAAAATATACGCAGCAAATATACAATTTTTGTAAGTTTTAGAGTTTTTATCAAAAGTGCGTACTATTTGTATTGAAGTGCGTGTACAATCGATACGTTATTTTGACTTTTTTTAATAAAATCCAGTAATTTACCGTGATAGCTAAATTAATGGAATAGTAAGTTATTGCTTTATACGTAGCATCTGTTCTCAACTAACACACACTTAAATTTTAGTGTGAATACGTAGTAGGCAATGACGCGCCATACATGTGTATTATCGGGTATGTTTGGTTGTATGTGTGCAATCTTAAGGACAAAATAAGCAAGCTTGCACGAAGAACGTTTGGGTGCATAATGTACCTATATGAGTATGTTTTGATTTGTATTGGTTGTGTGATGATTGTGTGAGTCGTGCGTAACGTACTAGGCAGTTAAAAATAATTTGAAGGTAGATACTATGTGCAACCGCTAATAGTTTTTAGACTTGAAACGTTCTTCATAAAGGATTGATTAATATTATGATGGATGCGCGAGACAAAATAAATTGTATAGTAATTACGACATTTAACTTTAAAGTTACTTACATACTTAAAAATAGTATTTATTTGTATCGCAGACTTCTTGTATTTTATTTATTTATATTAAGGACCCATGAAGTCTTTGGCAAACAATAGATCTCCCACTAAAGTTTTTAAGTCTTTTAAGAGACATCGAATATAAACCATTTAATATCTTAAATTCAGCAAAGGGGTACGTCAACCATTCTGGATTTCTTATTTATTTCATTTTTTTTATTATAACGAATGTAAGACCAACATGAAAAGCCTAGTCCCGTCTCCGATATATATATATATATATATATATATATATATATATATATATATATATATATATATATATTATTCTCAAGGACGTCCACTCGTTTGCGAGTAAAATAGTATATTTGTACAAAGCATTCCCGATGTGAAAAGCCTAGTCCCGCCACTGGAAGTAAGTATTATATTATATAATATGTATGTATACCGTTTAAACAGTATTATTAGCATTTATATACATACATGTACTCAATCCATGTATAAATATTTTAGTCCGTTTATTAATTATGCAGCAGTAATGTATATTTTTCAACTGCTTGTACAATGTTATCAATGGAGAAACCAATGCCTTCTATGAATACTAGCATACACGGAACGCATTTTTGGCGCATAAAATTATACATAAGATCATATTTCACATCCTCACCCCTTAAGATGCCCGCCACAGATGTGGATGAAACATTTGGTTTTAAATTACCCTCAAGGCTATGACCACTTATCCCCGAAGAAGTAAACATTTCTATAAACATATATCTTTTTTACTTACCCTGATATTATTAACGATAAAGTGAAATCATATGGATTTTTTTTAAAACTTACATCACTTTTATTTTCAAAATAAATTAAAAGTTTGTTGCAAAGAAGGAATCGTTTCATTCAGCGGGTTTTATGCAGACTGGAAATCCATTTAGACGGGGTTGCCAACTTTAACATATTTTTGGTACCTACTTATTTATCTATTATCACCATCATCATGATCATTCGCCCTTCAATGCTTCCTCTGAGAACACAGGCCAAAAATCTGCATCCTCCATTAAGAATTTATGTGCGTCAATTTGGTCACTTTTGCCCCCGATTGTCCTGATACTCTAAATTCGTATTAATAAAGAAGGACATTCAGATATCGAAATCCTTGTGGAAAAAAGAAGCATGCACTTTTGGTCAACTACCATTAGACATTCTCAGTAAAGCATGATCTAGCCAGATTCTTCTACTGAGAACAGAGGCACTTTGGAGGTTTTTATGAATTTGATGTTTATTCTTAAACTGAAGCTGGGTTAAATGTTAGTATTAAATAATGTAGGCATTATTAATATTGTTATTGATTTAAGATATTGTTAATACATTCACTGCTGAGTGATATACGCTTTTGATAATCAAACATCAGCATGATAATATTTTACAACTCATGTTGTGCTCACAACACAGTAGTATGTACGAGTACTACCGACATTATAATAATATTTACATTATATCACTAATATTAATATAGACATATTATTTTATTCAATCTAAAATTCTACTCATGAAATAGTTAGAGCAAAGTTTATTTTATTATTGAAGCAAATTATTTTGTTGGATCACTTACTTATTCATTAAGTAATTTCTGTCCTTGCTGAACATAAGCCTCCCCTAAATCCCCAAGCATTTCTGTTTTGAATTTTTCGCAACCATTCATCTGCGATTCTTCCAATGTTATCTGACCATTAAAAATTTCGGTACCTAAAACTGAATGCTTTCCCGAAAAATTTATAATGATATAAAAGTAAAAACAGTTGTTCCGTGGAGCACCCGGCAAATAATTGGTCTCTCACTTTTTTCAGCAAGTTTTCAAGTGTCCTGTAAAAGGCAGGTGTTCAAAACAATAAAAACATATCAAATCCGTTAGCCACCCATCCTGAATGCCTTATTTTTTGTTGGTCTGCTGACTAGATATGTTGCGATGGTAGAGTAGAGTTAAAGTTATTTTCTACAGTAAGGCAAGGGATTCTAAAGCGTCATATTGGAAGTCTTCCTTGATTTTTATTTAGATAAACTTTATTAGAAAGTCTACTTCTACTATATCCATCGCCGTAATTAAGATAGGCAGAGGGGATGCAACACTAAATAGATCTATCGTTACATACTTTTTTTTGCTTCTTCTACATTCATACAATTTCTCATACATTTCTCATAGCCGGTTTCTCTTACTCACAACACGCGACCGTTGAGAATTTGATCCTCATGATTAAGCCACGTAGTAGGGCATCTACACATTTTCACACTCTCTTTTTCAGATAACTACACCCTTTTTATTATCTTTCCACCATCCATCCATTTTACATGTGTATACCACAAAACACCATAAAATATACCTACTCATTATGTTTTTATATTTTTGGTCTACAAATTTTTTTTTTTTTTTTTTGAAAAAAAGATATATCTGGGTTTGTTATAAACCCAAATACAACCTTATACACCTTTCACACTAAGCTAAAAGCTTGTGCCGTGAAAGGGGAGTTTGCCGGCACCTGGGATCGAACCACGGACCCCTTGATCTGAAGGCCGAGACTCTACCTCCAGGCTACCGACGAACTCGATTTATATAGTATTTTTTTTTTTTTTATAAAATATGTTATTCGCAGACCGAATAAATAAGTTATTTGCAACATTAGTTAGGCGTTCCTTAAAATATTTTCTTTTTTCTTTAGCCCTTGTTCACTTCCTGTTCGACATAGTAGATATCTTCATTAGCACACCGCTTTATTCTATTCTATGTCAACGTCTCTTGGATCCTTCTGTTTTGTTAATATTCTCGCTCTTTCTTTTCTACAAGCCGAAAATTTCGAAGAATCGTTACAAACTTAAATTCGTTGAAAAAAACGTCGAAGAATGGTTACAAACTTAAATTTTTTATAAACTTAAGGAAAGTTATGAATTCATCGTGAAATGCAGCTCTCTTCTAAGCTGTTAAGATTCCCAGTTTTCAATAAGGGTAAAGTCTGATTTGTATGCACATGGTAAGATTAACAAAATTACCACATTAATCCAAGTCCTTTCCAGAATCAATTCAAAGGACAAGTTCTGACAAATACAATAATGGTAAATAATAATAATACATTCTTCCAGTAGCGTTCTGTGTAATTAATATTCTTTGCATATTCAGGCGAGATATTAATGAGACTAGTCGAGATGGTAGTCATTTGCAGTTTGTCGTAGTAGAATTAAACACCAGAAGTTAGAACATGACTGTGTACAAACATTATTCACATAATCACGAATATACTGGAGAGATATCTTATACGATGCGTGGGAAGATCTAAATAATACAACTTATACATGATATTATTTCCAGCTTCACCAATCTTGTTTACATGCGTGATTTGTATCATTTACAAGCCTTTGTATTACTAATTCGATGCTAACCAACCACAATACTCACAAGTTGTACCATAAATATTCAAATTTGATATTAAGTATTTTATCAACATGCAAACCATTTTGACACGAGATTTTAATTAGAGAATCAATACTGTTCTGGGATTATGTGATAATCGATTCGTTTTTTTAAATAAAAGCTCACATTACCTGAGAAGGGGCTTCAGTCAAGGTAGCTCAACGTAATCATTCATCAATACTTTTCTCAGTAACTCATGGCAGAAACTACCCTTCCCCACTTTGAATATCTTTACATTATTTGAGTAACCTATTTCCATGCCGTTCCTAATACTCTGATGATGTCGTCAAGAAAAGGTGAAAATCTAAAAAAAAACGTCCAAGCCGCAGTGATTTTTTACCCAACTATCATCGAGCATTCACTTCTCTTGTATTACAGGGACTGCAAATCTTTTCTGGCTGCGTTTACGATCAGCATCTACTAATTAATTTAAATAAATATTAATTGACAAAAAATTAACCATTAAAGTACCTATAGAAATTCAGAAGGCATACGTACCTTGTTTAATTAAAAACTAATTAACGAAACAAGTAGGTAGGTATATATTTTCTGCAGTAAACGTAATATTATAAGATCGTGTATCAAATAGATCAAACATAGTATATAATAATTATATTATTAAAACATCTGTGATATATTTGATATATTATCGTGAAATGAATTATGACACAAAACGTGCTAGAAAGTGAAACAGATATGTTATTCGCTAGACTATCAAGTACGGACTATGTATCTACTTCACTACAAACTCTGTGGGTACTAACATGGATATAATGTACATCAACAAGCTCTCTAGATTGAGTTTCTTAATAATTCTAATTAATATTCTGCATACAACAAATTATTATAAACCATGTCTACTATATGTAATATGTAATCGCATGTTATATCTTACACTAATCAAATCAAATCAAGCATTTCCCTGAATAAAATAAATTATGAATTAAAATGATTCACTAAGTTATTACCACAGATGAAAAATATCCCTGTAAGAAGTTCTCAATCAAAGTTTCAATATTTTCCGAAAGAGGTTAGTTTGTATGTCATAACTATTTTTAAATATTAAAATTATGTAACGAGCTATTTATAAGCTAACTTTTTAGGTCGATTAAGTACTTCTCTGCGAAAAAGAAAAAGCAGAATTTATGGAAACGGCGTCAAACGAAAGAGTTAAGAAGATATTTGTGGTGTTGAATTCGTAAGTGACAAATCGATACAAACATATCTATCTATATTCTATACAATCACGACATCTCCCAGAAATATATTTTTTGAACATGTACCCAAATACAACTTAATAACACCTTTCACAGTAAGCTAAAAGCTTCGAGAAAGGGAATTTTGCCGGCACCTGGGATAGAACCGCACATCTTTTGTGCATGAGGCCAAGACTCTACCTCGAGGCTACCGATGAACTAATATTGTAAACAAATATTATAAAAAAGGAAATATTTAAAACACACATGTCATCCATGTCGTGCCAATAAAAAATAAGAAAAATAGTATAGGGGGTACAATATGTCATTGCTGAATTGAAGATGCTTTGTGCCTTGACATGATGTATTAAGAATACTTGATTTTTACAGAATACTCGCAACTTACAGAAAATAGTAAAACATCTATGCTTAACCGGAGATTTTAAAGAACAAGTAGGTCTATACTTACCTTTTATTGTGAACAGGAGACTGAGAATAAATTAAACAAAGTAATTGTTTCTACAAAGTAAAGTTGGTAATGAATAAAATAATGAGCATCTCGGATGTGAACCTGAGAGAGTATACAGACCTATGTACCAATCTCATAGACCTTTATAATATATTGTTATTATTATTGTCTATCTTATAATACCCATATACCTAATCAATAGTAAGTATCATAAGACGATAGTCGATAACACTAAAGGATGCGCCAATATATTTATGTAAGCTTTCACTAATCTACGATTGCAGTCAATTATTCTACACCTAGGGTTGAACATTGAATTGAAGTTAATTAATAGTTTTATTTTTTATTGTTGTGAAGTAGAGGGAAGACCTCAAGAAGATTCAAAATAGATATAGACATGCTCCACTGTTTTTGAATATTGCTTAAAAAAATAATTTAAATGACACTTATCCTGAGAGTCCTGCCATTTTATCTCACTAATAGGATGGTCGTAATATTATTTTTGCTACTCCGTGCAAGCAAATGCTTGTATAAATTCATATTTTATAATCTTCTTTTGCTCCTACTTTTCTATAAAACCTACATAGGTAAGTATTTATACGAGAGACCCCTGTCTATCACTATTTCAAAAACTTTTGAGCATCTTCTATTTCGCTTCTTCTTATTTGGGGTCAGCTCTCCTAGTCTTCATTCTCCAAGTCTTCCGGTCCCCTGCATCCTCCAAACTCATCCATTTGACATCTGTGCCACTGTGGACATCCAAGTGATCACTGGTCTGCTCAAATTTTCCACTACCCATACGTGGTACTTGCTTTTCAATTATATAGAGCATGCTATTGTATTAGCAGAAAATGTTGTATGTAATTTTATGAATCATATAAAAAAAAATGTAAATAAATCTATTAATAAGTCCCTATTGGCAATAAGTTTGATCTTAAAGTACTGTATGGGTACCTATACTTAGTCAAGATGCTATGTTAAAGGTATTATATGTATTGTATGTATTGTGAACTTATTATATCTGGTACAACCATATAGCGTGAAACAATACGATTACATTAACAGTGCAACAGATCTACACAATACATTGAGTAACGACGTTTCGGTTAAATCTCCAAGTAATTAGTTATTAAAACGTATCCAATGCGCGAAATTGAATATCTGCAATGAATTGACATAGCCCTCCCACGTCACGAGGTCACGGATCAGATACCGAGGCGATGGCGGGACAATAACTCGATTAACTTCATGACAGATATTGGGATTGACGATCGGAGAATCATATTTCGTATCGCAACAAATCAACGGCTGATTCGTATTAATTAATTAAAACAAGTATTTTGACTTTTTGAACGATCAATAATAATAATGACTGAATACTCATATAGATTAGTAAATACTTGAATTTTTTAATGAGAAATTATATTAATTGACTTAATTTTTTAATGGTTATGATAGAACGGCTTGCTTCCCCACTTTTGGGATACGCTGTCATGATATGGTATAGTATATTATATAGATACATATAGCCAGAATTTCTCCTAAAATCTCTTAAATAATTATTTATTTATAATGTTGTGTGTGTTGGAATATAAATAATAATAACAGAGGAGACACATATTAATCCGAACGGCGCGGGACAGGGAACAGAAAAAAGACGCATAACTTTTCTCTTGCTACATTTAATAAACGTGTAAGTTAAATCAATATGTAAAATATAATATTCGTGACAAACAGGTGCTATTATCAAGACACTCAAAAACTTACAGGAGAGGATGAAAAACCTATTTTTGGTTCAAAAAGATTGACAAACATATTAAAAAAAAATTAATTATACCTATTCTTTTTAAATAACCATTATAATAAATCTAGTTAAATTATTACTGTATAATTTACATTCACGTGCTTATTTTAATAAATTTATGATAAAGGGCGATAAAATAATTTTAATTATATACGCAATAGACACACGTACAGAGTTATGTTAATTTATTTCAAATTGTGCTTATTTATTTCCTTATTAAAAATTAAGCAATTCTTTTTTTAAATTAGTAAACAATAATAATATTTACTTTTGAAATTATGAAATATTGAACAACCTTTTTATTGAACAACTATTATTAATTATTGAAAATAAAAATCAATAATCTTAATGAATGCCTATAATGCCGCACGAGTGATTATCAATAAATTGTCTTTTGAATTATTTCAATAACATTCTTTCTTATTATCAAGCCTATGAAATAAAATATATATAACAGAACCTACCTTAGTATTGTAATATTATTATAGTAGAAAGTCCACGGTCAGACTAATCATTGATTGTATAGGTTGTACATCAGGAATTATTAACCATTTTAGGTTATATGTACATACATAAGCTCGTCATCGATTTCTTATATTCGCACAGTAGGTAAAATACATACATTTATTAAAATATTTCATACAGTTTGGTTTTAAATGTACCCGAAGTGGAGTCTCCAGTGGAAAATAGGTACCCGTTCTTTTCTGTGGGATTTCGAGTGTTCTGTAAATGCAGATATTCTTTAAGACACTTACGTATTATAATTAATATTCGACTATATTTACAACCAAACCATCACAGCAAGAGAGGGAGCCAGCAGATTTTGAGTTATAAACATGCAGATTGTCTTCACCATGCTAATAAATGAATAAGGCATTAGTGTGACAGAATGTAAAATAAAATCTAAATTAACTTAAAAGAAAAAATGTAGAATTGTTGCGTGATGAATAAAAAGAAGCGCATACTGAAAATCATTCTACTCCTTGCTTGGCGCTAAAATTAAGCAGAAATCTGTGAATTGTTTAAAACTATATGTATATCCATTTACAAAAAAAGAATTGTAAAAATTTACCGTTTAAATGTTCGTTTATTTCTGGTGTATTGAAAAATGTAATAGACATAATTTTAAATTTATATAAAAAAGAAAGGTAGAAATATTCATTTCATTTTAGCGGATTTGTAATTAAAAAAAAATAATTTAATTATTAGAATATTATGAATGTAATACTATTGGGCAATTTATTTTAAAAGCATACCTATGCTAAGACATGTAAAACTCTTTGAACTTTTAGCCAATCTATGTTCTAAGGATCGTACATCTCTCTTAAAATAAGTATTGTGATTATACGGTAGATAATTAAATATAGAAGTATGTATGTTAGTCTATACTCTAAAGCAGTGGTTCTTAACCTTTTTGGGGGTACCGAACCCCACCAGTAGGTACATATGCATTCACCGAACCCCTCCTTATTTAAAAATTAAAATAAGATTTTTACAAATTCAAAACATGGTATATATTTATATATAGGTGCACAAAACATGAAACATATTAATTAATGAATTATCGGAGTATTTTTTTTCTTTTTCCACCTCGCAAAACTATCTTGCCTTTAAAATGATTTTCACCGAACCCCCAAGACTGACTCACCGAACCCCTGGGGTTCGATCGAACCCAGGTTAAGAACCACTGCTCTAAAGCAATCAATTATTTATATTTCATGATATCTTCAATGCACACTGTAGGTAAATATTTATGGAAATAATTGGATAGATAGTCCACCGCTGAAAAAATCACTTCACATTAAAATATGTTATGTGCAAAAGAGTACTCGCGTAGTTCCCATTTCAAATATAAAGAAACTTAGAAGTCTGATATTAGGGAAGATACCTCCTATATAAATATCTCACATACTTATTATAGGTTGGTTTTACAATACTCTCAAACTTTTGGTTACCTACTAGTCAAATTTTATTAAGAAATTTCCTTTTAAGGAATTGTGGAAGTGGAGATGATTTGTTCCAAAAAATTAATTCATCAATTAATTTTATGTTCAAACGATTCACGTGGCTTGATCACGGACGGCACGATATTCTTAAGGACGGTCGTGTGTTGAGTAAGAGAAATCAATGCGCGTATATGAGAAATTGTATGAATGTAGAAACTACGAAAGAAGTATGTTAGAATTGATTTTTATGGCGTTTCATTCTTTCTGCCTACCCCACCTGGGATACAGCTTTAGGGTATAGTTTATAACCTTTTATAAATCTACCATTGATAAAAATGATGATATTCAATATGTTTTTTTTGTTTGTTCATAATTATTTCTTAATATCCTCTCACACCCATCGTTTGTGGATTGGGTAGAAAAATAGTCCGAAAATCGATCTTTAAGTACTTTTCTTTCACATTCATGCAATTTCTTACACCATGGCTAATGTTAAATTGACACATTTTTGTTACATAAAAAATATAAACATAAAAACAAATTACATACATGTCAATTTTTCAGTTATAAATAGACTTGAAGAAGAATTTTGAAAAGTGATGGATGATTACTTGTTTTTAGTCGTAAACCAAATTACTTATAATCCAAGGTTTGTGTGTAATGTAGGTATGTATATTATTCGTACCTACCTGTGGATACATGTAAATGAACCGTAACTCAAGATAAATGTTGACTTGATCTAATATGTTGGCAGGGGTGCATTAGATCACCTCTCGATGGATCTTCATTCTACATAATGTGGATTGTCAAGTAAACATAATATACACATTATACGTTTGTCGCATCGGAAAGAAATATTTATAATAAACTTTGGCAAATTTCAGATATAATCATGGAATAAGGCCTATTTTTTATTTCAATACATTAGCATAAGTACAACTTTTTTTACACTTCTAATGAATTTGGAATTTTTGCTGGTCCACATATTGAATGTTTATTTTGTTAACATATTCTGTTGTCGACTGTTTGATTCTGTGAAAACTGTAAAGTATATAAATAAAAAACTTTAAATATAATAACAAAAAATAAAGGCCAATTACAGTGTTTTATTTATATTCAAACTTAATATTGAAGGCACTTAATACACACATTATATATATGCATGGTATAACGTATATACCTCATGGTATACCTACCCCTTTTTTATACTATACTCCTCTATGCTGAAAACGTTTTGTGATATCCATCAGCGGCCGTAGTCAAAACACAGTCAAAACACAATTACTTGTGTAGTTTAGCTACGAAAATTGATACTTTCTTGCAAAGTCATCTATAGTCGAACAACTACATAACGCTTAAATGTGTTTTGACTGCGGCCACAGATGATCTTCTTGTCGGGTAAAAAAAATCAGAATTAAGCCACTGAAATTTGTTATTTGCCAACACCATCCAACTGGTCCATTCTGTCTTCTCTGCATTATCACTCCAGATTAAAGTTATACAATTATTCATTCCACTACGTAGTTTAATCTTATAGATCAAAATTGAACATGCTATATTTTCTTCACCATTTGAAGGTATCATGGAGGAACTCAGGTAGGACAAAAGGAAAATAAAAGGAAGAAGTGTAAAAAATTGACATCCCTATAAAGTAATAACAATAATAAGTGATTAGATGGGTAAGGTAGTACAGAGTGGAAGTTAGATTATTGGCTGTATTACATAGGGACTATGTATATAAGTATATATTTCCTATAGTATAGTTAGTAGTAGTATTAAGTAGGTATAATAAAGGTCAGTGTAACGCGTGACCCCGGCCCTGGTGTATTAGTATATACTGCATATCGGAGCAAAATTACACCATGTCCACCATAATTACAAAATTACACCATGTCCACCATAATTACAAAATTACACCATGTATGACCATAATTTTTCAGTTTTTTCATCAATATTTTATATACTTCTCACACGTTTATTTGCATGAAATATCTGTCAAAATATTGTAAGTAATTGCTCCTAACTATTGCTCACATATTTTAATATATAAGTTAAAATATATAGTATGGTAGTAGTCGATGTTGCTTTAAAATGTCAATTTTATTATACCTATACTGTAAAAAGCTCAGGCCGTTTATTGATTTAATAAATAAATAAATAAAAATGGCATTGCTTTGCTTTAACAAAAATTTGTTATATTTATTTATCTAGCCTGTTTTTATATCTTAGGCAGGTTTTTGTAAAACATCCCATAAAAGACATTACATATATTTAATAAATAGTTGAGATTTGCTTCCCATGTTTTACTTCTTGAAATTTATTTGCACGAAGATCAATTGCAGTTTGTCCCTTGGTCACTCCATCTGTGGAAAATGTCGCAATGGTTTGGATGAATCCATATTCCATTAAAAAAATTACAAGATTCTATTCTCAAATCATTTCAAAGATAAAAATCGACGTAGTGTAGTTTCGCTCTGACATATAGTAGGTATGTAGGTACCTAGTATGACGGGCTGGGTCTCCATCTCGATACATTCCCACGGCCCGGCCCGCTTCACTCTGCTCTGCTCTGCTCAATACTACCACTACTACTACTACTACGACCAGAGCCAGTACTGCCCAGGATTATTATTATTAGCATTAGGTACATACTCACTCACTACTTAACTAAACCATATCTATCTGCATTATACTGAGTAATCTCTGAGAGGAGTGGCAAACATTTTAGATTACCGTAAAAAATTGAAATTAATATTTATTCGATCAAAAAGTAGTTTGAAAAATGTAATCACAATATACCTACTTGTGAAATCTGAGTTGAATATGACATAAGAAGGATGAGGTTGATAATTACTAGCTTCACTATACGGAGCTGTTGAAAGATATCGCAATTGAACGATAAGTTTGTCCTTTACCTACCACTTTTCTTATGCTTTTTATATGAGTATCATTATTTTCATGTTTCAAACGAAATAATACATTTTTTATCGTGAGAGACGTCTATCGTCTTTTAAGGACACTGTAAAATGCAAAAGACGTCTCTCTTAATGAAAAACAATATAGCGAGAAAAACATTTGTTTTATTTTCATTATGGAATTTTACTACTCAAACTCTGACACACGGAATATGTATGTAGATATAATATCTCATTTTATATCTAAATTTTACGAACATGGAAATATTTTAATATTTTACATTTAACTTGTTGGTGACCTCTGTATATAATCTGTTGTGTGCTTAGGCATATTTTTGAAATATGTTAGTATGTAGGTACTTATTAGATCAAGAATGCAAAAAGACCCACCCGGGTCGTACCGAAAATGTTTTGAATTTGTTGGTACATAATTATGACGAGTAAATAAATTATCCACACCACAACGGTATATCCCATAAGTGGTGTAGCCAATAGACTAACTGCATGTAATAAACACATAGGTGATCCTCTCCGTGCTAATAAATATAAGACATTCAGGATGGGTGGCATACCTCATCTCTGGATTGAATATGTTAGATTGCTTGTCTTATTCGCGCTCTTTTTCGAACATGTATTTTTACGGGGTAATTGAAAACTTACAGAAAAATGTTGGAAATTCATTCTTTTCCGATTTCTTCACAAAATTTCAAGTTTTTACACTGATAGATCGATAGATAGATAGATTTGATAGATCAATGCGTACATTTTACATAAATTGTCCAATCATAATAATAATAAAAAAAAAACTTAGGCATGCATACAAAATCGATCGTTTTTTTTCTATGGTCACGTGCTTATCGATGTTATAATTAAAACTATTGAATATGCAGTGCAACTATAGTACCTACCTAACATTCTCGAAATATGCAACCTGATTAATGTCAAAACATAATTATAATATGTTTTAAATGGGCACATAATATAACAAAATGTACGAATCATAAAGCAGCCACTAAATATGCAATTTCGATGTAGAAGAAAATAATATTGTATTTAGTATAACGCAGTGTGGCTCTTCGAAAACGAATTAACTTACAGTCCTTATAATATGATGCGATGGAATATCCGTCCCACACGAGCAAAGCCCTTTTCACAATCAAGAGTTTTGTATCGTCGATTAGTTATCAATCAAGTTTTTTGCGTCTCTTCCTTTTTCTACAATGGCTCCACATCTCGTCTTGGGTCTTAACTTCTATAAATCCTCACCTTCGTTTTCTTCTGTCTCCCGTTGAGGCTCTCCAGTCTGTTTTTCGCTTTACATTACGAAATTCCTAAGAAAAATTTGTAATAAGTATAGTTGCAAGATATAGCACCGAAATAAAAAAAATTAGAACGCATTTTGGATACTTACTTAATGCAGATGATATCGTTAATTGGTACCTTGAAGTATAAAAGTATGGATACACATATAGAAAGATAAAAATATAATTGGTTTTATTGTATCCAATATACACAGGAACAAGTTATTTTCCAAAGTTTTCCACTTGAAGAAAGGTATAACAATACAAATATACGTTCCATTTGTATACATGAATAAACAAATTCTTTTTTTTTAATTACTCGATAGGTTTCGATTATTAGTAAGCTGTCTTCCTTCCTCACTTGGTAGAGAAATTGCGGTTGTATTGACAGAAAGATAAACTTTTTGTTGTTATATTTGAAATATACGTACAAACCTTAGATAGTTTTCCAAATAGTTCCAAATGAATGATAATGGATTGTTTTCTTGTATATGATGATAGGTATCAAATACGTTACAATCTGTTTATAAATATAAAAATGATATATCTGGGTTTTTGTTATAAACTCAAATACAACCTTATACACCTTTCACAGTAAGCTACTAACAGCTTGTGTCGTGAAAGGGGAGTTTGCCGGCACCCGGTCTGTTTTGAGATTAACACGTAACTCAAGTCCTATGAAAATCTCAAAGTGTGATAAGGGCCTTGATGTGTGTAAGTATTATTACATTATATAAACACAAGACAAATTGCTTGCAAAGGTGATGCGTTCAACACCTCATAATTTTTATTTTAAGTCTGCGTATTATATACCTATTATAATACATCACCTAACTACATAATTTACAAACCATATTAGCTTTTTGTCTCGAGCTTTCGTAAATTACGATGGGAACATTGTTGTTTCAAGTGAGACGTTGTTCTTGTATATTTAACATGTCACACTGTTTAATATATTGAGGTGAAAATAAATACAAAATACTGCAATGATTTACTGAATATTTTCAAATATAGTCACATTCCCTTTTGTTTGGGTTTGTAGAGAAAATAAATCATATTTATGATTGGTACTAAACATTACCTTATGTGTTTATTGGAAAGCAAAAAGAAAGGAGACGGATCATGAGGCTTGACCAAGAAAAATACATTTTTAGTATGAAAATTTTATAAAATCGATATTGCTAAATTTAAATACTTTCCGTGGAGCACCTGACAGAAATTGGTCTCCCGTTCATTTACGAGGGTTTTCGAATGTCCTTTAAAAGGCAGTTGTTCGAAAAAATAAAGATATTTTACATCTGAAATTCAGTGATGAGGTTTGTCACCTTAATGTTTTAGTTTTTGTTAGTACTGAGAGGCCAATTCACATGTTTATTACATGAAGCTGGTCCGCTGGCTACCCGATTTGTAGGATATATCGTGATGGTAAAGTAGTAGTAGAATATTTTTCATATCTGTACAATATACATATGTAGATACGGCAATGTTTTACTGTTCCCATTTGCTCAGTTCCTAATCATTTTTCAGAATGCGATCTTCGTGATTTATTCATTAGATTCTAGATCTACCACGTCTCCAAGTAGGCTTCTGTCAGTTGAGTGAAAGATACATAGTTTCCCGTTTTATATTACGTGTATTTTTTCAATAATACTTTAGTTTACATCTATTGTGAGTATATGTATTATGACAATACCATAAAATATATAAGGCTTGAACCGTGAATTTCCGAAATAAGTTATTTATTTTTATTTTGAGGAAATAAATTTTAATAAGGATACTGATAAAACTGTGTAAATAAGTGTATTTTCCTCATAATAAACGTATTTGAGTTTGAATTATTTGATTTACATTTAGGTATGCAATAACAACTAATGATTGTTTAGTATTATTTTTGTATCGGTACATACATACTCTAATTATTATTATTGTTGGTACAATTTTATATTTATTTTGCTCTTCGTCTTATAAACTGCTCCATAGTAACTGTGTGTAATTATATGCTGAATATAAATATGATAATAAAATCCTATCGTAACGTCTCACGACTTGTGATTACAATATTGGCATTGAAATAGACCGAATACTTCTTCTAATATGAATTATGACTCTTTGAAGTAAAAATATAAAGGTGTTTTGTATTTATGTATCAGCTATTCATAATATATGGTAAATGCAAATAGGAACAATATTGATAGATTAATGTTCATTATACCATTAAGGCATATCCCACAAATGAACCAACGAACCAAACGCAAGAAATAAGTATACAGATCGTCCTATCCCTGATAATTTCGAGTACCATTAGATTTGACTTCATGAGATTAGGTACATATGCGAGTCATTTATTTCATATTTTATTTTATTTATTTATTTATTTATTCATCATCATTACAAAACATTTGAAAATACATATGGACAGAAATAATACACATAATCACAAAGCAAAGACAATGCATCATCCTACTCAACCCGCACTCATGATTTAATCCTTTGCTATATAATACCAAGCCCACAAGTTTGTCATTTATTACAATAGTTACACAAAAAATGAAAAAACAACAAAACACCAATTTCTCGGAATATTTTGTAGTTCAGGGTAACAACTAATAAAAATGACCTTAATCTTGTCTTAATTTTACGAAATTTTACTTTATAAACATTATGTTGGTGTTTATAAAGTAAAATTTCATAATGAAATGAAAAAAAAATTTTTTTCAAAAATTTTGATTTTTGTTGAGAGAGACATCTGTCCTAAAATATTTGTATTTTAATTTTCATCATTAAGATCCAGACAAGATTGAGATCATAGATTACGTCAAGAGTAATCCTGCAGGATTTTCATTCATTTAATTATTTTATTTTGATTCCGAGGAGATTTTTTATTATAATCTTGTCATTTTTTCCGGACGTTCGCCATCTAAGACATTCATTGGATTCAACGATAACAATAGATTGACTTTAGACATTCTACGAATGAACAACATTCCTATATAAGGTATACATAATATTGATTGTTTAGATAGATATTTTTTAACTCAGTTATTGATCTGTACCGTATAATTTTCACAAACAAAATTATAATAATTACGTAGTATAATGTTTACATTACATGTCTATTTACAATTTGACTTTTTAAATCAATATTATTACCAATGAGACCATTCTGAATTTTATTATTATCTTTTATTATATGTACTATACACAAAAGTACATTTTTTTATTAAGATATATCTGGGTTTTTGTTATGAACCCAAATACAACCTTATTCCACTTTACACAGCAAGTTTAAAGCTCGTGTAGTGAAAGAGGAGTTTGCCGGCACCTGGGATCGAACCGCGCACCTCTTGTGTATGAGGCCAAGACTCTCCCATAAGCTACCTACGAACTCATTAAATAGATACAATTTATTCATAGAAGTCAATTAATTCGCTACATTGCGATATTTTCCAACAAACCTTGTGTATCAAATGGTTCGGATACAAACATACTGGAATGCAATATCCTAGAATTGGTAAACTAAAGATAAAAGACTCGTAAATAATGTTCAGAAAATAAATTCCTACATTTTAATATATTGCATATCTGGGAAGAAAAAATTCTCAATGAAGTGTCTCTCACTTAACGTAATAATTAACACAGAAACTAAATTCGTGTAATATCCACTGGCAAGGGAGTGTTAAAACTTTAATACATAGATGTCTGGGTAATTTGTTTCGCACCTCTTTGTAGGTAATATCGCCAATTGAAAATAATCAATATGTCTTAAGTTTCAGGGCCAAATTACAGACTACACAATTTAAAAACACTCTTGAGACGATTTTAAGACTGTTAATTGGCGCCAACGCAAAATCTTTCGAAATCACTTTTACCAAATAACGGATTGGTTTTTCCAAATTTACTGTAAACCTGCTTTTTGCAAAATACATTGAATAAATAAGTATATATAAATGTATATACCTACCTATACCATCATTACATAGTCTCTCACTTGGGGTAACCAGTTTTCTAAGTATATTTCATTAACAAACAAGTCGTCCTCTTTGTACCATAAGATAATTAAAATGAGTGGCATCCCTCGCAGCTGAATTCAATATGTTCAATTTCTTATTTTAGATATTTTAAGCCTGCCTCTCCTAAAACACTAAGAAACTTGCAGTAAAAAAGGAGACTTAAATCAAGAACGTTTTATTAACAAGTTTCTCTTCTAAAGTATTTTTATTTATTTATTCTTTTTGCACATCATCATTTTATAACAGTGTTAACAAACCGATACAAAATTTAAAATACTAGGACGATATGCAGTGGTGAGATTATCACTATCAAGTGATTTCTTCCATCTAACCACGACACATTGAGCTATATCTAGTTATAACAAATTTTCTTATCGAAAATACCATCAATACATACCTAACAAAAGAAAAAAAAAACAAATATTAAAATAATATTTGACACACATCCAAAATTATGGATTGGAGGAGGGGCTAGGGAACGACGGATACTGAGTTAGAAGATAGCATTTTATTCAATATGAAATGAAAAACAATCGTTTTCTTCAGTATGAAAAAAAGTGTGGGAAGATTACAAAGCATATATAAATACAAATAATTTATGGTGGGGAAGAATGGCAAATATTTGATGATGTTGATATATGGTATTAGAAATAGGGTAAATTATGTACCTTATATTTAGAATTAATATAAGGAGAAGGGTATGTATCTACGTACCTAGTTGATTGCGAGACGAACCCCGGGGGGTGGTGTACAATACAAAGACTCGCCGCCTCTTTGACGGGCAGGTACCACAGTCCCACAGAGTAAACATTCCAAATACAAAACTTTGTTTTATTGTAACTTGATATTAATTCCATTCAACTATCACAGCATCTCGAACAAGTGGACGAGCCAGTGCGTCAACTGCATTTTATAAACATTCGGGTCATCGTCTTTATGTCAACAAAAAATTAAGACAACCAAAATGGGTGGCTTACCTAATCGTTAATTTACGATGTTTTATTTCTCGTTCTGCGGATTTCTCGGCCTAGAATAGATCTTCCACTCTTTTTTGTAAGTTTTGGGTGCCCTGTAAAAGCAAAATATTCGTTAAAAAATATTTGTTTAACAGATATTTAACACTTTAAATTCAGCAATGAGGTTTGCCACCCATCTTAGGTATCAAAGTTTTGATATTACCTGCGAGTAGAATGATTTACATATTATTGCTTAAATGCTACCCATTTTGAAGTTATTTACTTTTGATGACACAAAGGAGATATTTAGCGATAGTAAAAATGGAATATTCAGGATGGGTGGCGGCCTCACTGCTGGAGATTTCAAATTTTATATTACGATGTTTGCATACGAAGGCATGTTATTAATAAATGAGGCTCTGGACATAATATAATTGATTAAGCGGCAAAACTCTTTAATAGATAGTATGAGTATGTACTTGAAACAATAATACTTCACCGGGCGGTCGATATTATATTGCTCGCTGTACTATATTAGATCATATTAGAGTTGCCACAAATACTCATTTAGCAGAATACCGAATATTCGACCACGCTCTTGGCCAAAATGCCTTATACCAGCGGCCGTGGTCAAAATACATTATTAAGCGTTATGTAGTCGTCAATCATATTATTTTGAACCACTCCAGATTAATCATTCCAATTGATCACACTCACTGATAGTCAACCTATTTGAATAGGTATTAAATAGGTAGTTATGTTGTATATGATACACCTACCTACATATGTGAACTTCCTTAAGGAGTACACAACACAGAGTCTCGACGCTTATGAATCGACTCAAGGCTTGGTTAAGAGTACTCTTTGAACCTAGGTAACATTTCCAATTCCTCTGTGTCATGCTTATCACATTACTTAAAAAACAGTTCCCGACATCCAATTGTGTCAAAAAATTCATAACGTTATGTAGTCGCTAAAATGTGTTTTGACTGCAGCCGTTGTGGAACAAAATTCCACATGATTTCAGAACTTTGGAGAGTGTGGACGTGTCGAAGGTAAAGTTGTAACGTTCAAGTTTAGTCCAGAAGGTGTTATGATTCTTAAATAGGTCCTTGCAGTGGTTTTTTTTAAAAAACGGCGCACCTTAAAATAGTTGTCTAGTTTATTTTTTTTTATTTGGCGGCCAAATGTTGACAAGATGGCGTTATTTAATAAGAAATTGCCTATTTGCGAATATAATGAGTTTAAAGTAAAGATAATAAAATACATGTATGTTTGATATGCAAGGTAAACGAAAAATTATATCCAAACCTGACGGGGTTCGATATGATAGATTTATAGTGTAAAATGTAATAATTTAAGATTAAAAAAATACATTTTCATACAAAAATACTTTCATAATATGGTATTCGGTTGAATATAACGCAATATTTGGCCAAATACCCCACAGTGAATAAGAAAGTGTCGAATATTCATGGCATCTCTAGATCACATTGTTGTATGTGTATCTGTCTGTACGCCTGTTATGATTGTGTATGTATGTGTGTGTGAACTCGGACCGTGCCGGGCACTTGTTAATTAATTGTTTTCATCAAATCATCGCTCATTACACAGACGGGACGGTGGGAAATATGTGAAAAGGCGAAGGACATTAATTGATGGAGATCGATTAAATGTATCGACGCCCATCATATTTTCATTACATATTGGATTAAACATACCTACCCTTGATTATTATTAAAAATAATTTATTATCATTTTTTATCTAAAGAATTTTTATGGTAAAAGTCTAAATCATGAATAAGATATTTAACGTCTTTAATTCAGCGGTGATGTTCGCCACCCATCCTGAATGACTTATTTTTTATTTGAACGAAGAGGGCTACCTGCGTGTTTTTTACTACCCCACTTGTGGAGAATGCACATTAACAGAATGAATATTTTTGAATGTACTACGGTAAGTAGGCACCTAGTTGTTGTATCAACTGTATGTATCCTGTAAAATCGAAATAAATAAATAAATAAACGACACATACAAGACTTTTTTAATTCAGCGATGAAGTTTTTTGGTTTCCCATTCAGTCAGATTGTTTATTTACTACGAAGCGACATGTAAAGAGCGAAGCTTGTATATAGAGTAGAGTTGCTGAGTTGCTCAGAGTTGCTGCACGACATCCGCAGACATTTCACATCACCGGGTTTGGCACCAGTTATGCCAGAAATAAGTTCATTCGCCGTTCTTGTGAGAATTACAATTGTATGTTTCAGAAGGCTGACATATTTAATCTTACTCTTCCGCGTTTCAGGGCTGAGATTGCATCGATTGCGATGGGTGTGTAGTGTAGGTAAGATGCTTACATCCATGCTTCAGAGGATATTCCTTTTAACTTTCCCATATCCCCCCTCCTATTAGCCACATTTTTTAATTTTTGTTGTAGTTGTATGAATATTTGTGTGTATATGCCTACATAAAGTTCTTATTATTATTTTTTAATTTGATATATATTTTTTAGTCTAAGCGATTTATTCATCTTTTTTTTGTTGCTTTATCATATTTCTTTGTATTTAACTTTTACATGCTTGGTTTGGAGCCACTCCTATTTTTTTGTAAAAAATCATTGTGTTTTTTTAAGTAACTTCTTTTGTTGTAGTTTTATTTTTCTTTTTTGTATTTAAATATTTGGTTTTTTATTATCATTTTAACTTTCTTTTTTACTATGAAAAAACATTCGAATACAAATGTGCAATCTGTAAATGGGATAATATGTTTGTATATTGTAATATATTGTATTTGTGTAAAACCTGTAGATGTGCCAAAAAAATAAAATAAAAAAATAAAATAAATATTAGAGTCATAAGACTGCCCATCTCATTGAGGGTGCTAGCAACATTGATACTTAAATTTACTGTTAATTTTATACGGATATTTTTATAAATATACAAAATACAGTGGAACCTCTCATAACGAGCACCTCTCATAACGAGTAATTCGCATAACAAGCAAAAAAAAATATGAAAAAGTTGCTCCCATAACGAGCGATACTTCGCATAACGAGTAACATAGAAAGGGTAAGTCCCTTTTTTACGACATTCACTTGCGACCTTGTGAGCCGGGACTTCCGCGCCAGTACATCAGTCTGTGTTTAGCGCCTTGGTTTCGCATGTGATCACCCATTCTTTCAAAATTTGTATTGATATTATTAGTATTTTTTACGTGCAAAGTATTATAATCCGTTCAAAATTGTCCCCGAAGAAAAAAACACAAGAAGACAGCCAGAAGAGAATAAAAATAACTGTTGAAATGAAACGTAAAATCATTGAAAAGCGAGAACAAGGTGTGAGCGTAGCATATCTAGCGCGCACACACTATCGGTCAACATCAACATCAGGCTTCAAAGGGAGTGTCAAGAATGTCTACGAAACGGTTACGTTGACGGTTAGTTTTCTAGTTAAAAATGGTTATTTATTTGTCATAAATTCATATTTTTATTTAGGTACGTTTTTTCCTAATATAAATTGTATTACAAGTTGTTACACTCTTTTATAAGTAATTTTATTTGAATAAACGTTAATAAAAAAAAATCAATAAGTACTCCAAGAATGCTTATTCTTTCGGCATGGAACGCATTATTGTATTTTACATTGATTTCTATAGAAAAAAATGTTTTGCATAACGAGTAACAGTCTGGAACGAATTAAACTCGTTATGAGAGGTTCCACTGTATAGGTATGTAGTGTTATTATTGTTATTATTTATGGGATTATGGTATCCATCCCTTGTGGAAACATGAAGTGTTATTATTCATAAAAAAATGCATTTGCCATATTTAATTCAGCTATGAGGCATGTTATTGATTTTGATTGTTTTTTTTTTAATTTTTGATACAGAAAGGACAACCGTAATGTTTATAGCGTGCGGTAAGTTATCTGGCGATTCCACTTGTGTAGGTGTCGTGGTACGTGATAGTATAGAGAAATAGTATTACCTACATATTATTATTACTATTTATAAGTGCAACTGGGTTTTCGTTATAAACCCAAATATAATCTTATTCACCTTTCACAGTAAGCTAAAAGCTTGTGTCGTAAAAGGGAGTTGGGATTTACAGACGAACTCTATAAATATATAGAACTATTTTTTTCTGCATATTATTAAAAAGATATAAGTGATCATATCATTATATGAAGGAGATGAAAAACAGGATATTCCCAACAAAAAATAAATTTCAGAGATTAACCCATATTTGTTTTCAATGAGTCATAGAGTGTTTATCATACGAGTATACATCTGATTTAATCCAAAAGATAAGAAAATAATCATTATAGGTTTTGATACGTTATCGTCACACTAGGACGATCGCATCATATCATTATACAAAATTATCAAAAGAGAAATTATCAAATATTTAAAGAAATGAATTTACATGAATTTATACATTATATTTATACTTATCGAATACGAATTTATACTTATCTTCTTATGTATCATAAGAAGATAAGTATATACATTGGCTCGTAACCCCCAGTCTTCTATGTACAAAGCACATAGAGGACACATAGAATAGAAATTATATTATATAGAGAAAGTATATAATGAAAGTTACAGTTATATTTATTTGCAATTAAAACAGATTAATATATTGGCTCAAGTTCATGTCTAGGGTATGATTCTACTTGGTCTGTGCAAAAGGAATGCATTGTGTGTGTGTGTACATATTCCAATTATATATTTATACTTACGTAAAGTTCAGAGAATTCCTTATCCTTTGGTTTCATCATTTTCTTATGGTCATCTTATCATTATAGAATACATAGGTAATTTAAGCAATAATGTTTCTTCTGTTAGCATATTTTATATTACAAAGATTTTACTTATTTCTTTTCTTGAGTAGAATTATAGATAAATATCTCCAAGTAAACAATCAAAAATTATATCAAGTGGAACAAAGATTATCATAAGTACATCAGACCTTTCCAAGAAAGTGGATATTTTATTTCCATCAGTGGAGCCATTCATTTAGCTCTTTGTTGCTTTCATAGTGAAATAATATGGTCTTTCATCCATTGGTTGGTCAAGGAATCGAACCCTTGTGACATAACTACTCCAAGTATAACTAGGTTATTGGAAGAATATATACAAGGAGGCGAAGAGATGTACTTTAGCATTATTAAAAGTATTGAATCTACTTGTAGGTATATATAAAATGGATTTCAACAGAAAGATATCGTATGGTAGGTGATTCACGTTTATTGTGCAAACATATATTACATAACAAGACAGTTATTTTCAAAGTAAATTTGTAGGGAATGATACCCCGCTCAATATGCAAAGTTTGAAAGTTATATCATATTCGGATTGAGACAATAAAACAAACAATGGTAATTATCAAATAAACCAACCTTGGTATTATCAATATAAATCAATACCTGGTTTATCATATGATCTATAAATAATTAAATGGAATCATTCATTCTTCAGTCAAACTCAAAATCTTAAATTATTACACAACGGAAAATAATATATAGTTATTATACTACGGAAAATAATATATAGGTCAGTTCAATGATGATATGAACTCTGTTACGGAACAAATATCATTACATACAATATACAATAGCAATATAGTCACTTACAGATGGACAGGCGAACAGGTGTTGAATAACACAAAGTCGAGTATGTTACTGATGACGTATTTTGTACACATTGACGGTAGAAGGCAGGATCGTGAAAGAAACATACTCTGATGTATCTATGGCGGTCGCTGGTCATTCCAAAGACGTATAGGGGTGCGTAGGTGGTGTCAGAATCTGATAGATCCTGTCCTCAAGACGGAAGAGATCACTACTTCTCAAGAGACATGGGATATCTTATACGTTCTTACACTATCCTCAGTGTAAAAGGTAGAAGGCGTCACTATTTCAATAGTCCTTTCAGAAATACTCAGCTAGTCATTTAATCACTCTTTTGACAAGGGTATGGACCGGAGAAGTTACTAGAGGATTACCCAGTTCACATTGTAATGCGAGTTATATCGGTAAATCACCGATACGCAATACATATGGACTACCCGCGTTGAAGAGGTATCCGTTGCAGACTTCGGAACACATTCATGTTTTAATTAAATTTACATCACTGAGCAAGTATAAAGAATTGTTTAAGTGGTTTGTATGATTCCTAACATTGGATAGTTGTTCAGAAACAATGGATTATCTAATTTCGCACGGATATGTAAAATGGCGGCAACAGCAAAAACCACGCCCAAAAGCACACAAATGCTACATCACTCAAAACCTCCAAATGTTATCTTAATATCACTTCGATAACGTAATCTATATAACTCAAAGGAAAAACAAGCCTGTTCACAACATTATTCTGTTTATCGATTACTGTTGATTATTAATTATTATTATTGTTCCTTGATATTGGCGGTAAGATTGGTCGCGCGGGCAATAACTACACAGATTTTTACAGTACATTATTAACGACACACAATAAGAATAGTTTTACGTACAACAGAGGGCAACACACTTGTTTATCACATTATGAAGTTAAGTACTATTAAATAATTATCGTTAGTATTATTATTGTGTCGGAGTTACGCACATCGCTGTTCGCGACTAAGGCGGGAAGGGACTCGGCCCACCACTACGTCCGGCCTAGTCCATGGTTAGGGGGTAACTGATTTCAAAAAGACGCGTTCTATTCAACAAACGGTTGGTCTTCAAGGGAATGAGAAACATACGATGTTGTGCCGTGTGCAGATAGAAGCATCAGCCAGTCACGTGTTCTTTGTAACGTACAATTATTATTATTATTACGGAAGACTCACAGACAACAAATGGCTGTAGGAACATTAGCCAGTATGAACTTTTCACACCGCGATTATTTAATGCGTAGCATTCTCCCTTTCGGCCCCTCTTGAAAATTTGAAGAGAAGCGACAAATTTTCAAGTTCCCCAATTATACAAAAAAAGTTGAGAACCACTACAAAAATTGTTGAGAACCACTGGTTACATGAAAAGATTGAATACCACTGGTCACATAAAAAAGTTGAGTACCACTGGTTACATAAAAAGTTGAGAACCATTGGATACATAAGCAACTATATAGGTACCCAATTACAGACAAACAATTCAAAAAATGGTAGCTTATATACTATTACAATGTTTCTTACATCCTATAGCCCGTTCAATTATTATTAAACACTCCCGGTAAATTGCCCATAGTCAAAATTGATGCGAACTGTTTTCAGATTTTGACTTACACTTCTTAATAATAACACAAAATTCACTTTAGTTGTTTTAGTACGGGGCTCCTAACAAAAGTTTGAGAGCTACAATCATAACAATATAATAGTACATAGAGGTGTGTATATATAGACATGTGCATATGTGCATGTATATGAAAAACACAGGTTATGAAAACAACAACTTTAAACATTTTTCAATACAATTTTATAAGAAACTCAGGATCTGTATTACGTTTCAATATACGGTTCGTTCTACACTGGTGATAAAATTCTTCCTTTCAATTTATCAATATACGTTCGTTTCATTGATGGATTCCTTTACTACGATCGACGACAAGTTAACATTTTTCACATGACAAACATATAAAACAAAAGTTACATACTTAAGAAGTTGGTTTACATCATTCTCGATTCCAGTTACATGTATCCAGCAAGGGAAAAGTAACATAAAGGAATTTAAATAGATATAAACAATTTTGTATAGATGGAATTAGAGATACTACATTTTCGCTTCATTTAACCCATTAAGCTTAATAGCACTCATATACAAGTGATTTCATGTACCATGTACCATACAAAGATATTGGCAAAGCACAGAAAGAAATCATACATAATAAGGACATATACATATTAGAAAAACAATTTACACGCAGACATGACATAATGGTACATCACGACGACTGCAATCACATTTACAGTAACCGATATTCATTATTGGCGTCAAATCCTTCTACGCATATTACATAGACACAGTTCTCACACAGAGACAGATTTCTCACATAGAGATAATCTCAGAGGATCGTCATCCTCATACAGGCTTAATACATGACAAATACATTGAACAACTTTCGATCTTTGCTACACAATATACAAGTTACAAGTTCAATAAATTCTTTACATACATCATTATTCAAATTCAACATTTACTTCTTCATACAGGACTCACCTTTCATAAACAGATTCATACATCATCTTTATTCACTAGCATACAATTAATCAAAATTATCCCATTGAATATCTGCAGCCAACATTCCACTACAGGGTTTATTCTGTGTCCTTCATAAGCCATTCCGTTCAATGTCAAAATGTTCTATCACATTTTCCAATGTATTCAAGCAACATAACAATTTTTTCACAAAGTCACAAAATTATATTATTCAACAAGGGATATACTACATCCAAACATTTCCAATTACAATTCATAAGAGATTACTACGTGTCCTACACGGAATTAAACGTCATATAAACTCAAACTTCAAAATAATAGGCATGAACGATTAGCAATCACATTGTCTACATTCATCAAAAGAGCATTACGATTTATCTTTCACACATCCAGATAACATCGTCTCTATATTGATTACACAAAAAGTCACACAAAAAGTATTTAAACACATCTCTCCTATCACGGCTTTACATATTACATAAACATAACTCATTTTTTATCAAAGAGCGTTCGTTAGTTTACCTTTACGGAACAATTCACTAAGCGGACTCAGTTCTCAAATAAACAAGGCATAGGTTACTTCAATATATCACGATGGTAATAAGCCGCAAAAGTCACATTATTACATTTCAAGAAAATTAATTACTTCACAAAAGATAACAAATTCCGTACACGAAGGGTTAATATTCAACAGCAAAAATTCTACATCGTTACATGGTTACTTCTTTAATTTCAAAAAAAATTTACAAAACATCATTCTACTATTTACGTTAATGTCAAAATTTTCAACGATGGTCATCAAAGGGTTAACTGTTTCTTAACTAAATTCAAAAATTCAGTTACAGTTCACAACTTGACATTAAAAAAAATTCAATTACTATTTACAAAGGGTTAACAAATTCGGTCATGTTTCACTAAGGGTTAAGTGTATTTATTTTTCAAATTTCGTGAACGGTCGTGAAGGTTTAACATTATTCATTTCGATTTATTTTTAACTTTAATTTTCTCAAAACAAAAATATTTGTTTAATATTATTCATCATTATTATTTCGTCACATCACTACGTACGCACATTTATATTCTTATCAAAATTCTACTACGCATAATTTTACACAACAACGCTCATTTAATATTATTTCTCCAAGAGTTCAATAAAGACTTTTATTCCAAATGCAACATTTTACTTGTTTCAAAAAATTTAATTCAATTTAATATTTAACATCGATTTTTACTCTCATCGTTTGAAAATGAATTTACTATTAAAATAACATTACAACAAAATTCTGTTTACCGGTAAAACAAATTTACTTGTACAAAATGGTTTACTATACACACAACACTATGGGTACATATTATTTCGTTTCGCTCCAATATTATTATTTTCAACTATTTTGGACTTCCGTTTCGCGTGTGAATATTTCTATTACCTACATTGTTGCGGTAGGTCTGTATGATGTCTCTTTCTCTCACGACGCATAGGTACGTACATACTATGCTGTGTATAGATATGTATACTACTTGTTCGCACACCGCTCGCTTCTCTCGATGCACAACTACGGTATAACATTATATCTATCCGTACGGCGTTCGATATTATAGATACACACTATATCTTCGTTATGTTATGTTGGTCGGTTTGCGATGTTTAGCTTACCGCTTAATACGAAACATTACGATGGAATATTCTCTACAATACAATTCTTTCTCATACGGCATCGATTTTTTACTCCACATTATAACAATACTCGCGACAAACGCTTGCGCTATACACCAATACATTTATTTTTTAAATACGGACATTTAAATTATTTATCTTACGATTCCTGTTTCATTTTTTTTTTAAATTGTTTTCATATACATACACACATCAAAATTATTACATTTTCAATTAATATCAATACACATAATTACACAATAAAGATAAGAATTCTGAACTTCACGATTAGGCATATTCACCACACAATACATTTAAAATTTTCGGGCCAACAACTATGCGAGTTGTACGATCCAGGACGAGCTGCCCAAATGATACGTTATCGTCCCACTAGGACGATCGCATCATATCATTATACAAAATTATCAAAAGAGAAATTATCAAATATTTAAAGAAATGAATTTACATGAATTTATACATTATACATAAGAAGATAAGTATATACATTGGCTCGTAACCCCCAGTCTTCTATGTACAAAGCACATAGAGGACACATAGAATAGAAATTATATTATATAGAGAAAGTATATAATGAAAGTTACAGTTATATTTATTTGCAATTAAAACAGATTAATATATTGGCTCAAGTTCATGTCTAGGGTATGATTCTACTTGGTCTGTGCAAAAGGAATGCATTGTGTGTGTGTGTACATATTCCAATTATATATTTATACTTACGTAAAGTTCAGAGAATTCCTTATCCTTTGGTTTCATCATTTTCTTATGGTCATCTTATCATTATAGAATACATAGGTAATTTAAGCAATAATGTTTCTTCTGTTAGCATATTTTATATTACAAAGATTTTACTTATTTCTTTTCTTGAGTAGAATTATAGATAAATATCTCCAAGTAAACAATCAAAAATTATATCAAGTGGAACAAAGATTATCATAAGTACATCAGACCTTTCCAAGAAAGTGGATATTTTATTTCCATCAGTGGAGCCATTCATTTAGCTCTTTGTTGCTTTCATAGTGAAATAATATGGTCTTTCATCCATTGGTTGGTCAAGGAATCGAACCCTTGTGACATAACTACTCCAAGTATAACTAGGTTATTGGAAGAATATATACAAGGAGGCGAAGAGATGTACTTTAGCATTATTAAAAGTATTGAATCTACTTGTAGGTATATATAAAATGGATTTCAACAGAAAGATATCGTATGGTAGGTGATTCACGTTTATTGTGCAAACATATATTACATAACAAGACAGTTATTTTCAAAGTAAATTTGTAGGGAATGATACCCCGCTCAATATGCAAAGTTTGAAAGTTATATCATATTCGGATTGAGACAATAAAACAAACAATGGTAATTATCAAATAAACCAACCTTGGTATTATCAATATAAATCAATACCTGGTTTATCATATGATCTATAAATAATTAAATGGAATCATTCATTCTTCAGTCAAACTCAAAATCTTAAATTATTACACAACGGAAAATAATATATAGTTATTATACTACGGAAAATAATATATAGGTCAGTTCAATGATGATATGAACTCTGTTACGGAACAAATATCATTACATACAATATACAATAGCAATATAGTCACTTACAGATGGACAGGCGAACAGGTGTTGAATAACACAAAGTCGAGTATGTTACTGATGACGTATTTTGTACACATTGACGGTAGAAGGCAGGATCGTGAAAGAAACATACTCTGATGTATCTATGGCGGTCGCTGGTCATTCCAAAGACGTATAGGGGTGCGTAGGTGGTGTCAGAATCTGATAGATCCTGTCCTCAAGACGGAAGAGATCACTACTTCTCAAGAGACATGGGATATCTTATACGTTCTTACACTATCCTCAGTGTAAAAGGTAGAAGGCGTCACTATTTCAATAGTCCTTTCAGAAATACTCAGCTAGTCATTTAATCACTCTTTTGACAAGGGTATGGACCGGAGAAGTTACTAGAGGATTACCCAGTTCACATTGTAATGCGAGTTATATCGGTAAATCACCGATACGCAATACATATGGACTACCCGCGTTGAAGAGGTATCCGTTGCAGACTTCGGAACACATTCATGTTTTAATTAAATTTACATCACTGAGCAAGTATAAAGAATTGTTTAAGTGGTTTGTATGATTCCTAACATTGGATAGTTGTTCAGAAACAATGGATTATCTAATTTCGCACGGATATGTAAAATGGCGGCAACAGCAAAAACCACGCCCAAAAGCACACAAATGCTACATCACTCAAAACCTCCAAATGTTATCTTAATATCACTTCGATAACGTAATCTATATAACTCAAAGGAAAAACAAGCCTGTTCACAACATTATTCTGTTTATCGATTACTGTTGATTATTAATTATTATTATTGTTCCTTGATATTGGCGGTAAGATTGGTCGCGCGGGCAATAACTACACAGATTTTTACAGTACATTATTAACGACACACAATAAGAATAGTTTTACGTACAACAGAGGGCAACACACTTGTTTATCACATTATGAAGTTAAGTACTATTAAATAATTATCGTTAGTATTATTATTGTGTCGGAGTTACGCACATCGCTGTTCGCGACTAAGGCGGGAAGGGACTCGGCCCACCACTACGTCCGGCCTAGTCCATGGTTAGGGGGTAACTGATTTCAAAAAGACGCGTTCTATTCAACAAACGGTTGGTCTTCAAGGGAATGAGAAACATACGATGTTGTGCCGTGTGCAGATAGAAGCATCAGCCAGTCACGTGTTCTTTGTAACGTACAATTATTATTATTATTACGGAAGACTCACAGACAACAAATGGCTGTAGGAACATTAGCCAGTATGAACTTTTCACACCGCGATTATTTAATGCGTAGCAGTTTATAATTAGTAAAAACAAAAGAAACTATTGTTCTCAGAATTGATAGCGTAAACATTTTAATTGAAATCTTCGTAATGTATATCGCAATGAATCAGGATCTTCTGATTTTTAAACACTTGTCAACATCCTTTAACAGTTAACTCCTCACGACACGCTTGTGTTATCTTTCTAAATGCGCAAGTTTGAAAGTAATGCTCTAATTATATTCAATAATTTTCAAAATGTTATTATGATTTTTTTTTCATACAAAGAAAACTTTCTTTGTGATATGTTTTCAATGAAAATACTCTCCATCTTGAAAAAATAAAATTACTAAATCTTTACCAATACAAAGTAGACAAGAAGAACATACTAAGCAATACCTATCTTTGAATTAACCTCAATACAAAAACTAGATGGCCTGTGGAGCCCCCAGTAAAGAATAGAGCTCCCATTTTTTTCTGCAAGTTTTAGAGTTCAAAAGTTTTAGAGTTTAAATTGCGGGCTCAAGTCCCTTCCGGGGCACTACCAAATGAGGTGACGCTGTATTTTCTAAGCTTTATAATAATAATAATAATAATAACAGCTTTATTGATATAAATAAATTCAATTTTAACATATTCATTATATGATTCACCTAACTAGGCTACAGCCCGTACTAAGGTAGATCAATTTATGTGTGGTCAAAGAACATTGCTCTTGGTTAAAGTAACGTTAACTAAAAAACTTAATTAATTAACATAAAATAAAGAAAAAACTAAATAAAAAGACAGAATAATAATATGCACATTATATACATTTACACCCATGCACACACATGTACTACAGACACACACACACACACACACACCCGCACCCACACACGCCCACACCCACCCACACGATGAGTGTTAAACATTTATAAACGCGTATAACCATATAAACATACACAACACATATACAAACCCAAGGGCACTGTATGAGAGACGCTCGAAGAGGCTAAGCCGGTATGTAGTTAAGTATACGTTCTGTCTCGCCGCGTCCAATTTTAAGCAACCAGTCCGTAATGAGTCTTTTAGGTAAGGAGTTGTTTGTCATTTGTCGTTTAGTCAGTACATTGTCCTGTATTTTGTTAAGGAGTCTTGGTGCCTGAAAAGTAAAATGTCTTTGTGCAAATTTGGTCCTCGTTTTTGGTACTTTGTAAAATTGTTTATTTCTGCATCTTGTCGATAAATTGTGCGTTATCTGTGTCTGTAAGTGCTTGTGCTTAATGTAGTGTAAGATTATATTTTTTGTATATGTCTGTCTTATGTCCAATACACCGAATTGTTGGAAGAGAGCAGCTGATGGGAATCTGTAAGGTTTTTTGTTGATTACTCGGATAATTGATTTCTGAGCCTTTATTAATGGATCTAGAGCTGTCAGTGAAGCTCTCCCCCAACCAAGAATACCATACGACAAAATACTATGCACCAGAGCAAAGTATACAGTCTTCATCATACTGATAGGCAGCATGTTCCTCACCTCTTTGAAGACGTGCAAGGTACCTCTGAGTCTATTTGCTGTATTTGCAATGTGCTCTTTCCAGCCGAATCTTTCATCGATCAATATACCGAGGTACTTAGCATTTCTTACTTTTTTAGTGATTGGACAATTGCATGGTAGTATGTTTGCGGTAACAGTGTCACAGTTGTGTATTTTAATTGTTTTATTTTTTACATAGTCATCGTCTCTGTTTGTTATATTGATTGTCATGTAATTAGTTTTGTCCACGTTGAGAGTTAGTAGATTAGAGTCCAGCCATTTCTTCACCAGACTCAGTCCCCTCTCTGCCCTCCCATGAACACTGTCCCATGTTCCACCATGAAAAATAAGTGCCGTATCGTCAGCAAATGACACTACATCTCCGTAATCCAGGACAATATTCGTCAGATCGTTGATGTACGTGAGGAAGAGAATTGGACCCAGTACGCTTCCCTGTGGGACTCCGAACCTGATGTGCGCCCTGTCACTCAAGTAATTTCCAATTTATATGGTAGTTTCGTGTTGTAAATTTACATATGTGACCTCATACAATGGTTAATTGTTAAAACAACATCGTTAAACATACATGTAAAATTTAAAATTATTAGATGATCAGCATAGTGTTGGTTATCTTGTCCACATATGTAAATCACGGAGTGTTAATGATATTATTTTTTCATGGGGAATTACCTATCCAACTCAGAATAATATACCGTCATCGAAGAATATCCGTATATAAAATAACATATGAGAATATATTAGAAAAAATAAATAATAAATTATTTTAATATGATTATTACAATATGTAGGTACAATATGAATAGTGGTTATTGAATGAACGATCATTGATTTGTAATAAAATATTATAATTATAGGCAACGGGATAAAAGCAGTGTATAATTTAGATCAATAATATCCTCACGATTATGGTAGGCAAGAAACACTGGGAACTTCACAGGTGTGTGCATTTATGACTAATTAAATTATTACAAGATGCATTCATTGGCTGGTAATACATAATGTAAATGTATGATGAGTGTTATAAACTAGGAAACTACCTGTTTAATAACATCCTCATGCCTGATGTTAGAAATGTTAAAGTGTGAAAAAATATTTAATTCACTGCCAATTTTATTTAATTAGGCAATTAGTGTAATAATAGTTTGCAAATATCATTGAAAGATAATAATTATCAACAGTTTTGGCTTAATTGGAAGAAATCATACCTTTGCGATACATTCGCTTTCTGTATATTGAGTGCATTTAATATGAAAACGTTTGAATTTGAATGTAGTAAAAAATAGGTAAATATATAAAAAAAAAAATTGATTGATTGGTGGCATGGTATTAATTATGTGGAATACTCGTATAGTAATGAGGAAGTCGAAAGATGGATACTGACCTAATCCACCTTCAAAGAATATAATTGTAAAGATTCAACTTTAAAAAAAAAAGTCCTAAAAAATAAACTAAGTGTTATGATTCTGGTAGGTCCCCTAAAATAACGAGTTGTTTGTCTATCTATCTATACCATTTCGAAAGCTGCCATAATTGGTGTAGGTATTTAAAATATTCTAATGACACATATCTTGGTTGCGCAATATACGGCAGTCGACAGGCATAGCGCGGTTAGGAGAAGTTCAAACAACACAGGACAGAAAGGCATTGTCCAGCGTGATTGCCAATGTAGAGAAGAACTGATGACCAATAATATGTGGGTATTCATACAGAAGGTAATCAAATCCTATCATTATCAATTCTTCAATCAAATACAAAGATGTTCTCGTATAATATCATGCTAATAAGCTGTTAATTGATGTGGTGAGGAGACTAATGTAAAAAATGGATGGGTGTAATTGTAAGGATTTAATAATAATAATAATAATATATCATAAAAATCAAAATATAATTGATTATTCGTGTAGGAAATGTCTGGCCAAACCGGAAACAATACAACACATAGTTTCGGACTGTTCTACTCTCGCTCGAACTGAGTACCTACACTAATAGACATAATCATGTCGCAAAAATAATACATCAAAATTTAGCAATTAAACATAATCTTTTAAACTCCCAAAATATAATACCTTATTATAAATACAACCCGGAACCGGTTTTAGAAAATCAAAATTACAGGTTCTATTATGATAAAACTATAATAACAGGTAGACAAATACATCATAATAGACCCGATTTAGTATTACATGATAAACGTAATAAAAAACGTACCTAATAGACATCGCTGTCCCAAATACACATATAATACAAACAACCGTCGCAGAAAAAATACGTAAATAGACAGAACTAGCAGGAGAAATAAAAAATATTTGACATTCTAGTTCCGTTTATATAATACCTTTTGTCATGTCCGCTACAGGGATAACTCCGAAATCTTTAATAAATAATTTACAAAAATTAGATTTACCGGTTAATTTGTATATTAAAATTCAAAAATCTATTATAATAAACAATTGTAATATTGTAAAAAAGTTTTTGAACACAGATATTTCAGGCACAATGCTGGTATTTTGAACCCGCGTTCTGAGCCTAATCCTTTGATATCCTGTATATCTGGATAGGTGAATTTTTCCCGGCATTAGACTGTTAAGTTTTTGTGTGACCATGACTGATCGATCATATGGAGACTTATCTGGTTGTATAATGCTGAGAAGTGTGGATGGCAATTCTGCCGCCGCGTAAAAATAAATCGCAATGTACTAGGTATAATAATCTTGATTAAAGAGTTATCACTTTATAATAACATATAGGTTGTAGTACCTACATCAAATACCTACATAAGTGTAATATTTTACTCGTTTGTGTGAAGTTAAAATGTGTTTAAAGCTCGCCAGAGGCCTTCATGCTGACGTCCAATTTGCACTGAACAGATGAGCTTTTCTTACTAATAATATAAACTTTATATTATGAAAATGTGGCCACTCTTTTATATTAACAATATTACATTGTCGATTTACTACCTACTTACCTGTTTGTTAGCATTGTTTAAGGCTTTATGGTAAGGAATACTTTATTAAAGTTTGAATATGAAATACATGAAAGTAAACTGCATTATGCAAACTGAAACCTAATGCATCATTGGTTGTTGTGTATGTATGTTTTTTCATAAAATTTGTATCTATATACTCGTATATTATATGCATTCTCTGTATCACCGGTCATGTTTTTGTTTTGCTCTATAATTTCTAAAAAGATTTAAAATACCTAACTTTTATGCCTATATACATGGTATTTTTACATTGTGCTATTTAAAAAGTTTTCTTATCTACCATTTAATTAAAAAAAACATACTTAATACTTATATCGTGAAGATGGAATACATCAATGGTAGTTTTCTACCAACATTTAATTGATTAAGAGGAATATATTTGTTCATAATTTAAGTACATAGTTTATTAATTTATTAATACAAATTGGTTACTGTCTTTTATAAAACTCTATAACGTAGTGTACGATTCGATTGCTTTGATTATTTTTTGTTTTGCATATAATGTATAGAATAACAACTAAAAAAAGCACATAATTGCATACTATAATTATTTAAAATATTTTTATCACTGATCGAAATACATTCAAAAAGCAAAATAATAATCAATATGAATGTACAATTACAGAATATGAATCATTTCAATACAAGTTTAACTTTATCTTCTTCTTCAGCAAGTGTCCATCCACTGCTGGATATCCTAGGCCTCTTCATGTACATGTCACTTATTTCTGTCTATTGCCAACACCTTCCAACTAGACTGATTTTACATAACAATTATAATATTATTCTAGGATAAGTTATTTAATCGTACCTTCAACAATATAGAAATAATTTCAGATACATACGAGGTAGTATGGGTACAGCATCCCATCGTTTACAAAGCGTAGATCATATAAACAGTGTATGTTATTAAAGTGAAACGCATTTATGCTAATGTGAAAAAGTTCAACTGACAAGACGGTAAGTGGTGTAAGGGCTTATGATTGACATATGACCCTGGCAGTCGACCCCAGGTGGTAACTCTAAATAACTACACTACACGAATGTACGCATAGCACCTATTATAATATGCGTCATATCCACAGAGACAAACAGAATAGATCTCTCATGACGTAAGGAATAAGTAGTAACTATAATACAAAGGTGCTTGTTCCAAAGAATTCCACTGAAAATTAATAAAACCACCTGAGGACTAACTATTTAGTTTCTTTGATGGACTCAGAATAGAATTGACATACACTTTTGTTTTAAAAGTAGGTATTTTAATGTCAACCAAAAGGAAAGAAGTACTGTAAATTAAGTTCATTTGGTTTTTTTAATAATTTCATACACCTGACTCATTAATTCAATGAAACGTTTATCCTTGATGTCTTTTTTAATTGTTAGAAGGTAACCTATGTGACTATTGAATAAATAAATTACTGATTCCAATTACTACCACGATTAAGGAAGATAACGTGATTAAAAATAAACTGTAGATATTGGGTACGTATTCTTTATCTGTTTACGTATTTTTTCATAAAATATTCAAGAACTTTTAAAATAAAAAAAAGAAATTTTTTACCACGAATACTTGCCAATAACTTCAAATCAAATGAATCAAATAATAAGTAACAATTCAAATACATTTTTGGAATACTATCGCAATGACGTATGTTGATAGAAAATAAATAGTTTTTAAGTTAAACAGATTTCACTTTATTAATTTAATAAGCTTCACACTTCTCAGGGAGTTGCGGTCACGATTGTTTATTCATAGCAGGGATCAAAACATTATTTGAAAAATTTCCTTTTTTATTTTCAATATTAATAATACGATGGTTAAAATACAATTTAAATATTTATTGAACGCCCGCAAGTAAGAGCCCAGCGGTGTCTGTCTCGTATTTGATGGTTTTCTTGTTAACTCTTTACGAATGATGGCTGTTTTTACCCAAGATGAGGCACGAAATTTAAAATAAAATGGACAACATTTGATCTAAACGACTACAAAAGGAATGATACTTTGATTTGTTTTACATGTCTGTGATCCTTGCATTGTTTTTGTATTGTTTATAACACCTTTCCATCAAAGGTAACAGATAATAATAAGAATTATACCTACCTAATAAGTATATATAAATGCAGATGGTTACTATTTGCATACCCTCCTTTGGCTGAATTGTTTATATAAGGTAATAGTACGGTTAGCATGGAAATAGTAAATCATCTAAAATAATCACTTTGGAAACAGCTACAATGCAAAGTCAACCTTATTCATAATAATAGGCGAAATATTATTTTGCTGTGACTCTTACAGAAACCAATTAATCAGAGTACCTATATATGAAGTCAAATACGAGTAACACCCTTTTTATAGATTTCATACCAAATACAAATTAATATTTAGTAGAAAAGATTTGATTTATTTCACTGTATATAAAACTTTCTGATGGCATTAGAAACACTGAGATCGTAGAAGATCGGGAGTTACGGATGTTGTCGAAAGAGTGGCAAGGTTGAAGTGGTCATTGGCAGGGCATGTTGCTAGACTTAAAGATCAAAGATGGACAAAAATGGTAGTGGACTGGAAACCTCGTGAAGATAAAAAGAGTAGAGGAAGACCTCCAACACGTTGGTCAGAGGACATTAGAAGAATCGCTGGTGACTGGTTGCAGAAAACTCAGAGCAAAGATGGCTGGAGACATATGGGAGAGGTTTGTGTTCAGCAATTGACAGAAATACTATACTATACCCTCACGCCGTGTCCCAGGTGGGGTAGGCAGATAAAACGGAACGCCATATCAATCTATCCTTACATACTTCTTTCGCTTCCTCTACATTCATCTAGTTTCTCATAAATGCACGCCGATTCCTCTTACTTAACACGCGACCGTTCTTGAGAATTTGATCCACGTGGTTAAGCCACGTAGTTCTTGGACGTTCGCGCTTTCTCACACCCTCTCTTTCAGATAAATACACCCTTTTCGTCAATCTTACACCATCCATTCGCTCCACATGACCAAACCATCTCAATTTATTTACACGCATTCTATCAACAACACTCCTCTTGCATCCACTCATTCTTCTAGTATCCTTATTTCTTACTCTATCACGCAATGTTTTACCTACCATTCTTCTCAGTGATCGCATCTCCACTGCATTTATTTCACTCTCGTCCTTCTCCAGCCATGTCCAAGTTTCGCTTGCATACATATGCAAGCGAAACTTGGAATTGATGGCATTGTGCACCAGCATTTTAGCCATGTTCGAGACATTGCTATTGCTAACAATAGATCGAAGTGCACCGTTCACTCTCGCACCAGACAGAAATAGCTGCATAAGTTATTTAGTAATGTAATTTTTTATTCACAATGTGTACCCTACTTATGATCATCATTCCGTGTGAACGAAAAGAAATATAAGAACAAAAAAAAGTGAAAAATATTACTCGTACAAACTTAGGCATCATAAAGACTTATTGAAATACAATAATTTTGAAAATGTTCAATGTAATTCCATTATACTTTTGCCCTTTAGATCAATCAGTGGTACCAGCCACATTCTCCATACAGTAATTGAATCACATACTTATTCAATTTATACTCTCAAATCGTTCAAGTAATAAAATTATATTTGCTACCAGAGAGTTCCTAGTAATATATAATAATATTATTACTGTGATCAATAAATTGTTGCTACCAAATTGAATGTAATATCGCAGATCCCATATCGATTATTATTTTTTAAAATATTGATTTGAATCTCTACTTACCTACACGTTATTCGATATAGGTACTCGTAGGTGCACATTTTACGTGTAAAATAATTTCTGTGAAATATAATAATATAGCTTATCATTTTCATCGGAAATCGTGATAATTGAAATAAAAGCAACACAAAGAAGGACAATTCTTCTGTATATCGAACATTATTTCGTATACATTCTATGCAAAGACAAGTATCAAAAATAGAATATAAGATTTCTAATTTTTCAAATATAATCCGTAACTTTTTGCGTATTATCCATTATGGTACGAGTATGAAGTAAATACTTATCTTTTTTATAAATAGACACTATATTTTATAAATGAGTGGACAATTGTTTCGTCTTTTACCAAGAATTGATAATGTCTTGGTAAAAGACGAAACAATTGTCCACTCATTTATAAAATATAGTGTGTATTTATAGAATATAAGCTCAAATTATAAAACTTCTCATTAAAAGAAATATTTTAAAATGAGACTCAATATGTAAAAACAGATGCTGAATGTTTTTCTTTGACATTAAGAGGGCAATCTATATATTTATGACATGAAATTAGTCCTCTGGCTACTTCGCTTGTGAAATATGGTGTGACAATATAGCAGTAATAGAATGAGTAGTTCAATTTGAAATATTTACTTATAAATCGAATTCTTATTCCTTCCTCATTCCCGAGGACTACACTAAATATTCCCATAGAGTTATTTAAATATAAACAGCCTACATGTATGTAACTGCCTTCATAAAATAATTTACGATCAGGTGTAATAATGGTTATATTAATATAAATGCACCTCAACACTAAAGCACATTATGATGCCAAGAGAAATATTACCTACTTGACTTGTAAACTTATCTGCAGATAATTCCTGTAAAATTAACGACAAAACTATAAATGTCGTAGTAGTACGTAACCCTGAGGCAAAAGGGATCATACGCGAACTATAATTGTTACTTAGACATCAATATTTGGTACATATAAATTATATTTATTTTGATGGAACAAGTAGTTCCGAAAACCTTATAACTAAATACAGTTATTTAAGTGGAAAATACTATGTTTCTTTTATTTTGCATTGTAAATAATAAATATGGAATTCCATAGTGTTAGTCACAAAACATTTGAAAAATTATTTATTTTGAATTTATGCCATAAAACAGCAATTCGATAATGTATTAGAAAACTGTCTTCACACTCTTTGAACTTGCATATTTTCCCTATGTAGAGCGCCGAATATTTACTCCATTGACCATAAACAAGGTATTTTTTTGACAAAATGTATTTTTCAATAGATATAATTTTTCGAGTACCTACCTATTAAAGTATCTGCTTTTTTATTTATTCATAAGGCAATGTTTATACATGTGATTAATAATATTTCAGTATGTTTTTTTATTAGTTTTGGACTTGAGTATATAATAAGAAATAGTGGTCGATAGTTTAAATATTATAGAAAAAACCTTATTTGTTGATTAAGTATTGTATTATCGTTGTTTTTAAATTTAAATTTACTTTGACTTTTTTGGAGCATTTTAACTTTTACTTTTTTTTCCTCAAGATTGAAACATTTCTGGTAAGAGTGGAAGCTTCGCTGGTCTACATGTCAAATATATTAATTGTCAACATATTGTATAACGACTGTTTGATTCTAAATATTGTGAAAATAAAAATAAATAAATTACTTTTGAGTGAAAATCTTTTCTTAAACTATTGGTGCGTCACATAAGTTAGTTACAGAGTACAAAGTATCTTTAAAATGAAAAATATGGTAAATTCAAGAAGTGCCCCTTTATATGGTGGTTAAATAATCATGTTTAAGAAATTTTTTTTCTTTTGTTTTTCTCTAAAGGCTGACAAATAAAATATACTTATTTGAAAGATGGGGTGTGAAGAAGCGCGGGCGTCCGAGAACCACTTGGATTGATCACATGGATCAAATACCGCCGTGTGTTAAGAGAAATTGACGTTCGTGTGTGAGAAATTGTATCAATGTAAGAGAACCAAAAGAAGTATATAAAGATAAATCTATATGATGTTACCTTAATTCTTTCTGTTTACCGCACTTGGAGGACAGCGTAAGGGCTAAGACATAAAAGATAGATTTTTGTTTATGTTCTTTTGACCTTATTCCATTGTGTTAAGTTTCTCCCGTATATTTTATTTACATGTAGGTAATTGCCGAATGTAATAAAATATCCCTCAATATAAATTATTCAACTGATAAATCAGCAATTACAAAACAACATGATTAAGGTGTGAATCATAAGGCACACACGCTTTACAAATTAATGTGCTTTCGTATAAAATCGCTTCGAGCTTTTAAGTTATTGCTCACCTTGTATATTCATATTGGTATTATGATATTATATGTAATATTATGTGATTTACATATTATTCTATAAATGTCAGAGAGTTCATGATTTTGCGGAATGTTTATATAAGTCAATAGTAAATGAAAACTTAATAAATAAGATGTGTTACTATCACGAAGCAAGTAATTAAGTGTATATAAATTTGTCAATAATTGGAGTAAGTTATGTACAACTGATTGAAGGTTCCAACGGAGATCACTTGAAGGTAATAATATTTACTCGTTATTTTTAGTAAGACAATAGATATGCCAAATTTGATATTTATTTATCGCATTGTTTCTTAGAAATATTAATTGTTTAATGGCATAGTGTATGTTGCAATACACAAAATAAGGTGATATACTAAAAATAACTGTGAAAGAAGAACAATGTATGTGTATAGAGAGATATGGTCAGTAAAATTGAGACTTTAAAACACACATGTTTGAATAACACCTTTCCACTCAAAAATTCATAAAAATTATGAATTTTTGAGTGGAAAGGTACCTATTTGATATAGTAAAATTCAATATGAATGAAATTCTAAATTACAGTAATCGTGAAACTTTAGATCAAATAAGGAATGATAAAGATGTGTATGTGATTGATTGCATTATTTGAAGGTACAATTCTATCAACTGACAGATTACACTCGTAATAACAAAATAACTACATTTGTAGTAATCTGGGCTCTGTTTTTCATCTAATTAAACGAGAAGAATTTGTTCCATAAACAAATAATATTATATGAATTTCTTCTGGGCATAGAAAAGTAAATAATATTTATCCATGACAGTTATCCATGATTAGTATTGTGAGTCATGCAGGCATAGAAATAAATCACATTTACCAACATAAATAGTTTAACTTCCATCAGGTAGTAGGTACTATCAACTCAATTAAGTTTTTAATACAAGTTTGCACATATCATTCCACGTATACGCCTCCGCATAATATTATGTAATATAATAAACTAATAGTATTATCTACTAGGTAAAATAATAATGTATCACTGGTATATCATAATCCTCTATTAACTGCGGTTAATAAGACTTGTGATATGATAAAATGATGTGACGAATCATCATGCGATTATTATTATTCAACATAAATGTATAATATATAGATCACTAAATGAACACAACTTTAGCATGTTAGGTATTATATATTATTGATATGATGGTTGCATTAGCTTTTGAAAGCTTATTATGATACAAAATACGTAATATGTTTATTATTGCATTTGGTTATTTGTAATGAGGTTGTGAGAAAATATATTGATATACGTAGACATGAAACTTCTGTAGATTATTTAAACTTAATTATAAATCTCGAAAGTAATTAATACATTAACTTCCAATAGATGCTGATTAAATGGAAAAAGGTTTATCTGCATATTATAAAGACCAAATAATTTACAAACTTGGGTAAAATATAAAATATTTAAGTTGACTTTGAAAGAGCATATAGCATTAATTTAAAACATTAGTTTGTTATCCTTGTATGCATTGCACTTACGATGAAATAAATCCAAAATATGTAATGTAGAAAGTGATTGCAACAGTGTGTTCTCCACCCAAATGAAGACAAGGGCGAGAGAATCATATAATTAGGTAAATAATAATATATTATAAGTTATAGTTGAAATCCATTAAGCTCGTTTATAATGATACCTGGTTCAGAGCAAGTCTTAATCCGTAATCGTTGTAACTTGCACCATAATGGAATACATACATAAGTATGAATTTCGTATTAAAATTATCGACAAAAAAAATAATAAAATACTCCAACGATATACTTAGCTAATATAATGAGACTCGATTAAATAATTATCATGTAGATATTCAAACTTAAGTATGATTTTTCGGCATTTTTGACCCCAGTATAATATAATATTACTCACATACATAATAATTTTACATATCATAATGTATTAGGTATGGCCTCACGGAATATAAAAATCAAATACATATATTATAACATGTTAGTAAGTATTGCAGGTGTTTAATTTGTAACTAGATCGCTAGTTCACGTATCACAATATAATCATATGCTTTCATATATCGATATGTAATAAATCTTCTCTAGTATAGTCTAATAAAATGTTTGAATATTGTTATTCAAGTGTCCATAGTAGGTATGTATAATATTATCAGTTGAAGGTTCATACCACTCAGATTGTAAATTACATTAACGGCTGTATTGAAAGACTCTGTCCGACACTACGTATGTTATTATCTAAGAACTTAGTCTGTCTACAATAAAGAAATAAAATAAATAAATAAAACTACGTGAAAAATAGTTCATAACTTATTACAAATATTTATTTGCATTAAATCAGAGCAAAACTTTTGATTATTTTTATCAAGGCATTATTATGAAAGCGAATTTGAGTGTCCAATAAAAACTGTCATACATAATTATTAAATTCAGTTGCTAATCGAATTATAAATATTTTAATAATCAAAACAGCTACGTGTTATTATGTCGATATAATCTTTAAGGCTATAATTTAAATGACACAAGTTGTCATCGTAAAATCTCAGTTTAATTATTCTAATCTAGTTTGGTGACCAGATACACACTTAACTTCTTGATTGACAGTATTCAAATATCAATATTTTTTCTATTATTTACCGATTTTGTCATAAGCACACTAACATTATATATTGTTACAAGGACGTAACGAGGCTCTTTCTAGGAGAGAACAAGAACAACAATTCTCGACTTTATAAAGTTGGTAAACCTTTTTTCTGCTCCCACTTTCTCATCGTGGTAGGTACTGGAATTATAAGATATTATACGAATTTATTCCAGACTTTTTATTGTTCCTCTAAATATTTTGAATTTGGTAATGGAATGAATTTGATTAAGGGTCCGAATTTTTAGAAAATTTGAATACTTTTTTACCCCTTCGATGTTATTTTTTCATACTTTCATATCCACTATTTTAATACATTTTATACCGTGGAGTAGGTACCCAACAAAAGTGGTGTAAATAAATAGATCTCTCACTCTTTTCTGCAAGTTTTTTAAGTGTCTTGTAAAAAAGTAGGTATTCGTAAAAAAATAACGTTTAAGGCAAACAACATTCAGTTTCGCGATTAGGCATGTCACCACCCGTACTAAATGGCTTAACTTTATCGACGGGGAGAGAATGACTTACTTGTTTATTATTTGAAGTTTTTCCTCTGGTTATCCTTCCATCGAAAATACCGTGATGGTATGAATGAATGAATGAAATGGTACTTTATTCGATCTACTTGTTATTCCTGGGTACGTCTATGTATGTATGTTTAAATAACAGTTGCAGTTAATTTATATGTACAGATGGGTGTGTTTGTATGTATGTTATAGCCGTCAGTATTAAATCAACATTGGTTTAAGCTTAGTCATAAATCCAACTTGTCAATACTTTGACCTTGCTGGTTGAATATTTGTACAGCAATTAAACAACACCTAGGCGTAATAACAGCACGATAAAAACTTCTTGTAGAAATCGTAAGTCATAATTGATTTATTAATAATACAAAACTTACGTACACACTGATTGCTGAAAGATTTAACTAAACTCTGTTGTTTTTATTTTAACATGTAGGTATATGATTTAATATGCAATTATTTTAAAGCAATCAATTTTGTTAAATAATAATTGTGTGGATTTAATGGTCCGTGACTTCTTCTTATTGCAACAGTTTGAATCGTAGAATATTGTTACATAAATTTATTTAAGCCACGACGGTCTTCACACACAAAAATATCGCAAATAGATAGGTGTATCACGTAACATATGTTTGTTGAGTGAAAAAATTAAATAATGGAAGGTTCATTCAATTCATTAAAACATAAAAGAAGAAGTAAGAAATTTAAATGAAAAGAAATATAAAATGATTTTAGTGGTGACTTTATGAATTTGCGAGCCATCTTTATATTTGCCTGATGATGAAGCTTTGGAAAGCCTGCTCGCAAACTAATAAAGTCACTAGTGGAATTATTATATGTTTATTTAATTATATTTCTCTTGCATAGTAAAATAATAGAATCGCTTCTTTCAGATCAGACCTAGTGGATTTTTCCATGTTCATGTATTTTTGTGCAGTTCTAAAATTATTATTATTTTTTGTTTTTTTTTTTTAATATCTTGACTAGTGACTAAAATTTGTCTTTTAATGAATTTATTGTATTTGTATTTAAATTTTCATTTTTATTTTTTGACTTTAACTGGGGTATGTTTTGTCTATTTTTATATTTTTGTACATGTGCTGAATGATTGTGTGATGTTATAAAGTTTATCTGTATACTTGTAAAGGCAATTGCCGTATGTTGTGTTTAAAATCAAAATTAAAATTAAAATAGTAGAATGAGAATTGAAGCAATTGTAAATTAAACACATTTTGAAAGCATATTCACTGTGGCTTTTTATTGAACGCGAGCCGGCTTTCAAGAGCTTCCGCTATCATCATCAGGCTGACGAAAAGGACGATTGAAGCAATGAAAAAAATATTACTAAATCATCCTAATTACCTGACAATAGACTAACTAGGAAATACTTTTAATTCAAAACTAACTTCATTTATACAACATTTTTTTTTTATTATTTATCATCTGATTTAAATTATTAATTTTAACGAAGGCTATCTCTATTCAAAACAATCACGAACGACCTGTCAGCTTTTAAATGAACTGCATGTTCATCTTCAATAGAAAAATACAAGACACTCGTATAATAAAAATATTACATTGTTGAAGGGTATTTGTGTTCACACTGCGGAAATTAATTCTAAATCATTTTAATTTATAAAAAAACAACTGCACACATTTTCGATGTATATTTCAAAACTCTTTGTTTTCGTCCACACTTGTGAACATTTTCAAGATTACTAAAATATACTATTACTATACTATACCCTCACGCAGTGTCCCAAGTGGGGAAGGCAGAGAGAACGGAACGCCAAATAGATCTATATTTACACATTTCCTTAGCTTCCCCCACATTCATACAGTTTCTTATGCACGCACGTCGGTTCATCTTACTCAACACACGGCCGTCCTTGGGAATTTGATCCACGTGATCAAGCCACGTGGTTCTCGGACGCCCGTGCTTCCTCACACTTTTTCTTTCAGACAAGTATATCCTCTTTTTCATTCTTACCTCTGTAGCGATATTTTTATATCACTATAGAAAAATAATTTTGTTAGTTGGCAAGACAGAGAAGGATAACGCGACGCCGCGCATGCGTGGTGGGAGGATTTCTCAATATTGGCGGTCGAAAGCAGGAATGCTTCCTCTTTTGTATTCGACATTCCAAATTGGCAGATCGCAAAATGCGATAGTGAATATTAAGGTTTTAAAAAAAAAACCTTACCATTTTAAAATGGTTGATTAATGTATAAATTAGTTGTAGAAATGTGTTCTATTTGTCGATTGACAGTTTAATCATATTTAATTATTAAAATCAGTGGTAATTCAGGCCGTCATCAAAAATATGGTGAGTCTAAATTGTTACAATTATATTTTCGATGAGAGAAATTTCGTTGTTTAATAAAATAAACCGAAACATAGTTTGATAAATACTAATTACGTTGTCCTTTAATGTTTAAGGATGTACGGCTCTCAGTACCGGAATGAATTTCTCAGTTATTCAGGATACGTCTCAGTACCGGAATGAATTTCTCAGTTATTCAGGATACGCCTCAGTACTAGAATGAATTCAGGTTATGTCGTAGTACCAGAATGAATTTCTCAATTATTCAGGATATATCTTGTGACCAAAATAAATTCTTCAGTTAACAAGAGAATAAATCTTTTTCAATTATCAAGATGCTGACTTCCTCTTATACCAGAATAAACCTTATGTACCTATCAGGAAGGAACCTTCAATTTCGGGAAACGGGAAGTGAAGTGGAACTCGAAGGAAGATAACTTGATCAGGTTGTTCTCATTCATTCATAATTATATATAAATATTTTGTTCTAAAGTTAATGTAAATTGTATAATCAAACAGAGTTTGATAACTTTATGATATATGTAGGTCGTTTCTGAAAAGAAAGGGTAGGAGTTAAGGATGATGTGCCACAATCATTATTTAATTTTAAACTTTTAATCTAAGGGTTAGTTAGATTGCCACATAGCAAATGATTAACAAGGTTTTAATCTTTTACTATTTTACTGTCGAGAAAGTTTATATAAAATGTATGTAAATTCATTGAACATACCAAAGGTGTCACCGAATACTGGAGGTTTGGAATAAATTGAAAAGAAAATAATGAAATAGCAATTTTATTTTGTTTCTGAATCTTTCCTTCTTATTGGGGATTGTTGGAAGGCACCGTTGATTTAATGGCAATATGCATTGTTGAATTTATAGAGAGAAAAGTCTTGAAGTCTTTGTGATAAAATCTGGGTTAACCCATTCGACCCTGAGCATTTATCGTATAGTCAATTGTACTTTCCAATACTCTTTGTTTTATTTTTGAAATCTCTACCGACTGAGCTAAAAATTATTTTTTTGAGATTGTGATAATTGATTATTTTACCTTGTACCATGAGGGGTACAAGGTGAAAGAGCGCATGAGAGCGCAAGAATAAAAAGTATATGCAAAAGTCCGTCGCATATTCATGGCGCCCAAAGTGTCAGCCGACCTTTATAGAATTTAAAGACGAATTAAATTTTGGTGGCAGAAGGGTCACATATTCATGTCACCCAAAGTGTCAGCCAACCTTTATATAGTTTAAGTTGAATTGAATTTTGGTGGCAGAGGGGTCACATATTCATGTTGCCCAAAGTGTCAGCCAACCTTTATATAATTTAAGTTGAATTGAATTTTGGTGGCAGAAGGGTCGCATATTCATGTCACCCAAAATGTCGGTCAACCTTTGTAGAATGTAAAGACGCGCTGAACCCAAAAATTTTATTACTTAGACTCAAGATTTTTTTTATTAATTGTATAATTTGGTATCTTGAATACAAAAGAGCATTCATTAATAGTTGTAAGTAGAATAAGTTTTGTTTTAAAAAAAAAAAAAAGTTTTAAAAATTTTAATTTATGTGGCAAAATTAATATTTGAATTTTGGTGGCAGAAGGGTTAAATTGTATTTCGATTTTAATTTTACAAATTATATTTGGTTATCAGTATAAAAAAATTGTAACATAATGTTTAAAAAAATACTGTAGGTAAATTAAAAAGAATGAAAAATTTTGAATATGTAACAAAACATTTTTTTTCAGAGTCGCGGTAGTTAAATATATTTATCGAATATGTAACATAATAAAAAAAAGAATATTTATGGGTAGACTCAATATTTTATTATTATTTTAATTTGTTGAGTTAATGTTATTTTGCATGCTTTGAGATGATTGATTGAAGAAAGGAATTTAGTCAAAAAAAATATATGTCAATTTTTAAATTGTTTGAAAATATTTTAAAATAATTTTGTTCGTGGAATACCTAATTTGAAAAATGGTAGATAAAAGTTATCTATTTATCAATTTATTTTGTGGATTTTATTTTGAGTTTGTATAAAATTGAATGGTATTACCATAGTCAAAAAAAAAAAAATTTTGTTAAAAAAAAGTAAAAGAAGTGTGAAAAATGATTTTGAATTTGATATTTAATATGTTTTAAAAAAATATGTTCTAGCTCAAATTGCTGATTGGAAATGTGTGATAAGATATGGAAAGACGAAACCCAACATCATGTCAAAATACAGAAAGCTGATTGCGAGTTTTAATTTTATTCAAAAAGGAGTATACCTATTAACTTATTAAACAACCTTCTGGTGAGTTTTTATTATATTTTAAATTGAAAATTTATTTGATTGATTGCCTTGTCTGAATTCTTCTCATACTTCTGGTACGGCTATTGCAACTCACAACTAAGGAATACGTTGAACAAAGTAGATTTAATTTTAAATAAAAAAAATATAAATAAAGAAAATAATTTATTTTGAGCATTGTCCGATTCTGAAATAAATATGTATGATTAGAATTTTTATACGAAAATAATATTATTATTATTCTGATGCTATTCCGTACATACTGTGATAGGAATGTACTCTTCTCTCCAACGCATAATAATTGTTAATCGCTTTAGTTAGAAAGAGACGGAAGATTGTAAAGCGGACGGAAGATACAAAGGTTTGGATTTCAATGTTAATATCGAATGATAATATTTATATATAGGGTAAACTATACTATTATGGACGTAGTAGATTGTTGATATTTTTACATAATCAATTTAATACGATAAAGTCGTTTCAAATAATTCTAATATGGATATATTAAATTAATGTGGAGATTGAAACTTTAATATTAATGATATTAGTTTATATAGATATGGGGATATTTAAGAGTAATTTTGAATAACGGAAGACTTTAATATTTAATGTATTATCTCTTTTAAAATATTTTTTTGTAAAGTTTTGAATTGTAGATTGGCATATTTTAGTACAATAGATAGATAATTTAGAAATTCAAAATGGCGGATAAGGAATTAAATAAAGGAGAAGTACAAGAAAATATGAATAGGGAAGTTGCTGGTTCGTCTAATGATAATAAAGAAGAGAAGATGGAAGAAAGCAAAGTGGAAAGTAAACCGTCAACGAGTAATTCATTTATAAATGTAAAATCGTATATAAGGAAGTTAAATAATTACAGAAAAACAATTAAGAAAACGAATAGTAGTAAATCTCTTGTGAAAACAAATGCAGAACCAGTAGAAAAATTTATTGATCCTAGAAAGTTCAATATAACATACAGTGGTGCAGAAAGCCCAATTGAATTTATCCAAAGATTGAAAGAATTAGCTAAAGTATATAACGTAAATAATGGAACATTATTGCGATATTTACCCATTTTATTAACTGATAAAGCATTAACATGGTTCAGAACTATAGGTATAGAGAATGATTGGGATATTTTTGAATTGAAATTTTTAAAACATTTTGAAGATACAAACAGACAACGTGAAATGAAGATCAATTTACTTACAGCAAGACAACGTAAAGGCGAGACTGCAGCGGAATTTATTTGCGAGCTAAGTAACAAAAATAGTTTGCTGTTAAGACCGTTTGCTGATGAAGAATTATTAGAAATTGCTATTTTTGGATTAGAGAAACAATATGTTAATGTCGTAGCATCTTCTAATATAAATAACTTGGAAGAATTAATGTCAGATTGTATGCGATTTGAAGAATTATACAAACATAATGAACGTAGTAATTTATTTGCGATGGAAGAATTGATAATAAAAAAAATAATAATAGTTTTATCAATAATAAGACTTTAGTAGATGGTTGTGAAATAAATCGATATTATAATAAACAATTATGTCAGTTGAGCGATGAAAATTTTGTTAATGAAAAGGAGTGTAATTCTGCTCGTAAGAAAATTTACTTTAAAAGTAGGAATAAACGGTCTTATCAAAATAAACAGAAATATAACAAACAAATAGCAGAAGCTAGCATACCATCAATGGAACAGAGACAGAAAGAGTGGGATGATTGGCTTAATTATGTAAAACTGTTCCATAACACTTATGAAGTTGCACCGTTATTGCATGCAAAAAGAAGAGACAACAGACCATATCTACATATTGAAATTGAAGGTGAAAATTTCAATGGACTTCTGGACTCCGGAGCAGCTGTGTCAGCTATTAGCAGAAATATTGCCGAATATTTTGTAGGAAAGGGATATAAATTGGAGAGAGTTTACGACGAAGTCTCTGTAGCAACGGGAGACAAAGCCAAAATATGGGGAATATTAAACCTGAACGTACAAGCGAGAGGAAGGAATGGTTTGGTCAAGTTTTACGTGTTGGAGAGGTTGCAGCAAGAGGTTATTCTGGGAGTGGATTTTTGGAAAAACTTCGGTATAGCTCCTGAGCTAATAAATAGCATCGAGTATGCAGAAAACTTAGAAATGAATGAATTAGGAAAAATTGAAAATAGAATGAAATTGAGCGAAAAACAATTATCTGAACTTAAGGAAATTGAAGAACAATTTATGGAAGTGTCTTATGAACGAAATGGATTGGGATGTACTAACCTTATAGAACACGAGATCATTACAGAGGGTGAACCAATCAGACAACGTCATTATCCACTATCACCAGCAAAACAATTACAGATAGAAAAAGAGTTGGACGAAATGCTTGAATTAGGAGTAGTAGAGGAATCTAACTCTGCTTGGAGTCATCCTACACTCATCGTAACGAAAAAAGACGGAACAGGGAGATTTTGCCTGGATTCAAGGAAACTTAACCAGGTTACTAAGAGGGATAATTATCCATTACCTAATATAGGAAAGATTTTAACCAATTTGAGGAATGCAAAGTATATATCTTCGGTGGATCTTTCTAAAGCCTTTTGGCAGATCCCGTTAAAGGAAAATTCGCGGGAAAAGACGGCGTTTGTGGTACCTAACCGCGGGCTTTTTCACTTTAAGCGCCTTCCCTTTGGACTGAAAAATGCCGCGTCTGAAATGCAACGCTTATCAGATCGTCTCTTTGGAGCAAAATTTGATGACAACGTGTTCTGTTACATCGATGATCTAATTATTTTGAGTCCGGATTTCGATTCTCATATGATTCTGTTGAAGAAAGTACGTGATAAGTTATGTGAAGCAGGTTTAACTGTAAAATTTTCAAAATGCGAATTTTGCAAAAGTGAATTAAAATATCTAGGTTACGTAATAGACGAAAATGGATTAAGGCCAGACCCAGCTAAAGTAAAGACGATAAAGGAATATCCAGCACCGAGAAATCTGAAACAATTGAGGACATTCCTAGGTATGGTGGGTTTCTATCGAAGAACTATACGAAATTGTAGTGAAATTTCGGCCCCATTAAACCGACTATTAAAGGTTAAGAGAGGAGAAAACACCTTTAAGTGGAATGATGAAGCACAGAGAGCTTTTGAAGCTTTAAAAGAAGCTTTGGTAACGGCCCCGGTATTAGTATGCCCGGATTTCAAGAGGCCATTCCTGTTACACACTGATGCTAGCCAACATCAGATTGGGGCAGCATTACATCAAGATATAGGAGGAGAGGAAAAGGCCATCGCTTTCTTTTCCAGATCCCTAAATAAAGCTGAAAAGAACTACTCGGTAACAGAGAAAGAACTCTTGGCAGTATTAGACGCTATAGAATTTTTTAGGCCATACGTGGAGGGGATGCAGTTCACAGTGATAACTGATCATTCGGCGCTAAGATTCCTTACAAAGATCTCGAACCCTTCTGGAAGATTGGCAAGGTGGAGCATGAGATTATCGCAATATGATTTTTCAGTTGTTCACCGAAAGGGAACGAGTCATAGAGTGCCAGATGCTCTTTCCAGGATACCAGCCTCCATAGACATGATAGATACAAACATCACCACAGATGATGATCCGTGGTACAGTAGAGTATATAGGGGTTGCGTGGAAACTCCAGAAAAGTATATTAACTATAGAGTGGAGGGAGATTGTCTGTATAGATTGATGAAGGACGATAATCCACTGACACAAGAATTTTGTTGGAAAGTAGTTCCTAAGTTAGACGAGCGAAAACAGATTGTGATATCACATCATGATTCAGGACACCCTGGAACTTTCAAGACGTTCAAGAATGTATCGAGAGATTATTATTGGCCACGGATGTTCAACGAGATAAAAAGGTATGTAAGAGCTTGTCAAACGTGCAAGATGTATAAGCCTTCGAATGCGGCACCGGCTGGTCTGATGAAAAATAGGAAAAAGGTAGACAGACCCGCGAAGGTTTACTCGGTGGATTTAGTCGGGCCACTCCCAAAATCGTCCTCCGGTTACACATTCATTTTATCAGTGGTCGACATATTTACGAAATACTGTTGGGTTTTCCCACTTCGCAGGGCAACATCACAGGAAATTGTGAAATTACTAGAAAATAAAGTATTTCTACAAGAGGGAGTTCCAAAAACGATAATTACTGACAACGGAAAGAACCTCACATCCAATGTATTTAAAGATTTAATGACGTCATATGGAGTCAAAAATATCTTTTATACGACTCTATACACGCCAATGGTGAATACGGTGGAAGCATATAATAAAACGATAGGATATACGTTGGCTATATTCGTGAAGGAAAATCAGAGAAAATGGGACGTTTACTTGGATAAGGTGATGAGTTTAATTAACAATACCGTTAATCTCGCTACAGGGTGTACTCCATCTTTACTTATGCATGGTAGAGAAACGATTTTAGACGGAAATTTACACGCTGATATTCCACCAGAAGAATTGGGAAATATTGACAAAATATCCAAAGAAAGAAAACTATATAAGGAAAAAATGTCAAATTTAAGATGGCTGTATGAGATTGTATTGGAAAACTTGTGTCAGGCTTACGAAAAGAATGCGAAATATTATAATAGAGGTAGGGAAATACGAAATTTTTCTGTAGGACAGACGATATGGCGAAAGAGCTTTTCGTACTCAAAAGCTGCAGAATATTTCTCTGCAAAGTTAGCTCCAAAGTTCATAAAGGCTAGAGTTTTACAGAAACTCGGAAATAACGCATACTTATTAAAAGACGAAAATACAGGTGCGGAAGGAAAGTACCATGTACGCGATATTCTAAAGGTTGAAGTATAATGTAAATAAAAATATTGTTACGTATAAATGTTATTTAGGTATCCTAGGATATAAGTATTTAAGTTAAATGAAAGAAAGGGAGAAAATTAGAAGACGAAGACGTCTGAAAATTGAAATATAATGTAAATAAAAAAAAAAAAAAAAAAAAAAAACTGTATAAATTTTAGTTAGGTATTATAGGATATAGCTATTTAAGTTTAACGAAAGGGGAAAAGGAGATGAATTTGATAAAAAAAAAATTTACGTAGTAAATAGTACGTAGAATTACGAAAGAGTAGGGTTGGATAAAATTAAAAAAGAAAAAAATCGCTTCGCAAAATTATTTAGATTCTTCGATAATATGAACTCTACGCGAGTACATAATACAGAAAGGGTCAGATAAAAAGGTGAGGTAAGAATATGATTCTCTGTAAGATGGGTCATGTGTTATAATGTCATTATTGGGATGTGTAATGATTTGTATTGAAAGTTTGTAGTATGCATAAAGGCATAATCTCTGATACGAGTGTGTCAAGCTATACGCGGTGTATACATTTATAAACTAGGGATACGAGTTAGCAAGACGTATATAGAAGTATGCGTAGTGCTTATATGATATGATAGTAAAAGTGGATGCATGCTCAAGGGATGAGTATTGGGTCATGGTTTATGAATTCCAATAAGAGAAGTTTGTAATCTAAGATGAGAGTTGATCATTCCGTCTTGTCAAAACGTTTTGTGGGTCTAATTATGAATCAAATGAAAGTAGTAGGTATGTAGGCGGTGAAAGGGGAAAAAGATAGACGAAGGATGAAAGTGAATGATTGTAATAGAATGAAAGTAAGGATTTGCAACGTTGATAAATGATAGGTTTGTAGTACTCAATAGTCTCGCGATTTAAAGTCAAATAGTAAAAGGGGAATTTGAAAATGAAATATGTCGAGAAGGTCAAATGTTGATGTTCGTTATATCTCTTTTGTGAGTATATTGACTATGTAATTTTCAATATGAAAGTGGAAATATTAAAAAAAAAAAAAATATAGAGATAGGTAATGTGAGAAAATGTAGATAATGGAGTTATAGTATACATAATTTAAAATCGGGGATACGGTGGTAAAGAAGAGAATCCTTAATTATCTCCATAAAAAAAACGAGTAATTACGAAATAATTGTGTATACGATTGTTAAATTCATTTAACAAAGTAGAGAAACTTATACTATGAAATGGGGTCGTTGATTAGAAATTTTCGAAAGAAAATATATTAGTAAAGTACGTAATTTTACGGATAAAAGGGAAATAAAAAAAGAAAGGGATTGAGAACCTTTGGTTGTAGTTGCATGTGCTTATCTGAGGAGAGATGGGAGAATAAGACATGGCAGGAAAATGGAATTGATGATAAATTGATATTTTCATACATGAAAATAGAAAGGAAAATGACATGATGTTGAAGTGAGTCAATTCAAAAGGTTGAGTCAAATATTTTTAATGTTATATAAAATATAAATGCATAATATACAGACAGATTTTAATGTATTTGAATGTTGAAAAAAAAAGAAGGCACAAAATGTATATAGTTTAGATATAAGAAATTTTAATATAATTTGTTATGTAGCTAAGGAAAATGTGGCAAATCATATGAGCTTGTAGTAGAAGATATTTGAATATTGTGGCACAAAACAATTTAAAATAAATGTAGTAGATCTGAAAAGATATTTAGTAAATGTAACAAAATGGAAATGTATTATTTAATATATAAGTGTAATTTATAAATGCAAAGATAAGATGAGACCTGCACTGGTTTAGAAATTATTTTTTTTATCATTAAGTACTTATTATTTACGGGTATTTTTGTTCATTTTGGAAGTCGTTTGACCCGAATATTCGGAAACGAATGTAAATTAAAGTTTTAAAATTTAAACGAAACCAAGATTGGCGCCTATGGAATTACAGTTTTTCTTTAAAAGAAAAGGCTGGGCCCAGTGCAGTGCTTAGATTAATCTTTAAAAAAAAAGGTAGAGTAAGTTATAGGGTTGATGAGAACATAGAACGAGAATAACCTGATATAAAAAAAAAATAGCTTCACTATTTTTTTTGGTGGGCGTGGGTGGTAATATGTAGCGATATTTTTATATCACTATAGAAAAATAATTTTGTTAGTTGGCAAGACAGAGAAGGATAACGCGACGCCGCGCATGCGTGGTGGGAGGATTTCTCAATATTGGCGGTCGAAAGCAGGAATGCTTCCTCTTTTGTATTCGACATTCCAAATTGGCAGATCGCAAAATGCGATAGTGAATATTAAGGTTTTAAAAAAAAAACCTTACCATTTTAAAATGGTTGATTAATGTATAAATTAGTTGTAGAAATGTGTTCTATTTGTCGATTGACAGTTTAATCATATTTAATTATTAAAATCAGTGGTAATTCAGGCCGTCATCAAAAATATGGTGAGTCTAAATTGTTACAATTATATTTTCGATGAGAGAAATTTCGTTGTTTAATAAAATAAACCGAAACATAGTTTGATAAATACTAATTACGTTGTCCTTTAATGTTTAAGGATGTACGGCTCTCAGTACCGGAATGAATTTCTCAGTTATTCAGGATACGTCTCAGTACCGGAATGAATTTCTCAGTTATTCAGGATACGCCTCAGTACTAGAATGAATTCAGGTTATGTCGTAGTACCAGAATGAATTTCTCAATTATTCAGGATATATCTTGTGACCAAAATAAATTCTTCAGTTAACAAGAGAATAAATCTTTTTCAATTATCAAGATGCTGACTTCCTCTTATACCAGAATAAACCTTATGTACCTATCAGGAAGGAACCTTCAATTTCGGGAAACGGGAAGTGAAGTGGAACTCGAAGGAAGATAACTTGATCAGGTTGTTCTCATTCATTCATAATTATATATAAATATTTTGTTCTAAAGTTAATGTAAATTGTATAATCAAACAGAGTTTGATAACTTTATGATATATGTAGGTCGTTTCTGAAAAGAAAGGGTAGGAGTTAAGGATGATGTGCCACAATCATTATTTAATTTTAAACTTTTAATCTAAGGGTTAGTTAGATTGCCACATAGCAAATGATTAACAAGGTTTTAATCTTTTACTATTTTACTGTCGAGAAAGTTTATATAAAATGTATGTAAATTCATTGAACATACCAAAGGTGTCACCGAATACTGGAGGTTTGGAATAAATTGAAAAGAAAATAATGAAATAGCAATTTTATTTTGTTTCTGAATCTTTCCTTCTTATTGGGGATTGTTGGAAGGCACCGTTGATTTAATGGCAATATGCATTGTTGAATTTATAGAGAGAAAAGTCTTGAAGTCTTTGTGATAAAATCTGGGTTAACCCATTCGACCCTGAGCATTTATCGTATAGTCAATTGTACTTTCCAATACTCTTTGTTTTATTTTTGAAATCTCTACCGACTGAGCTAAAAATTATTTTTTTGAGATTGTGATAATTGATTATTTTACCTTGTACCATGAGGGGTACAAGGTGAAAGAGCGCATGAGAGCGCAAGAATAAAAAGTATATGCAAAAGTCCGTCGCACCTCGTTCATTAGTTTAACATTTCCAAAACTAAGTGTTATAGTGTTTTTATTCTTTTATTGCTTACGTAGAATGTAAATGTCCAAAAGTATGGACGTTAGACGTATTATAAACGTTAGAGCTTTTAAATAATATATTGTGAAAATGTGAATAGTGTTTTTAACAAACTAAAATTGTTTAATACTAAACACTTGTACATGATACAACCACTTTCATAAATACTACACAAATTTCTTAAATGGTATGTTACTTTGTAATAGAAATCAAAACCAAGTATAAATACATTATATCTATTATTACTATCGACATTTTGGGTAAATTAAATTGATGTAAACGATAATATTAAAGTTCTGATTCTGTCATATTAATTGGAAATCATATTGGTTATTATTGTTGAGCCCACACAAAAGCAACAATTTTGCAAGAAAGTGTGTAAATTTGACGTTGAACTGCAATTATGTCCAATTGTATTATTTGAATAAAATAGTTTATTAGGTTGTTGTTTATTTATTATTACATTCTTTAAGATTGTTGGTAAACCAGCCTTTACCTTAACACTTGCAAAATATATCTTATTTGGAAGGATTTTATTTTGTGTTTAAAACTACAACCTCTTATTTTGGAGTATTACTATATCTGCTAGAATTACCACACCACGTTTCATCTGACTGTGCTCATAGATAACTAGAAGACTATCTGCACATAATAAACATGCAGATTGTTCTCTCAGTGCTTATATTAAAAAAAATATATTCATGATGTGTGGAATGCCTTATCGCTGAATTATAGACGTTGATGGTCTTATGTGAGATTTTACGAACACCTACCTTTGTCAGGACACCTGAAAATGTACAGAAAAGAGTGGGAGAAATTTTCTATATCGGGATCTTCTCGGGGTGGAATTTAAAAAATTATCTAATTCATATACACGAATCCATAAATATTATTTTCATTTCTAACTCTACACTGACACAAATCACTCGTTACGGGTGGATTGCCGGTAATAATAATAACTCTACACTGATTTATAGCAATTTCATATAGAAGTACATACATTCATATTAAAAACAACCGTTCATAGTCCGAGTCATTTACAACAAATGCGCAACAATTTTTGTAGGTATTAAAATAGATTTTCCAATAATCGGAGAAATCGATTTTACCTGACAATGTTAATAATATAATTTCTAATATAGGGTCCTCCCACACATAGTGTGACTTAAATGTAATATCTTAAGTAATAATAATCGAGAGCAATAGAGAATAAAGGAATTATTATAACCTTATACTTACTTTTATTAGGTATACGATACCCATAGACTTCGTAAATGTTTGTAAGCTCTACAAATATAAGAATTATTATTGTAGCAGTAGACAAACATACTACATATGGTGTTATTGCTTATGTACTTAGAACAAATCTATGTTACAGCGACATTGTATCGAGTAATGGTGTGGAAACATTTACCAATTTTAAGCTAATCAAAATGATGGGTTAGTTGGAAAATATAAATTAATTGCACAAAATGATTTGTCCCATTATTGTTGTTTAATGCTTATCTATTGTATACTTTTGAAGCATCATTAATATCATCATAAAAAAAAATTGGGGTATTTTAAAATTTTGAGATATTCAGAGGGTGCAATAAGCAAGACATGTTATCTTGTGATACAAATCGTATGAGTCTCTTATTGGGCAACCGAGGAAGACATGGCCCATAGCTCGCACTCGCAAATAGGGAACGAGACTAAATCTATCCAAAAAAGATAACTGTCTAATCTGTGGTGACGACCTTAGTAAATCTCAGTTAACAATATAGATACTGCAGCTACAACAAAAATAAAAAAAAGTTATATTTTGCTGCAAAATGGTAACAATTATACTATTACAATAAATGTGCTATATAACCGTGTTTATACTGTACGCAACCTTTGTCTAATGCACTGCATCCATGTCTCGCCTACGCGGACTACCAGATCATGTCGTAAAGTGAGGAATTTCTAGTCTTTATCAAAGACAACGAAACTTGATGGCTTATCTTCTCAAAGCAAAATACTAATATAATAATAATAATACTCTATGCAGAAATATATTACGACCCAGTAGTTCATCTTGGCAACCTCATTTCACCCACATATGCGGAAGCTTTGCTGATATTTGTAACTGATAATACCAAGTAGTACAATGTATGTGACATGCACTTACATGGAAGTTAAATAGAATTTATTATTTACGAATGTTTTAGTTTGTAGTACATGAATGGGATGTATGAATGGAGTCTCGCCTCGTGAAAAAGGGATCCGTGGTTCGATATCAGGTGCCGGCAAACTCCGCTTTCACGACACAAGCTTTTAATAGCTTACTGTGAAAGGTGTATAAGGTTGTATTTGGGTTTATGATAAACAAAACCCAGATATATCTTTTTAAGAAAAAAATGTACTTAAAGTGTGTATTTCTGCTTCCAAGACTCCTGGTTGCTTCAAAGCAAGACTTTTATCAGAAGTTTATCTTTAGTCAGTCTATACTGGAGTAGTTTCACGTGTTATCTTATTTGAAATTGTAAAGTTTAATAATATATACTTGCATTACATCACACCGCTTCCTTCGCGGGGTAGACAGAAAGGATCGAGCGCCACTTCCTTCTATCCTTGCATACACCTTTCGCTTCCGTTACTATCATACAATTCCACATGCATGCTCTTCTGTTCAAAGTGCTCAACACGTTACCGTCATGTAGGATTTCATTTAAATGATCTTATCATTCGATCTTCGGACGACCACATCTCTTAGCACCATTCCTCTTAGTCAAATATAATTATCTTCTTGGTCATTTTATCCTCAATCATTCTTTCCAGTTTTATCCCTACTGGTTTATTTTTTACAAACTATTCAGCAGTTAACTAAAGAAAAAAATGTTAATGGTTATGAAGTTGCAGTAGGTATTTCCATAAAATAATGGAAGATAGGGAGAATTAAAATAAGGATACCAAGTACATATTTATATTAATTAAATGTGAAATGATTTGAAGACTAATATATTTTTAGATACATCCATTAACAAATTATAATGAGCATTTCTGTATAGCGATCGCTATATTTTACTGATAACAAAGCCATTAATAGTAAAGTTATGATTTTCTTCACACATAAAATAATATAATTTCTAAGAAATATATGTCTACACTAGTAACAAACTCTATATGACCTATCTGTAAATACTGATACTTACCGATACCAAATACAATCCAATGGGTACTTAGAGCTTTTGAGTACTTTCAAAGCCCGCTTTATGTCATAATTATTTAATAACAATAAAACAATATTTATTGTAATCAATCGTTCGTTGAAATGAAAACTGAATAATCTGAAATAAGAATAAGTACTCTATTTTGAAAATATCTTGATAATTTATGAGATGAAAATCTAAAATATGTAAGTTACAAGATCCCTCTTTCATTTACTTTTTATTTTCTACAATATTTACATGATCAAATCAAGTCAATAAAAGAAATGTTCAATATATAAACTAAATTGCCAACCCGTATGAGACATTATTATTATTATTATTGGACAATATTAAAGTGTCGTTTACGTGCCAAAGCACCTCAAGGACACTGTTAAATTAATAAATTCTAGGACATTACATCCACGTCATATTATAATAATATAGATAAATGAGAAATCTCTGAGATTTAAATATAAATTAATGTGTGCCGTACGGACTACGACATTTCACAATAATGTTTTGAATTATGTAAATATGATTGATTCTGTTTTCTGTCATGAGGAATATTTTTGTGAGTAAAATAGAAGCATAATTTGCTAATGAAATTAGTTTGTTAAGTTTGTACATTCTATTTCGATCTGAATCGTTATATGAAAGTATGTAAGTAAAATCTGACAATAATTACACCGAAAAAGATATCTACATAATATTGATTGAAATACTTTTGCATACGATGTATATTACAATTTTACTTTTCCTTTGGTTACTTTTTATAATAGATATGTGTGATTGCGTAATATGGAGATTGGAGATGGTGGATGATTATATTAAATCCATGTTATGCGCGTATTAATAAATTGGACAAACGTGATAATGAAAAATCACGTCGAATCAATTACAATATCTATCCTGAATTACATTATTATAATGCATATGTGCTTATTAAAAATACAATGTCTGTTCATTTGATACCTCTATGTTTTGAATTTCAATCATTTGTTTATTTTTTTTCTTTTTCAGTACTCCTCATTTTTTGGGGAAATCCTAGTCATGGACATCCGGCTTTTCTGGCCAGGTAGTGCCGGACTCCAACCGGCTAAAATCCCTCATCTTCTACCACGTCTCGGTTCCTGCCTTTCGGCCTACCCAGAAACGTGGCGTTATCTTATTATGATGAGAACCAGGAAAGAAGTTTCTTCTTTCCTGGTTCCCATCATGCTCCTTTGTCTTCATTATATTTTCCATGTATTCTTGAATGAGCCTCCAGTTTTCTACCGAAACCATCATCGCTCGAATGATGGTTTCTGGTGACAAGGTTTCGCATATTTTTCTTTCCAGTCTTATTCTGTCCTCGTGCCATTTGGAGCATTTGAAGAATGTATGCTCCGGTTCATCTATACCCTCCCTGCAGTATGTGCACTCATCTGAGTTAAGCTTTCCAATACAAGCCAAATACACCGTGTGCTGTTAGGAACTGGGTCATGTGGAACGTTACCTCTCCATGTGGCCTTTGGATCCAGTGTTTGATGTCTTTTATGACTCCGTGAGTCCATCTTCCCCTTGTGGATGCGTCCTACGACTCTTGCCAGGCGTGTAGCGTCCTCTCTCTTTCTATCTTTTTTGTGTCTTCGTCAATAGGCCTGTTGGTTCTGTAGAGCCTGCTTCTCTCCTTCGCCAATAGATTAATTGGCTCCATCCCCGCAATTACCAGGGCCGCATCCGTTGACGCGGTCCTGTATGCACAGCATGTTCTGAGTGCCAGCTCTCTTTGGCCGTTGAGAACCATATTTTCATAGTGTCTATATTTTAGGGCGCACGTCCACACCGGTGCTAGGATAATGGACTGCACCGCCCTTGCCAGAGTCTGTCGTTTTTATTTGTCTCGGGCCTTTTATGGGATAAACTACCTACAAAGGCATAATTCTACGTAAAGGAAAATGCTGTCTTATTATTTTACAATCATTTGGATATATTATCAAATAAACTCTTATAATTTTTTGTAATTTTATTATCGTTACTTCTTTACGGTTAATGAAAGTCCAAATTTATATTTTTCATTCATAATTGAGGATTCGATGGTAACTCAGCGAAATATTTTAATACATGAAATTCAAGCATAGCAATGAATTATTAAACTATCTACACAAAAATTTTCAAACCCTTTAATTTTATTTATCGAAAAACTTCTATTTTATGCCGATATGTTATTCAGGACACTTATCATTTATACTGAGATACGGAACGTCCTTCCTGATAAAAAAAATGTGTTTAAATTTATAAAAAATAACAATAAAGACTTGAGTATTTTTAGGAAATGTCAAAATCACAATCTCAAGGCACATCCCTGTATTAATTTTTTTTATATATTTGTACAGGACAATGCCGGTGAATTTACATTACCAGAAATTTTAATATATAGACGCTTAGAATTAGTATAAAATTATATAAAAATTCATAATAAAATTATGATTTTAATATACCTAATATGTACGGCATATATTCTATTATTATAATCAACATATAATTTTCACAATAATTACGCTGTTTTGCATCATACTTAACTCCTTAATAAATTATAATAATTCTTAATATATGAATTTCTAGTTAGTAACGAGATTAAATTAGTATCATATATACCAGTATGTAATGTAGTGTAATCTTTAGACGTTTTAAATTATTTTATTGATTTGCTTATCACGATCTTACGTTACGTACTCCATAACTTTTTTTTTATAAAACTAATGGTATGGAAAATTTTCGATAACCTAGTGTGTATTATACTTAAAATTCTGATTACCAAATTTACCCCCAATAAGACAACATCATGATTTAAAAAGAATATAATTATGTTTTGTAAAGAATATTTATTAATGTAATGATCTGAATTTCGTCCAAATGCATGCAAAAAATCAACATGCATCCCATACTTACACGAAAGATCATACCGAATATTTTTTTACGCAAGAGCCAAGCCTCTACGAAAATTGTGAAATAAATTTTTATTTGAGTACCTATTTAAAATAATAAGTCCAACATTCAATATTTTCGAGCAAATTCCTTTATGTCTTATATAAGATAAAATGTGATAAATTTAAATAAAGGGATTGGTAGAATAATAAGGAATAACTTATTACTTACCTTCGTCTCTCCACTGCTGAAAATAGGTCTCTTTAAAACTTTTCTACACTTTTCGATATCGAACAACACAAACTCACTGCTTTTTATTATCATAATAGCACCAATCTTTTTTAAAGGTATTTTAAACTTTTATCATCCTCCCACAGTCTCTATTCATGAATTCTAAAAGTCCACCTCCCACCCCCTCGTCTTGTGATGTGACTAGACATTTACAATCTTATTTTGAAGAATTTATCAACAACATCGATTATTTTTTACTTTAGCAAAATATTTTCATTCCTTACTTTTTCTTAAAAGCGTTAAAAGCAAATTAATTGAATCTAATTAAAAAAGCATTCAAATTTTTGAAAAATAATTAGACTTTAATCTTAAACAATTAAATGATAAAATATTAGGTAAAATATGAGGACAGAATGACAAAGAAGGTGTATTTAGCTGTGATAAACGGAGCTCGGATACGTGGCCGTCCTAGGATCAAACGTCAAGATCATTTAAATCAAATCCTATACGACGGTCACGTCTTGAGCACATTGAACAGGAGAGCATGCACGAGGAATTGTATGAATCGAAAGATGTATGCAAGGAATGAAGGAGGTGGCGCTCGATCCTTTCTGCTTACCCCGCGAGGGAAGCGGCGTGATAGTATGTATGTATAATATGTCTAAAATGATTCAATGCAAGTAGGTACTAAAGATGCATGTAGATACATATATTAATACGTGTAATACTATATGCGTCAATGTAAACATTATTACCTACTATGCACACCTATGTATGTTTGTATGTAAGTAGATGTGTTTACGTCGGCACCTGTGTCTCGCACTAGTTGTCTTGTCTTGTCCAATCCATTTTTCATCATACGAACTGATATATTGAATAATTAATTTACATTAGAATATAATCTGATATGCCCCCGAGGTTTGGGAGGAGTTCATGAATATTTTACTCGTGTGAAACAAGCTTTTTATCGTATTTTAAATGATAGGTTCCCCCCTCTACGGATTATATTAAGGACTTTTAGACCATCCATCTTTATCAATTATCATATTTATTATCATCATCATCATCATCATGTCAGCCTCCCTGCGTCCATTGTTGAACATAGGCCTCCCCCATTGATCTCCACAGCTCTCTATCCTGGGCAGACCGCATCCAGCCGACCCCTGCAACCCGTCTTATGTCGTCCGACCATCGTGCTTGAGGCCTACCAACACTTCTTCTGCCTGTTCTAGGTCTCCACTCCAGAACTTTCTTTGTCCACCTAGAGTCTGTGGTTCTGGCCACATGACCAGCCCAACTCCATTTCTGACTAGAAACTTTGTGAACGACATCGACGACCCTGATTATTATTATTATTATTATTATTATTATAATTATTATTATTATAACTAACTCACATTAAGAGACGTGAAAGATATGAGAACCAAACGCCCATTTTGAGAACGTTTTTATATCTTTATTATCTACATAATGTCTTGTGTCAAAATATATTATAAATTATTTTATCATGATATAGAATATGTTATAAAAGTATTTATTGGATAGATATCTATGTACTTTGTTAACTCTAGTTAAGATAATATCTCTGCGATAAACATAATTCAATTTTAAATTGTTTAGATTTTTCTTCAAGATAATTATTTGATATAAAATATGTAACCATTTGACATAAGATTTTGACCTTAGATTTTGTAAACGTAATTATACTGTTATAATTTTTGATGGATTTATACCAGTAGGTATGAAAATATTAAGGCGTGAAAATTTAAAACACGTAGGCATATATTATTGTAATACCTACAGTATTAAGAATTGCAGACAATTTTCTTGATATAAAAATTTTGCTAATATCATCGCGCTATGTTCGATGAAAAAAAATTCAACACGCCCAAGATGAAGATGCGTGTAAAGCTAAAGGGGAAGTTTATGATCAATAATAAAACTAAATCGTTTAAAAAGGAAAAAGATTTATTAAAAAATTGTATTGCCAAATGTTGATATACAAAATATTGTTCTGTACCTAATAATAATAATATGTGTCTGTGTAGGTGCATAATATTAAAGAGATAACAAAAATATCGATGCGCATACAAAATAATAATATGCAGAGTACCTAACAATAACTGCATCGCTATATACATAGGTACAACAAGAAGAGGTCTCAAGATTAAAGTGAACAATGGATAAAGGCTTTGTGTTGTTTTATTTTAAGACTTGCTGCTGTTAGGTAGGTTGTAGATATTTTAAAATTTATTTATTTATTTTTCCTACCGATTCTTGGCGACTTGCTACTACTACTACTACTACTACTACCACTACTACTATTACCAATACTTGTAAGTATTACAGAAGACTGTATGTACATCGGTATGTATCCCCGACTGAGACCGTAATATCAAACATACATAGATTCTTTTGATATGCATTCGTACTCAACACTTGGGAATCAAGAGATTCTGGAATTGTATCATTTTAATTTTTTAATCCAAAAATATCAGCTGTGTTTTTCCCTTCAAGGTTCTGTATTTTTCTTCCACAAACACAAACAATATTTGAGTATTAGAAATGCCATGAAAAAGTGACTCAATTAGTACCTACTCTGTATAAAAATATCTCACGTCCATTCTTGGTGTTCGTTCACATATGGAGTAAAAGATGTTATTAATATATTTATTATGGATTTGCTTTACAACTCCTTCAATACTGGAAAAAATTTTAAATATGTGATCCGACATGAGTAAATTAATTAATTTCCACAATATATACTCCGCAATATATAAATGAATGAATTATATTTTATTATCATAAAAGCTGTTATTCTTCAAAGCTTTCATTATTCAAATTTTGTCTAAGTTTAAAAGAGTTTTATTGAATTTTTATTGGATATTGAATGAAATAATAAGATCGCATGTCGTGTATAATCTCTTTGTCGTATGAACGCATAGTAAAAAAGAAATGGGCCTATGAAAGCCTTATGATGAATCAAATAAGTTTACGTCATTTTTACTTTGAGACATTGATCACATTTGCTTTTGATTCTGAGCTAATTAATTTTATCTATGATTGTAAGATGAATTAATCAAATTCAAATTCAAATATTTTATTGAGATAATATTAAACACATACAAATATACAATAAGCACAATTATACAAATCTTTATATTATCTATTTTTTTTTACCCTCAAAATTGAGCATAGCTCGTGCTTTGAGGGGTTATAGGGTTTTTACTAATAATCAAACAAATTCGATCAAACCTAATCATATTATAATAAATATTATAAAAAAAGTTTACGTGCATCAGAATTGTATTTTAAAATAATTCTACGTATTCTTCCAGCCGTCGCAAGAGTTGAACTCAGTAAGTTATTATATTTATGACATTGCATCGGGGATGGTATTGCAAACATTCACAAGAAATAAGTAGGTAGTAAGTTAGTAGCCACAGTAGATACAGTAAACTACAACATGATGATAATAATATTATGCAAAAGGGAGTCCCTATTTTCCCGCGCCCACCCGGGCTTCACTCAAACAGCGAGATGGAGACCCATACTGCACTTTGACTCCCAAAGGTCCTGTAAGAATTACCACCACAAATAATAGATATTATGTATTTGCGTACAGGAAACGTAATACACATAATAACAAAGTGATTTCTTATCGACTGCAACTTATTGTATGTATTTTATTTATAGTAACCTTATTACGGTAAGTTAAATATAAGGTACTCGTATACAACAGTTCAAAATCAATTCAGTTCAATTCGATCAATACACAATATCAATTAGTCTCATTATCTGATATCAAATAAAAAATGACAGCTTTTTTAGAACTCATTCTGGGTTATGACAAATACAATCTGCTGCAACTGTTCATTAATGACAAAACAAAAGGAAGGCATCGTGTACGAAAAAAGCGAATATTTTGGTTTCAAATTTCATAAAATGGATAGGAATCCAAAGAGTGAGGAGATGCTTCAACTACAAGTGAACAAGGAAGCCTACGCCATTTTAATAGCCAATGTTCGAGGATAGCTAACACGCCACTCGAAGTGTAAGAAGTAGGTGCTTTTGTATTTAATTCAAATGGAAAATTTAATCTAATTAAATACTTAATTCCTACAGACTTTTTCTAATATATGAAAATAATCTCCAAACCGTTTGATCTTTAGTAACTCATTTCTAGCCATCTCTGTTATTAAAAATTTGAAGATACTCAATAATATTATGAAAGCTAAAAGTAATAAAGCAAACTATTTAACAGTAGTGACACGTGTGGCAATATTTTATTTAAAACCTTTCTAAATAATCTCTTAAGCTTTATAGGAGGTATAATGTGAGCTTTTTAAAATTACTCATACAAAAGAATTAGAAATGGGTTCAAGGCTGTGTAGCCATTCTCTTTACATATGAACTATAAAATATATAGTTATGCAATAAAAATAACAATGCGTACATCAAAGACACCGTGAAATCCTTAAAAATATGGTGAGTTATGAATATTTTTTAACATCTGCGGTATCATCATCGGTTATCAACTGTATTCCTACCTCGCTTATGGGAAGCATATATCCAATGCTGGAAGTAGGCTTCATCCATATTTTTCCACGCTTCTCTTTCATGAGCTGCTCCCATCATATTTTTTCGGCAACAGGGATTATATTACCCGCCCATATTTTTGGAGACGCCCTATTCCCCATTTTTACACCCCAAAGTCTTCATATCATGATTCTTTGTCCATCATCATGACTAGTTCATAATTTATAGAAATATATTTTTTTTAGAATCTACTTATAATGCCTTAATGAAATATAACAAGTAGGGCAAATGTCCCGGTTTTGAACACTTTATGAAACTTTTATCATTTTAAATAATCGACACACACACATAAATTTTCACATTCTAACTTTTTATAGGTAATTTAATATTGATTTTCAGGGAAAGTGCAAATAACCAAAATCATTTCGAATAGGTATATTTGAAAATATTTTATGGAAAAATTTCACCAGTTTTGGCCAGTTTATACCCAATTGTGGGCTATTAAAGCAATTGCTTAATTTTTGGGCACCTTTATCTAACCCATTTTTTCAGATTAAATATGAACCATTTCTTTATTTCATTTATTTGTTTTTAACACCATATAAACTTTAATATATAACATTCTAAGCTATATCATTATATGTGATAGTCCTCTGTCAAGGCCAACAAATAATTCTAGGAATATGAAAATAAAAGGGGCGAATTTCACAATATTTATATCCAAGTTTATACATTTTTATATGCATCTATCATCATATAAATTTATAGTGCTCACCTATGGCTGTGAAACTTTTGTGTTCACGAAAAGAATTTTACACAAATTATCAGTGACGCAAAGATCCATGGAAAGGAGAATGCTGGGTATTTCACTGAGAGACAGGAAAACTAATGTATGGATCAGAGAAAAGACCAGGGTCGTCGATGTCGTTCACAAAGTTTCTAGTCAGAAATGGAGTTGGGCTGGTCATGTGGCCAGAACCACAGACTCTAGGTGGACAAAGAAAGTTCTGGAGTGGAGACCTAGAACAGGCAGAAGAAGTGTTGGTAGGCCTCAAGCACGATGGTCGGACGACATAAGACGGGTTGCAGGGGTCGCGGTCGGCTGGATGCGGTCTGCCCAGGATAGAGAGCTGTGGAGATCAATGGGGGAGGCCTATGTTCAACGATGGACGCAGGGAGGCTGACATGATGATGATGAACTATAAATACATAGATAGTTTATAAAATATTTATGAGTATTTTACTGAGAGTTCTTTGTTAACGTTTACCGACTTCTAAAGTTAAACTTCGGCATGATTACCATTTATCTAAATAGACTATAATTATATTAAGGTATGTTTTGAAATAGAGAGACAAACGATTGTATCTTAAATTAAATATTTATAAACTTTGTAATATCCAAAACCAGGGCACCCACCCTAAATGTTATCAGGTTATATGTTTTGTTAGCAATAGCTTGTATCACTGACAGAATGAAATGACTATTATTTATGGTCCAGGTGTCGACAAAGTGCGCGTGCTAAGCGGGCTACAGAATCTTTTATATTTTGTAAATGTCGATAATCCTTTTCTTAAAAATAGTCATAAATTTACAAGTATCATCAGAGCTGTAATCAAAATAGGTTGACCCATTAAGTAAAAATTTATATTTAAAATAGATTTAACGATCGAGCAACGTTCAATGTCAATATTAATCGCTAAATAGTAGAAGAAAACACCTTCTCTTTATAAAACCAATCCTTTTAATTCTAGTACTTCTACACCTGAAAATAAATAATCAACAGAAATTTTTTTCACCACTTCATTTTCCACTGTTTTAAGAACTGAAAAGGAAGACTTTTATATAACTGCTGAAACTAACTATATTTTTACTTCTACTACTATACTATCACGGCATATTCCACAAATGGGGTAGCCAGCAGACTGCCCGAATGCAATACACATGCAAGCTGTCCTCTCCGTGCCAACAAAAAAAGAGGTTCTAAATGTGTGGCATACTTAATCGCTGAATTAAGACGTAAAATGTCTATATTGTTTCAAACTAAATTAACCTTCGTAGAATAGACATTAAAAAGTACAATCTACAGAAAGTATTAAGGTATTTAATATTGCTATGTATAATTTTACTAGCGATTTTGTATAAATCAAGTATATTAAGTTATTAAATATCTGGAATCTTAATTATTAATCTGTCACCTTTAGTGGTGCTTAGTGTCACTTGTTTTTCCATAAATACCATAGATATTTGATATAGTATCTAATTGTTTTAGTCTGTGTACAATACTGTTTGTTTTACTTACAACATTATATTATAGTACAGTACAGTTTAATAACACTCGTAACATTGTTCAATTAAAACATTGTTAAACGAGAAAGTCATATTCGATTATTTGAAAGTTGAACTATTTTCGTGTGCAATAGATTTTGTAATGGATTTTTAAATTGAACTGTTACATTTATAAAGACGAATGCATAGAGATTAACATCAATCTTTTTTTAAAGTTTCTTAAAGTTTTGCTAACCCTTCTGTGATTTCTAATATAGGATGCTAGACAGTAGTTTACTTAGTAATGTACCATGCTTCGCTATTTTTTCAATAAATGACATATTAAAAACCACTGTTTTTAACATAAAAATTAGATCAAATTTTTATTGGATTTTGTTGAAAGCTGTATTGTTTTAATTAGCTTATCATATATCAAGTGTTTTTCTTTGTTATTCGCATAAACTGGAATTTTCAAACCTACGAAAGTGTTTATATAATATATATCTATATTATGATAGGTATGGTTCAATCTCAAGAGGCGCGTTGTAACGCGTTTATGCCAGCCTAAGCCGATTCGTAAGCGTTGGAACATCTAACACTCTCTTCTCTACCCTGCAAGTGATACATCATATTTATCAAAATATATATATTTGGAAATGATTGCAAAACAAAGTCTAGTGGTTTTGTTTAAATGTAGAAATTAAAAAGTAAATATACCTACTTCTGTATTTAGTAACAAGATATCAATTTGCACTGAATTTAATTTAAAATAATATTTATATATATTTAATTGTTCACATAACATTTCAATTTGTTGATACTTCACACATTTTAGATCCACTCCATCAGATTACGTACATTGGCAATTTATAACAAACTACTGATATTTATTATTTTCTAATATTATGCGTTTAAAATTCATTGTGACTAATCTGAAAATGTTGCCACATATTTACTACAAAATTATGTTGTATTTGTAGCAAATTTGTTGTGAAATTTGCATTGACAATAATGTAATTGACATGAAAACCTGAAGAGTTATTATAATCTTGATGACTCAATCAAAGGTTTAGGTTTAAGATATTTGTTTAAGTACTAAATAGTTATCCGGTATTTTCCGCAACCGTTACTTTCTGTATTTGTGTTATCGTGTTTTTTCCTCCGCTTAGCCCACAGAATTCCATACAAAACCTAGAACCCTGACTCATTTACAAAAGTGAGGCAAAAAATCTATGAATTTTTGACAGAACGGTTGGCGAAAGCGTGTGGTGTTTCCTACATTTTATGAAGTATTTCACGCATTTTTATTAAAATATATCATTTTTACATTTATAAAAACGTAATTGGACATTTTTTAAAGTTCTTGTCGACGTTTTAAGCGATCTACCACACTTTTTTTCGCCAACCGGTCTGTCAAAAGTGCCGAAAAATGGTGCCTCACTTTATTACAATGAAAATACATACGAGTACTCCATCTATTATATATAAAAATCTATGGCTTAGCCATGCTCTCGGATGTCATTGTGAACAACATTTTCTCAGATTTTTCTTGCAAAATATTCAGAATTAATTAGGAACTTCTTCTGGTGAAAAAATAAAGTAGACATATTTATCAACGATACCATAAATAAATATGTCAAAAATAAATCAAAACCAACGGTTGAATATAAAATTATTAGGATCTAAAAAACTATAAGAGATATGTGAACTAATATTTACATTATATTTTTGATTTTTTAATTATTTAGAAGTATTATTAGTATTAAGTAGAAGTAATAGGTAGAGTCTCGGCCTCGTTAACAAGGAGTCCGTAGTTCGACACCAGGTGCCGGCAAACTCCTCTTTTACGACACAAGCTTTTAGTAGCTTACTGTGAAAGGTGTTTAAGGTTGTATTCGGGTTTATAACAAAAACCCAGATATGTCTTTTTTTAAAAAAAAAAATTTGAAAGATGTCGCAATGCATCGATAAACTTGCTCTCTATGAATTGAATTAAAAAATGAAAATTTCGTTACCAACGTGCAAAAATAACAAATTAAATATAATATTTTTACTTAAATGTCTAATGTTAAAAAAAGGCAGGTAACTACATAATTTTTAAAATGAAACACTATATATAGTTATTCCACTATTGAGTGTGGAATAACTATATCAATAGTGGAATAACTATATCGTGTTTCATTTTAAAAATTATTAATATTAACTTCCACCAAGAACCGTCGGTCGATATATTAAACTTTAGGTCACTCACATGTTTTGTGGAATACTTATGTTAATAAACTGCACCCATTTACTAGTAATTAGCGAATATAGTTAGGCACTTAAAATATATTTGAATACCTATGGATGTTAAATTAAATTATTGAATATTCGCAGTATTAAGGAATTTTAAAGTCTTGTTACGGAATTAAATGTTGTATCTTATTGTAAAACATAGTTCAGTGTTCTTAATTAAGTTACGAAGTGTTTAAAGCTTACATTAACATATTTATAGAGCTTATTATGGGAAAAATATAATTATAATTAAATTTGATCGGGTTACTAAGTTAATAAAAGACTTAGAACTTAATTGTACAAACTTTCTAGAAAATATTAATATTGATTTTTTTTTAACTTTTTTTATTGTTGTTTTAGGCTTTGTTCAATAATTATAATTGGAGTTTGTTTCTTAAGTGAAAAATAACTTATTTCGACCGCAAACATTTGTATATAATATTTTTTCATTTAAATTAGTTTTTTGTTCATTGTAATTGAAACAAAAAATATTGGAGATCATCAACATATTGTGACATGTAAACTAGTATTTTATAAGGTTTTGAACAAAAGTTCAATCAAAACGCAAAGAAAAAACATTGTTCATAGATAACATAGGATATTTTGCTTTTGAACTTTTAACGAAAAAATATTATGTTTCCAACCAATGCAATCGCACCATTTATAATTGTTTATTCAGTCTCTCAAGTTTGTAAGAGAGTCAACCTTTAAAAAAAAGTCTAACTGTGTCTTGGGTTTACAACAAATGTTTAATAAGCCTCTCGCCTTCTGGTGACAAAATCCATAAAATCAAATTAATCGATTTTCTCGGCGAAATCATAAAATATTAAGTAAGTAGCGTAAGATAATGTAACATATCTATTTATTGTATCTGTTGCACAGAATGACTAACAGCAATTTTCAGCAATATTGTATTTAGTGCTATGTTCTACATGTAACAGTGAATGTAATATTGCTTCCATAATATTAACTGGTCAATATCGCATTATGGTTATTAGTGTCATTAATTAGGAGCTCTGGATTATCTACTTATGTACAGTATGACCCGAAACTATCACGATAATCATTACGATAATAAGGTAATAGTCATAAAAGAATTTCATTAAAGTGTATCTTATGAGATTTCAAATATCCTGCAAACAGTAGTTCGTCATAAAACATATTTTACATCTTTGATTCAGTGATGAGATAATATGTCCCCTTCCTTAATGTCTAAATTTTTTAGATGTACTGAGAAAACAATCGACATTTTTAATACATGCAGTTAGTCTACTAGCAACCCAATTTGGGGGACATGCAGGGATGGTACAGATAATATTAAGATAATTCATATACATTAATAATTATGATACAGATTAAGATGATATTCTATGTGAATCTGGATTTATTGAAAAATCGGAATATCGCTTGACATTTTGTATCCACAAGACAACGGATTACGCAAACTCTTAAACTCGTCCCATATAAAATGGTTTTTAAATTTGACTATAAAATTGTTCCATCGATTTAAATCAAAATATTCCCAGAAAGTATAAAGATACGAGTACGAGTTGGTATATCGACATTTACAATTCCAAAAGTACACAGCGTAACATGCGCGAAAGCTTATAAAATAAACACGGTGACCCGGTCACCATTATAATAATATGCTGAGAGATGTTGTCTTCGCATATTGAGACAGCGAGTACCTTTACGGATCACTGAGTATTGGATAGTAGTAGTAGTACATAGTAGCATGATTCGATATGCGCATAACACACGTCTGCACATTATGCGCATTCATAACATTTACATTGCAATTCTCAAATTCCTTTTTCACATTGTTTAACAGCAGTTCGCAGATGTTTAAATAGATATTATTATTATAGAAGGGAAGGTTGTACCTTCTGCTTATTTGCATATTAGATTCAGATTAACGAATTGAAGGAAGGTTTTTATTAGTAAGACTTATCCTTTAGGTTTCTAGAAATCAGATATCATTTACGTACGAATCATTAGCATTTCTCGTCAGATTGGAATACCAGCTTGCATTCACATTTACATTTATTTTTTCCATATTGAAATACCAAAGTAAAAATGCATTATTATTTATGATTATTTGATACAGTATTAAATCAAACTTACTTACCATAACCAGCTTTCAAAACAAACTCTTATTCTTACTAATATATAAGTGTCGTTTAGTATCCTACTTGGGAGTTCAACTAGGAAACAAAAAGTAGAAATTACTCCACCTTATTATGAAGGTCAAGACAGACTATTAAAGAAATATTAATAGAAAGCGGATTTTCTGTTTTTTTATATACATAAGAAGATATACGAATATGGAACGTTGAAAACTTATTTCAAGCTACTTAAAACAGAAACACACTCATATGATAGTCATGGTTGAGAGGCTTGACACGATAAAAAAGATTCTTCTTTTATCATCGTCTGCTGGATATAAAAAAAATCATATTATCCCTTTTTGTCTTATTGTCTTTAAAGTTTGGGTTTCTACTCGATTTTCATTACTGTTAAACTATCAATATCATTACGACCTTTTGATACACATAAATAGGTAGGTATACTAGTCAATTTCATAACATACATAATTAAATGCAAGCTTGTAGGGTACGTCGATAGTTTTCAACTGAAACTCATATAATTTGGTAATTAAAAAGTATACTTGCGTAAGATTCTAGTTATTTAAATACTGTGGGCCTAGTGAAAAACACATTTTAGCGTTATGTTTTCGTTTCGTTTTCGTTCAAATGTAGACGACGTTGCGAGAACGTGTCAATTTTCGTAGCTACTTGAGTATTTTAGCTACAAAAATTGACACGTTCTCGCAACGTCGTCAACATTTGAACGAAAACGAAACGAAAACGTAACGCTTAAATGCGTTTTGACTAGACCTACTGCTTATAATTCTAGCTATAACAAATTAAATAATCTCATTTTTTTTAACTTGATAGTTTTTCAGTTTGATCTATTTCCATATGTTCTGCTGAAAATTGTTTAATCTGACAAACATCTCTTCAACTTATGTAGCAGTAAAAAAATATTTTAAACAATGGATAAAGCGTTCAAATCTAGCTAACACAAAGCTAATGCGAAGATGTTTAGAAGGTTTCATTAGCGAATCAAGCTTTATCTTCGAAGGTTATAATAATATACAAAAGGCTTTATGGAAAAATAATGTATATTCAGTGTTACGGTACTCGCGATGCCGGTCGGACGCCTCCGTCAACGCTCGGAATTCTTCGTATTCTTACGAACCAATCGCGATTCGCCGTCGGAATCGAACATTTCATTTCGAAAAAATAAAAATGGATGTCATACCTAAACGTCAAAAAATGAAATGATTTACCTAAATGTCACTGTAATGCTTTTTTTAAAGATAAACTTTTATAAGCTACTTCTTATTAATTTGTGCCTTATGGATTCCTGAAACCTGAAGACTTTTATGGATTTTTTAAAAACTGAAAATACAATATTGTTTGTTTTAGTTCTTAAACTTTGTGTCATTAACAGTTACTGTGATTTATGTATCGTGAATTCAACACTATCAAAATCTTTAATCAAAATGTAAGTACCTAACTAAATTACATTTTATGACTTTTGGGGTGAATTATTATTCAGTGTAATTAACTGCAATGCAAATACCAGAATATTTATATTATTTTTTGGTTCATTCATTTTAATATTTTAAAATCGATTTATTTATCTTTATGAAGCACCTGGCAAAGAATTGGTCTCCATCTGTTTTTCATAATTTTTTGAATGGCATGAAAAATTTAGGTGTTCGAAAAAATAAAGACATTTTCTAATAAAGAAATCTTAAATACAGCGATGAGGTTTGCCACCCATCCTGAATGTCTTGATTTTAAATTGATACGGAGAGGATGGTTTGCATGTTTATTATATGCGACTGGTTTGCGAGCTACCCCACTTGTGGGATATGCCGTGATAGTTCAGCAATACAGAAGCAGGATCTATGTTAGATTTGTAGCTTGCAAAGTTGCAATTCCTTAGTAGTTCAATATGTTTGCTATATTTAATTTTTTTTTAAGACAAATAAACATTATCTTTTAAAATTCTGTTTTTATTAAGGTACTTATTTCAAATAGGTACTTTTATTTAGTGTACAAGTAAAAACTATAAAAATAAAACATCCAAAAAGGGTGGTTCGTATGGTATAATTATATAAATACAACTGAAACATCACGATATACTATATACCTACTCAATGTGAGTGTTTATTTATATCTAATTTTAATACCAGAAATTTCATGAAAAAAAGTACCAATACTATGAGATACTGTTAAAAGTTGGAAACGAAATTATTTTTATTATTTTTCATCTTATCAAAATTCAATACATGCAAGGAGTGTTTTTCCAACTTATTTTTCAAAATATTTTATATTCATGCACTTATTTATTTTTATGGATCATATAGTCGTAACAAAAAATATAGGATGAAATATAAAACAGTGAGAAAACCAGTCAAGATCCCGTCCTTACCAGCTAATGACAAACATTTACGGAAACCTTTATACCGTCACTGCAAAATATATCTGAGTATATACATAATACCAACTCCATATAAAACAATAAAGAACTGTCAACTTCTCATCTGTCATTCGCCATAAAGAATGACGTCTCCGGATTATAGCATATTATGACAAGGGCAACACTCTTACATAAAACACGGATAGAGTATTCATTGCGTCAGTATTTTTATACAAACGCTAATAGGTTTAAGCTCTTCGTACATACATTATCTGAACAAAACTTTTCAATAAGCATCGGACTCATAAACATAAAATCAATGCCTACAATATTGTTATTTATTAGTTTCTACTAAATCATAATATAATCTTATGACAAACTATTGATAAAATGTTAAAATCCTTTCCATCCATTTTATACGTGCTCTTCAAATCACGAAAAAAGAATTAATCTCCCAACTTTCTTTAAAAATCTTTTGTTATCCAACAAAATCCGGTATTAATAAATAATCATGTATAACATATAAGGTATCCATATTGGCAAACTCCCCAGTGGGAAGGGCTATTCAAATGTTTAATGGTCTGGCTGGAGAAATTGATATCTTTAACGTGATGTATGCGGAATTTGTGAGAAAAATTGAGGGTATTATATTATAGTTGTGTTGTCGTTTGGATATCCTTGTTTGGTTATCTTCTGAGATCACATTGGCCTTCAGCTGTAATGATCCTTGTAAGAATCGTCTTATTGTCAAAAATAATAATCATCAATACGGCTATGACGTTTGCTACCAATAGGAAATGTTTTATATTTTGTAGCACACGAAGAGGTCGACATGTGTGTTTATATTACATTTAGTAAGTATGTTACTTACGACACTTACGAGTAATGCTATGACGGTATAGATCAATAAGTAATTTGCTGCCTGATGATAAAGTTTTCGACTTATCGAGAGATCCCATTTTCGATTCCTCTTCTTGCCGATCCTCTCCACCTTCAACAACAGCATGTTGCGTGATTTGGGTTTATTTCAAATTCGGATTATTGTTTTACATACTTATAAAAAATTATTTTTCTCAACTCCACTTTTTATCTTTATTATACAATCACGGCATGTCCCACAAGTGGAGCAACCAGTAGACTAACTGAACGTAGCAGACGTGTGAGCCAGTGAATAAAATAAAACATTTAAGATGAAGTATCTAATGACTTATTTGTAATGTTTTACCAATGTCCCAAAAATTAGAGAAAAGGGTGAGAGAACTATTCTTTATTCCACGGAATTAAATATCTTAAATATACAATAAAATTATTTAATTTCGTAATACCTACAAAAAATTTTAAAACATGAAAATATACAATAAGAGTATGACCTCATGTTACTATTAACATGTGTTGACTAATAAAACCTTCATCGGTGATATAAATCATGAGATTTTTTTCATGTTTGTTTACCATTATCTTCTTGTCACACAGAATTAATAACACGTAAATGAATGTACTAACAAATTACTAAAGATGCATTTAGAATAAGATACTAAGTATATAAGTATGTTCTCTTTGACATTAACTAATTAAACACATTTGGACCCCATGCTGAATCTTAGATATCTGTCGTCTATAGAAGATACTTCAAATATTTATTCAAGAGTAATTATTCATAGTTAATAAGAATTTAAAAATAGTATTCCTTGTTATTGATCATTAATTAATATGTTATTTTTTTTTTAATTTTTGATCTTTTCCATGATTTTACAGGTTTTAACGTAATATTTCATCTCAGTCGTGTCATGGTACTCTTTGACACATACATTTATTCCTTCACGTATTTTTTACAAGAAGGGTAACCAATATAGTCTATCTATCTATCTATCTAACGCCATATAGATCTGTCCTTTCATACTTTTTTCGCCTTTTTTGCAGAACACGGGCGTCCTTGAGAGTTTGATCTAAATGGTCAAACCATGAAGTTCTTAGACGCCCACGCCCAAGTTTTGTTTTTGTCATTCTCTCCTCTTCCATTCGTTCCACATGACCAAATCATCTCAATTTATTTACACGCATTCTATCTACAACACTCCTCTTGCATCCACTCATTCTTCTAACATCCTCATTCCTCACTCTATCACGCAACGTTTTACCAACCATCCTCCTAAGCGATCTCATCTCCACAGCATTTATTCCAATTTCGTCCCTCTTCAACCATGTGCATGTTTCGCTTGTATACATAAGTGTTGGTACCAGGATGGTATTTTGCACTATAGTCACTACATGTTATGTTATTTTCTTTGCATAACAAAATATAACTAAGTTACTATCGAGCTTGTATTGCAGAAGTATTACCACTCATTGGGGTATTGAAGAGTGTGAAATGTATCGGTAAAAAGTATCAAATCGGGCTGCGCCCTCCTTCTACAAGCCAGTTTCAGTATATATTGAATAAGAAACTCCATCTCCATCAACTGGTCCGAGCTGAGCTTAACTGATCTTCTCCGTTGGAAAAATTCTGGATATGCTCTTGTGTCTTCTATCAAATATTGAACATGTTGAATATTCTTTTCATATTTATCACTAAAATTAAGACTTTCCTTGTTATTGATATCTAATATGAATGCTACATTCTCTTATACTTACATCACGTACCTATATAACTGAAAAACGACAAGAATGTGGAATAATAATATGTATAAAGTTCCGTAGTAATATTTTACACTTTGTGCATACAATAGGTATGTATCAAATAAAATCATGATCGGATCAATAATAATAACAACAATATATGTAAGTAATATTTTGTAAGTAATTTTATTTCGGGGCTTCTGGCAGAACGAAGAATAGAAGAACTAACATGCAGTAGTCTTGTAGTACTTTGTATGAAAAATAAAGGTAAAATAAAATGAGTCCGTTCATAATTATGTACCTACATATAATTGTTTGTGTATTCTTATCAATACTAAATAAGTAATAGAAGAACTGAGAACAAGACTACAGAGTAAAACAAATCACCGTAGCAAATAATATGGTAACATTTTTAAATAATTTTCGCCGGTAGGGAACTTGCAAGTGTTACCATGTATATAAATCAAATTATCCTGATTCCAAAAATATTGCAGACCACTTGAATACTTAACTTTTATTTTCTATTAAATTATTTGAATGTACAATACTAATGATTCTATGCCGTTTAAGATGCTCGGTGTCCGCGAAAACCAAATGTGACGCCATAAGCTATACCGACATCACACTTTTGCATCAGCAGCGCCACGGGAGTTCATGTCCTACAAAAGCACAAAGAGAAAATATGGTGTTTGAGCATTTTGGTAGTCATTAAAAAAAACTCTTTTTTTATTTCGAATATGTCACTGAAGAAAAGTTAGCAAATTCAAAAACATGCGCTTAAGAAAACTTTTATTTGAGCTAAATAATACATGAAATAGTTATATCTTCTCACAGAAATGTTGGCAATGTTTTTTGTTATCAATCAATGATTATTCCTTGAGTGAGTCGGAGTTTAAAAAAGCTAGTGGAAAATAAATAGTAAGTATGTAATGTATTAAAGAACGTCGCCCACCCGTATGGTACTTCGGTGGCTCTCACGATCCACATCATCACGACTTTCAGAAGTAGTAGTAGGAGAGATACCAAGTCACACAGAGGCGAAGAGCATCTTCTTCTTCGTCGTCTACTGTTGCCTGTTGTTTGCTCTTACCTGCCTACCTTCCTCGTACAATCATCTTCTATCAAATATATTATTATAATACTATGATCAATACCTACTATATATTTATCTAATACTACCTCCAATACCTCTTACTTCTCTAATACTCCTTACTAAGTATTATGTAGGTAGGTACTTACTTGCTGCGTTTTGCCATATCTGTGCAACTGTTTTTTTTACGATGAATGTGGATTTGAAATAATTGTACAAAATATGTATGCCCCCATACATTGTATTGGAAAGCAATATATACGGCTTGATTGAAAGTTCGAGACAATCATCGAACTACCGACCACCTCAAATTAATAATTTTATTAAAGATGAATGTGGTGACAAGGTGTTTACTTTAAACTTTAAAGTCGATAGTCATTAAGAGGGACTAGGTGGAAAAAGTAAGGATCTTGTGAAGAGATTTTTATCCAGCACTTAATAGACATGGACTGAAGAGAAGAAGATACGTGTCGATATATGTCACTTATGTATATCTAAACATGAATTCAAAAGTAGATATTACATAATGAGTTCAGGACGTCGTCCTCTTTGACGATGTAAGAGAACAAGCAAACAAGGCTGCCGTCGTGGCTGGGTGCTTGAAGAGTGCTGTATGGAGAAACAATGACATGCTAAGAGAGAGCAAAGTAAGGATCTATAAGACCTGTATAAGACCGATCATGACATAAGGCATAGAATCAAGAGCTGACACCACCAGAACAAAAAGCCTTCTTAGAACCACCGAAATGAAAACTCTACGACCCATCGCAGGTGTAACTCTTCGTGACAGAATAAGAAATTCAGAAATTAGAAGAATCTGTAATGTCGAAGATGTTGTGCGATGGGGCAGAACGAGAAGACGTTTCTGGAGAGATCATGTGGGGAGGGCGAGCTCAGATCGAGTGGTCAGAATTGCAGCAGATGAACACATGACAGAAAACAGACCCCCAGGAAGACCACCTAAACGCTGGAGGGACAGTTGGACATCCACCTCCCAGGAGCAGGCTCCGAGAACCACAGGACATAGTCCTAACTGAAGCAAAAGAAGAAAAAGAAGAGTTCAGGAATGGGTCTTGTCGCTCATCTTTATTTCTATTCTCAGATACCAAAAAGCCTTTAAAAGGCTTTAGCTTCTGAAACATTACATCTCCAAAATTTATTAACCTTGTGCAGTGGTTTACCCGTCTATCCTAAATGTTTTAATTTATTTTTGTGGCACAGACAGGACGATGTTTATTTCAAAAAAATGCATTGTGCCCACTTTTTTTTTTTTTTTTTAAGGGCAGCGCCCGCCACATACCTCGTGCCGTACCTGGAGATATGTATCTCCATAACGACACACACATGCACAAACAGGATTTAATGTCGCATTAAAGCGAGAAATGCTGCCCCGAGGGAGCACTCTAGATTTAGCGGCCACACACCAAAAAAATTTGGTGCAAAAAGGGAAGGGAAGAAATGGGAATATGCCTTCTTCTCTATGCAGTATCGCTAGTTACTTGAAGGGGATATTAGGCTACCAAAGAAAGTGCAGAAGTTTTTGAAGGCGAAAAAGTTTTTCCTTGTGGCCACTAAGTCCGCATGTCCTACAGGTCCAAAGGATGGACCACGAACAGCAACGAGCATCTCCTCTCTTTTCCTACTGATGTCGGTGTGGGAACAATCCCACAAAATATGTTCCGACGTTTGGGATTCAGAGTGACAGAAATTACACGAAGGGGATGATTTTATCCCAAACTGGTGAAGACGCGCATTGAATGCTCCATGACCAGTAAGGAATTGTGTTATCCAGTACTCGGGCTCAATCCACACAGAGTTGACGCGCCACTTAACTTGCGGAAGGAAGAGAAAAGTTGTTCTACCAACAGAAGATAGCGACCAACGGGACTGCCACGCATTGTAAAGAGCTTCGAGACTTTCAGATTCAAATCGAAGGGGATCTGAAGGAGGCTGCAATTCAAGATCTCCAATCATTGAAGGACGATCTCTCTTGAAATTGAAAATACAGGCCCTTCGCTGAATCTCCAAATCCAGTGGGACCACGCCAGCCACCACAGGCAGTGCGTCCGTCGCGCATGTTTTATATGCCTTTGTCATGGCGACAAGAGGAAACCTCTGTGCACTTAGTAATATACGTCGGACATATTGAAACTGTGCCCACTCTAACATAATATCTATATATTTCGATTTTTCTCCTCTTCAGTTTATTTTAATTTGCGGCTCTTATATTGAACTTTTCTTTTACACGCCATATATATGATATCATTATTTCTACACGTTTTCAAATCAATTGCCAATGTATTCTCCCTAGTTCTGCCTTCATGCTGAATGTTCAGTAGTATATTTATGATAAACTAAGTATTGCTAGTTGTAAATATGCCTAGTACCCACAGTCGGGAAAATAATACAACATATTATTATCTTCTGAAACACAATATGTAGTATTGAGAGAGTAGATTTGGAGACATCCTGCATAAAATATGTGATACAGTAGGCAATGAACATGTTATATGATTATCATAAGTATTAGAGGAAGGTATTTGTGGTTGTGCTAAAGCTTCCGGAGCTATTCAATTATTGTATTGAAATATTTTTAGGCACACTTCGTATTTCGATTTTTCTATTTGCTATGAAATCAACACTATAATTTACTATAAAAATTGCATACGCTTACAAATAATAAAATATTATTAATATTTTTAAAAAGTGCATTAATTTTGTATCCTGGTTTATGATATACCGATTGTGACTTATTAATTATTATCCCTACTATTGCAATACGCTTGTTTCCTCCTGATGATAAATATTTAACTATGTAAATCCATAATTATCTGGGATAGCATTGGCCGAAGGCTGTAACGGTCCCAGTAGAATATGGTGTACTTACTTTACTTGACTTATTGTGTGGCTTCGGCTTGCATTAATAATAGTTACTCCATATCAAATTCTTGGCTCTCGTTCAGAAAGCCACTGCACCGCCTCTGGGGTTGATTCATGGATGTCTATCCAGTCGCCCTCGTATCTTCTACCTGGACACTCTTCCACCAGATGCTGAATCGTTTGGAATTGAGCTCCACAGTCGCATTCCGGAGACTCCCTCCTACCCCATTTCCACATTTGGCAGTTGCAACAACCCTGACGACTCCTCTATGGACAAGCATCCCAAATCGAATTCTTTTAAATTCTTTTAATATGGTGTATTTTTCAATAATAATAATAACATCCACTCCTGGACGAAGGACTCCTCCATCTCCTTTATAGCCATCCTCCTCCATTTTTCTACCTCATGATAAATATTTCCAAAATTACATTCATTTTTGAGTTTATCATATGGTTTGCTCCATTTACGAGCTCTCTTGCCTACGTGCCTACTCGTTAAAATAACATACTTTATATCCTCAACTCCTCGAAAAATAATCATCGAAAATTAGTACTTTAATATAAACTTTTTCAAGACATGCTAATTATTGCATAAATCTCGTGTAATATTGTGTGCAATATCAGCTGATAAAACGTAGGAACTATTTGATAATTCCGTGGGAGGTGTAGGCTCAACATCTTCTAGTTTAAATCATTATCTTTATTTTATTACTCAAAGTCTTTTAATACGTCTGAGTTTTATCATGAAGGTTATAATATATCATTACACCTGTGAATCTACAATGGATGGATTAAGTATGAATATAATATGATTTAGCATTACCTATTTATTTGTAAATTTTATTAAGAATCATAATAACACAATAAGGTGACATTTATTAATTACGTTATTCACTGTTTTATATACTTTGAGATTCTCCGCACATGGAAACTTATTATTCCAACGTATTTTATTTATTATCTTCGTATGTTTTTCTATGTAGGTACCACCTGCCTAATCCTTGATTTGATACAATGTAATCATTCTATGTAATGTGTGGTATTTGACGGATGGCCAATGTACCTAATATATTTGATAAATGTCGTAGTTTGATCAGTGTTTTTATCTAATGGTTTTACATTGACTGTGATGTCAGAAATACATTCAGAATGTTTTTTTTTGCAGGTTTTCATTAAAATTAAATGGAAAATAGAACATTTTCAAATGTGTTTTTTTCATTAGATTCATATTTTTTAATACTCTGCAATAACATTCTTATATTTTATTGCAAACATTTTCAATTATAGAAAAGTACTAAGTATTTTTGTGTCGGTGAATCATAATTTTTTCATTTGAAATTAAAAAGGATATTGTCGTTCCAGTACCGCTGAAAACAACATAAAATCCTTGTATAAAATATATTCGAAATAAAGTAATCATTAGATTGTTCAATATAACATCTTCTATTTTTTGTATCATATTACATTTTGTTGGATAACACTTTTTAAAGGGCTCCCTATTCTGAGCCAGTCGGAAGAGTTCTTGCACACCGTCCCTCCAGACCAGTCTTTTACGTAGCTTGACCGTGAGATTTACCCTCTACTAAGACCGCGTCGACTTCAATCTTTCCCATCGATATGAGTTGGATTTATTTTCACCCATAAATATAATATTTATTAGCAACTACATAGGTACCAATTTAGATTGAATTTTAAAGAAATTTTAGATTTTAACCTTATCTTTTTCAAGTACCTAACTATGTAGAGAATAATAATAATAATAATTCTTTATTGAAATTATATTGTTCCCAATTACATAAATTTACAAACAAAAGACATTAAAATATGCATAATAATATGACAGCCACTCTTGCCATAAGGCTGTGTTGTGGCAATAAGGATAAGGTTCAAACAAATTTAAAATTATTACATAAAATTGATTCACTCAATAGTCTTTTATTAAAATAAAAGTGTTGTAAGCTACGAACAACAAAGTAAGTAGAAATATAAAGATGATAAACCTGGGCGGATAGTTCCGGCTTGATCACAATAGTTCAAAAAAATAACCAAGGTCACAAATACACTACAGTACTACACCGCACTACACATAATATTCTAATAGATATAAATACATAATATTATATATTTTATTGTATTATAAAGTGATGTACCATATTCTTTCATTGATAGGTAATACATAACAATATTAATTATTCATATTGTACATTGAATAATATCCTCAATAAATATTTGAGTCCGTTTCAAAGTATACCTATACGTTCTCTACAGGCACCTTATTAGCCCAAATGGAGGAAAGATTAGCATTAAATATTATAAAATTACTTTACCATCACAGCATATCGTAGATTGTCCTCTGCATGCTAAAAAAAAGACATTCAGGGTGGCCGGCATGCTCGTTCCTTATTGCCATAATATGGGGTTTTTCAAACATCTGCCTTTTACAACTTACTCGAAACATGCAGAAAAAAGTGGATGACATATTCTTCACTTGAGGAAACCACGGGATAGTACATTCAAATTGTAATCCTTTTAATCATAGATACTATAGAAGTATTGGGTAATAGAGTTATTGAAATTTCATTTATTACCTACATATTGCAAAGACACATAATATTACAGTTCAGGTGATAATTTGTATGAAAAGTGCTCGGATTCTGTTTTGTTTTGCCAAAATATAATATTATTCAAATCCCTCCGCACAATCATTAAGTTGCTTATGCATGGAGTATTTTAATGTTTTCAATGTCGTTCTGTGGTTTATTTTTGTGATATATATATATGTAAATTATTGTTATTTTTAAAATAAAAAAATAAAAAAAAAATATACCAAAGAGAGATAAAGATTTGCGTTATAGCTAGTATATTGACGAAAAATTTCCAAAGGCACATGCAGCCGATAATTTAGGACTAATCCACTATAGTAAGACTAATCCATTGCCTAAATTATAAGTAAACAATAAAACTACATTTTCACTATTTTATATAGTAATTTTTAGAATATTTTATGATGCTTTCGTATATAATAGTAATCAAAAATATATTTTGATAATGGATTATTTTCGAGGGTCTAAATCTAGTAAAACAATAAATAATATTACTATATTATGTAGGTATATATTACACACTTTACCTACATTACGATGATACCACATAATATCATGATTCGCGCCATATTACAAAATAATATATCTAGGAAAAGATTGCCTATTAGATATTAAGTATTGCTTTGTTCTTGTTAGTGGGTTTTACTTAGGCGGGATCATTATTTTATTAGTAGGTATATGACATTAATGTGGAACATATTATGAAGTTGTATGTAAGTACTTCCTATACACAAAGTGATAATGTGAAACTACTTTTTATATTCTCATAATAAAATATCTTCTTATTACGATTTTGTTTCGTGAAATTCTCAAAGAATAGATTGTATTTTTTTTCTATTCAAGTTCGAATGGTTCGTAAAAGGCAGGATTCGTTTAATATCATGTATAAAATACGACTATTTTAACTATTCAATTGAACGATGTGATATTATATCACCCGTCCTGAATGTCTAATATTGTACTTACGGTTTGGTTAGCTGGAAGATATTGCCTTCAGTATGAGCTCGCCAATTGCTCATGAATTTTTTTATTTTATTTTCTTTCACAAACAAACAGTAAGTTATAACATAAATAACAATACACAGACAAATCAATAACAATCCGGGTTAGTTGGAAGACATCGCATTTTAGCGATAAACTCGCCCTCTGTACATTGAATTGTATAGCTGCTATTTTTATGACACTATTTTATTATGTTATATTGTAACCAATGTACAGTGAAGAATAAAAGAAATAAATAAATAATAAAGAAACAATTAGTAAACCAGCAAAGGATATCCGTATATTATAATGGCACACATAGCACTCGCTGTATATTATGTACTTCCAGTTATTTCTGACGTTTTTGGCGCCGTTTTAAGTAATAATAGTACATTATTGAAACAGTCGAGTATAATTATTATACTTTACTGTTTTAATATTATTGGTAAAATTTGCACAATTTTTTTTATACTCAGAATACAATTAAAATGTATTATTCAATGCACAAAACATTATTCAAGAAGTCTCTTATAAAGCGTCATCTTAACATCTTATTTATTTATTTTATATTCAACTACATTGACAGTGTATAGGTATAGATAACATATCATTTATATTACCTATATAAAATGATAATGTATTTAATTGACAATCAAATTATAAAAAGTATCTACATCAATAGCTATATACTTTGCATAAATACAATTAATATATGTTTTATCTATCAATATTATTCATATAATATTTGTTTACTCACCACATCAATCAAACAACTAAAGTTGATACAAAACAAGTTTATGTTGATTACGATTAACATATTTTTTTCAATATGTATGTAAAAAAACACAATGATATTTTAGTGTCAAATTGATTGTGTTTGGATAAAAAGTAAGTCTTTAATCGAACAAGAAATACAACTTTATTCTAATATACCATCACGTCGCTTCCTTTGTGTTGTAGGCAGAAAGGACTTCCTTCTATCCTTGCATATGATGATGATGATTCTGGATGATCTTGTTTTGACGCCGTTTAACAGTCCCTAGACCATCTCAAGGGCGCCGGTTAAGAGTGCAGTTTTCAACTTAATATAGCATATACCTTTCCCTTCCGTCACGGTCATGCAATTCCCCAGGCATGCTCTCCTGTTTAATGTTCTCAACACGTGACCGTCCTGTAGGATCTGGTTTATATTATCTCGCCATTTAATCCTCGGACCACCTTGTCTCCGAACGCCATTCCTCTCAACTAAATATATTTTATTGGTCATTCTGTCCTCATTCATTCTTTCCACATGCCCAAACCATCGTAACTTATTTACAAAATTATGAAATATCATTTCGTTTGACTCTTTTCGTTCATCTCAGGAGCATATGATAAAAACAAGTCCACTCCATTCACTCAAATGCATTTTGCTCATTATATTTCTAACATTCTTACAAAATTTTAATAGGTAGGTACAATATATTGTTGAAGAAAGTCGTTTTTATATTTTACCATTTTATCATATATATTTCACAAATTTAATTTATTAAACTCAACATACTCGTTTACCACAATAAAGATATATTAGCTTTTGCATTCTATTAATCCTCAATTTACAGATATGTGTTTTAAATTTATATCAAAATGTTAGGAAATTCTTTTCTACATTCAAGTTTTTTTATAAATACACTTTCTGAAAAGATCACTGGAGTACTTATTAGTAAAACGAAACATAGTCAAAACAAAAAATTAATAAGGTGGTATGTATTTAATTTAAAAATATCGCTATGAACTTTGCATACTTTTTTTGAAATTGAGAGTATTTAGATTTTGTTTTGCAAGTTTTATTTGCAAAACCCCATACAGTATTACGTTATGGAAAGAAATATAAACTTTTTGAGTTTTGCTACATTTGATACTAGTTACAGTAACCTAGTTTCGACTTACAAAGTTGGCAATGACTTTGTAGGTCGAAACCAGGTTACTACACCTATTACTAAATGTAGTAAAACTTAAACAGTTTGTAAGATCTTAAGCTTTCACGGCCGGCATTATACGTAGTATCGTTCAAATAATTTGTGTTTATTTCCATAAATTTACTCGATCTATTATTTGACAGCTTAAAGCTTCTACTAAACTTATTTATAAGAGATATCACCTTGCCATTGATGTACGAATTACAACTAGTACTTCAGAGTTTATTTTGGAATTGAATCGCTATTAACCCTTTCACCTTGTCAATATTTTAGTAGAATATAATACTTCTCTCTTCAAGTGATTGACAATATTTAATGAACGCCATATAAGAGTTTCTACACACCAAATAGGGAGGGACATAATTTTATTAGTCTATAGTAGTCCAGCCTCAATGATATGCAATTCGTATAGAACTGACTAATATTTATGTGTTCATTCAATTTTGATTTACCCAGTTCTGAAGTCGTATTAAACACACAATGAAATGTATAGTTGCCCACTAAGTAATAAAATATTTAGTATTATTTTGATTTTTTAATGTAAGAAACAAAGTACAAGTGGATACTACTGACTGTTAGAAGAATTATATATCTATAAGAGGGAAAAACTTCCAAAACTATAGATCAATGATTAACAAATAACTTAAATAGAATAGAATTAAAGTCTAGTTAGGTACCTCATAGTTTAGCTGAAAAACGAGTACATAAAATAACTATGAAGCTACGTAACGTAAAATTTTTTTTCAAATGAAAATTTTTAAGTTCCGTTGGTAAACTGTAATAAAGATAACGTTTTTCTCTTCCAACATTTGATGGTAACTCCACGTAATGGCATATGAAATACTACCTGCTATCTAGTTTTAAGTAATTGTCTAAAAATATTTGAGTCGATATATAAAATATTTAGTATTTCTGTTCTTTTCATATCAATTAATAAACTATATTTACAATATTTCATTTTTTTTTTTGTTTTTATTGAAATCTATTTCTAATAATAAGTTCAACAAAATCCCACGTCAATTTAGAACAAACCGATTAAAAAACGTCTAGTCATTATAAAATTATCACTTACAAAGTTATTTAACAACAAAAAAGTAAAATCAAATATTGAATTATTGTTATTTTTATTGTTGAATGAGGCAACAAGTTTTCATCAATCAAGTTCAAATTCTTCTTATGAACAACTACGATTTTATATTATGGTTACGTTATAAAATAAATATTTCTCAGAATTAGAAGTGAAACAAAATGGTTTTGACTAGATGAAATATATAGATATTAACTGTTACAAAATCTAATGCACTTACTCTATTATAAATAAGATTTTTAGTGCGTTATACATTTATATAGCAACAATTATGTACGTATATTTTATAACTACATTGTTTTAAAACCTCAAATTTAAAACAACTACTTTTGTCTTCATGAGTATAATATATTCATCATATTATATTTATTTATTTCATCCTTATACATTTACAAGACTATAAATAAATATATTATTTTACTAAGGGATTTTTTTCATACCTACAAGACTACCAACGGTCTGGAAATATTTTAAGAATAGGTGGCTCGGTTAGAAAAGAAGACGAGACCTGTCTCTGTCCTGCATTCTCAAGAAGAAGAGCATACTGGGCTAGTGATAATAAAGGTTATGTATAATACAAGATTGATTCCAAAAAAATAAAGATATAAGTCAAGATAGGGGCAAGTCTCATGCTTTGAACACAATGTCATTTGTTGAAAAAAAAAAATAGTGCACCATTTAGGTATACACATAGGAATATGAAGATTTAGGCCAAAAAATAATATAAAACATCTGAAAGATGTATATGTTGCTGATATGTTATGTATATGTTGCTGGTATGTTATGTATAATGCTTACCATCCGTTCAGCATTAGATGTTCAAATAAAATGTTTGAAACTAATGTTTGTTTTAAAGCCTTCTACACATAGAACCGAGATTGATCGATGACTGTTTGATAAAAAGGCGACGCCAAAAATTGCCTCTAGATTTGGCTGATTAAAATTATATTCAATGATTGCATTACCCTATTATTCAAATTCCCACATAAATAGTTGAGTCTGTTTGTAAATATTTATGTATGTCTGCTTATATACCCGCCATAGACACAGACATAATGCTATATAATATAATTTAATTTAATATATTTCATTAATTGTATCGGCATTTACTTTGTAACACTTCATTTTAAATTAACAAATAAAATAAAATTAATATTTATTATTTTGTTTTGTGTTACTGTTGTAAAACAGCTATTAATAATAATAATCTTCCGAATTCGTCTCCCTTACTTCAACTATTCCCCATCTCATACTCCAAGAACTCGATCCACGCCTGAAACCAACACGACCCCGCCTACCCCTACACCCTCACTGTAAACCCTAACGAACTTTTGTATTTGTTTTTGTTTAATTCAGTATAGATCAGCACCTGATGATGCGGACTCGGAGTCCGCGAAACCGGTCGTGCGTTAGTCATACTCAACAGTAACACAAAACAAAATAATAAATATTTATTTTATTTTATTTGTTAATTTAATTTAATATAATTTATTTATTTTAATCATTAACATGAGGTGGTAGTCTTCGATGTTCAGGTATATTCATGTACCTATATGTAGGTACATTATTATCATAATTATCTGTTTATTACGAATTTGCTCATAGTTAAGCAGACAGTAGTCTACTACCTACTCGTGGTTTATTTCAATTCTTGGAAAATGTATTTTATTAGAATAAATATTTTATTTTGTACAAACCTATTACATATATATTCCAAACGTAGTATAAGCTTATTATGGATCTATTCTAAACCTAGAATAAACTTATTTTATAACGTATTATTTTAGTGTATGAATTTTTATTTTATTTCTAGTTTTTAATAGTTGATATGAATATCATTCGACTATAATTGTAATGATTTTATTGTTATTTTTTGTTATAAGTATTATTATGCAAATAATATTAATTATGTTAAAGGCTTTTAAAAAAAATCACTGCATAGACATTCTAACCAGACAACAACTAACATGAGACCGATGATCTCTTTGAAAATCTGCATCCATTTAATATGTTTATGAAAAATATAGTAACAAATATCTTATATATGAATACTTCAGAATGCAAGAAGGTCTTTTTCAAAGTGATCGTCAACGTTGGGGGACTAAATATAATATATTAACATGAAATCATTTTGATGTTTTTTGATGACTTCTAGGTACAAAGTGAAGCCGGGTTATAAGTTTGTCTACTAATATTCCCATTAATTTCTTTTTTTACATTTTCTAACGAACCTATTGTTGCTTAGTATCAATTCAAAGTATTTTACATGTATGTAACATTATGTGTTACAAACAGGTACAGTGAATGAGTTAAATGAAAAAAGAAGTACTAAGACGGCGTCAAAAAATTAAACAAATGGTCCATAAAATAAAAGAGCAACGGTGGTAACCCGCGGCGCGTCAGTCCGTGTGAGATGATCCTTTTGTTTCTATCTAAATCAATTCAAAAGGAAACATTTCATTAAGTATACTAAACAATAGTTCCTCGAATATATTTTTTTCGAAATTATTCATCTTTCCTGCTTTACTCTCCTCTCGGTAGCAAAAGATTAATTCAAGCCTCCTCTATTCAATTGTTTAAACGGCGCTGGCAATGGTGTATTGAGAAAAAAGATCGTCTAGATTTTCAGAAACCTTGTGTGAGAAAATTAAGTCACGACTATACTCATTTTAAAAAATGTTGGTATTGTCGTTTTCTTTATCTTTCTCTCTCTCTCTCTCTCTCTCTCGGCAGCTTAGTTTAAAGATAAATGTTCTCCGAGTGATTTTGTGCCAGTCGATTCACCTATTTTCACTAGATTTACAAAATCAAAGACACAAATCCTTTGAAATAGTGTCTAATTTAAACAATCAAATTTTAATATATTTTAGTGTAGAATCTGTGGTTTTCTGTATGCTTATTTGATTAGTATCTAAAAAAATATTGGTTTAAGGTTCCCCTTTAAACTTATTTGTGAAACTCCAGTTTCCTTCACATAGCGTTATTAATTTTATATCTAACGTCACAATGTACGACACCTATACAAGTAAAGAGTATGTGAGGAAGACAAATCGCTTTTTAAACTGTGGCTCGGTGTACGCGCGACTTAACAATACTATCTAATCAAAACGTACGGAGATATACACGTACCTATCTATAACACGCACATTTACATAGAATTCAATCTTCACATATTTATATAATTATTAATAAAAAATACAACATGTTGTCACGCTTATATTATTTTTTTTTATTTAAAAAAATATGCTAGGTTTTTAATTATTTTAAAGAGATATTTGAGTTAACAACCAAATATCTTCTTTGCATTGGATAATTATTTGCTTGTTAGTAAACGTAGTTTAACGAAATCCATTTCTTGAATCTTAAATGAATATATCGGTTACTTGGAGTTTATTAAGAATTTCTTTCAACAAATCAAAAAAAGAATATTATTTCTTTTCGTGACTGTGCCTTTTCAATATTTCTTCATCTTCTTTGGGTCTATAGTGCTCCTCTCCGAAGAACAGTGGGGAAAAATGTTCCATCCATTTACAGCGAGTGAGAGTCGCCTTTTTACACAATAATTATACTTACATAATATAAGATAATTGATATTCTTTATAAGTGTTAAAATTAAAAACATACAAATATGTATGAGAGGTGTGGAGGAGTTGTTCCAGGCAGCGCAGTATCGAGAAGCCTATGCCAGAGTGACCTTCAATGTCGGGGGGAACTAACAGGGCAATTACAGAAGAATAAGAAATATGTATATCAAACCCTAAAATAGGTTAACCTTTTATTTGGAGAACGAGAAAAATCCTAAGCGTAGAAAACTTTCTTCAAAGTTTTATTGTGCTTTGAAGTATTTGTTCTTTTATTTTTTTGTATTTGCTTTAAAAATACACTGTGAGCATATAATATTTTACCTTTTCTTTTGTTGTTAAATAGTTCAAAGATTGCAATAGACAGAAATCATCTAAAATTAATCATCAACAATATTTTATTAAAAAATACGTTCACCCGTTTGGGTAATCTAATAATTTATATGTTTTATTATTATTATTATTGGACAAAATTAAATAGTCGTTTATGTGCCAATGCACTTCAAGGACACTGTACAATTCATCGATTCCAGGACATTACATCCACGTCATAATATAAATAAATAAAATTTAATAATCTCCAAACAATATTACGTACCGTTACGTTGCACGGACTACCTCCTTACAACAACATATTATTTATTTAATATTGTAGATACACTTTCGAAACTAGATGGATAGATAGATGCTTCTAATTATTGTGATACATTTATTTTTATTATTATCTATTCTATTACTCTATTCTCTCACCTTCAATCTGTCTATTATATTATTATTTGATTTAATTTAATATTCTTTTCTGATTGCTTCATCATTTTAATATTATTATTATTATTAATTTACATTCAATATAATATTGTAAAACAAGTTTTATTTGTATCTAGTTGAATTATAATAATTGTGATACGAAATATCATTCAATATAATGCTTATCAATCTGTATTGATAGCAGCTGATTTTATCTCAATATCATGTTGTGTGAAAGATACACAGGAAGTAGGTATAGCTTATAAAAATATATATCTTATGTTTTTTTATAGCTACATGATATATCACAATGCATTTTATATATACTACTTCTTGTGCTCGATTCTACTCCTACTCTTACTATTTACTAATATCCTTGCATAAACTTTTCGCATCTGTGACTGTCACACAATTCCGCATGCATAACTTTATTGATTCGGATCTCATCATCAGAGCCCGTAGACAATTTGTACTTAGCGATCGTCTACTGGCGAACTTTTCGACAATCTACCTACACGTACCGTATAATTATGCGTTATTGTTGCAGTTATTGACGAAAATTCGTTTGTAGGCGATCGCCAAGTACAAATTGTCTACGGGCTCAGGCTAACTTCAACTTCCACCAAGTTCCGTCGCTTGAAAACATTGACTATTTTAAATATATTCATACTAAATCTTAATCTTCATTACTTCTCTTACATGGAATAAATTTAATACCTAAAACAAGTAATTATATTAATTGGTAAAGTCAGAAATAGAAGAATATGAGAAAAATAAGATAATCTACATGGAATCACGCATAAGACAATTAACATCTACAATTCAGCAATGAGGCATACCACCCATCCTGAATGTTATTTTTTTTATTGGCATACATAGAGGTCACCGAGGGTTGAAATACTATACTATACTACTATACTATACCCTCACGCCATGTCCCAGGAGGGGTAGGCAGAGAGAACGGAACGCCATATAGATCTATCCTTACATACTTCTTTCGCTTCCTCTACATTCATCCAGTTTCTCATACATGCACGCCGATTTCTCCTACTCAGCACGCGTCCGTCCTTAAGAATTTGGTCCACGTGATCAAGCCACGTGGTTCTTGGACGTCCACGCTTCCTCACACCCCTTCTTTCAGATAAATACATCCTCTTCGTCATCCTTTCATCTTGCATTCGCTCAACATGTCCGAACCATCTCAACTTGTTTACACGCATTCTGTCCACAACACTCCTCTCACATCCGCTCATTCTCCTGATATCCTCATTCTTCACTCTATCTCGCAACGTTTTACCAACCATTCTTCTCAGTGAACGCATCTCCACAGCATTTATTCCACTCTCATCCTTTTTCAACCACGTCCAAGTTTCGCTTGCATACATAAGTGTCGGTACCAGAATGGTATTGTGCACTAGCATTTTTGCCGTGTTCGATTTACTGCTATTGCTAACAATGGGTCGAAGTGCACCATTCACTCTAGCACCGGCGACTTTTCTTCTTTCAATGTTCTTATCAAATCTTCCATCCCTCGCAAACAGACTTCCCAAATAGACATACTCATTCACTTGCTCTAAACATTCAACGTCAACCTTTATTTCACATTCCGTTCTTTCACACTCTTTTTCAAACACCATTACTTTCGTCTTCGCGACATTAATTTTTAATCCATTTGCACTACAGCTATCATACACACATGAAACAATATCTTGTAAATCACTTTCATTTTCAGCCATTTAGACTAAATCGTCTGCATACATCAAATCATTCACTCGATTTCCATTCAGTTCAACACCTACATTCATTCCTTTCAAAGCTCGCATACAGATGTCAAAAAATAGATTGAATAGCCACGGAGACATAACACAACCTTGCTTCACATACCTTGAAATACGTTCCTTTAAAATGAAATAAACCTATATACACCCCAGGCACCCTCATACTAATCAATATGCTTGTATCGTGAGGGTTCAGAATGGCGGCAGCGCGTGGAATCAAACCCAAGTCTCTCGATTTAATATCCGTGACTCTCTACCATCAAGCTACCGCCACCCCTAATTATCAAATTAGACTATAACATTAATATCTATTGTGTATAAATTTCCACCCACTCTTAAATTAACATAATCAGGCGGTTGATATGGTTGCAAATAACAATTATTCATTAAAATATCTCTAATATCAAACGCTACTACCGGCATAGTTAATAAAATCAAGATAATTATAATGTAGTGTAAATTTTCGATGGAGATTTGACACTAGCATGCTTCATAATGCAACACTCTAGTACCTAATAATCATAATTTTGCAGATATAAAATTTAATATTATTTATCTATAATTGAACTATGTAAGGGATATATTTCAATCCTCGATGTTCTCTCAGTATGAACATCTAATTCCAATTAAAATTATATAAACTAGAACTTTCGTTGTTTACCTTGAACGCCTTTGTTAAACAATATGAAATGCAACGAAGAAACATTTACAGATGCTGAGAATGTTGAATAAATCTCAATACAAGAGCAATTTTTTTTTACTGTGTACGTATAATTTATCATTTTTTTTATTTATAGAAAGTTGTGTAAAGTTTATACGAGAATTATTATCGGGCTATCTGTCTATAGGATCATAAAACCTTCCACAAGTGGAGTAGCCAAGAGATTAACCGCACTAATAAACACCCAGGTCTCTTTCTGTATACCAATAAAAAATTGTTACAGGACATCTAGGCCAATAGGTAATTACTGTGATAGTAAAAAACAATATGAAGCAGAAATAATGATTAATAATCAGACATTTTAATGAAAGGAAAGAGCACATACATACATTAAAATAGTTAATTAGAATTATACGATGTAAAGTTTGTTATCCCGTATAGCAGGTATTAATATTATGACGTTTAATATCATACCTAATCAAAGTGATTATTAAATTGTTTCCTAACTAGATGATTATAGGTAGGCTTTCAGTTAATAATTATTTGAGACTGTATAGTTAATTATGACTGTGTATAGTTAATTATATACATTGCTTTAATAGGTCTCAATGACAGTAATCTTTTCAAAGGAGAAATTAGATTAACTATACTACTACTATACCATCACGGCATATCCCACAAGTGGGGTAGCCAGCAGATCAGCTGCATGTAAGAAACATGCAAACTGTCCTCTTCGTGCCAATATAAAATCAAGACATTCAGGATGGGTGGCAAACCTCATCGCTGAATTTAAGATGTACAATGTCTTAATTTTTTCGAACACCTGCCTTTTACAGGACACTCGAAAACTTACGCAGAAGAGTGGGAGACCAATTCTTTACCGGGTGCTCCACGGGATAATTAGATTAACGCCTTTTGATTTTGTGTGGTTTTGTTCAATTTATCAACCATGCTTTTACATTTATACATCTTTTCCTCTTGTCCTTATCAGGGGCCCTTAGCTCATATGTAACCCTTTTCGAGATCCTTAGGTGTGTTGTTTTGTTCAGGAGTTTTGACCTTTACAGGTCTTTCAACACGTACACTTCTTCTGAAGCAGCCCACAGGTAAAACAATCCAAAAAAAAAGAATTTAGCAATTCTTCAGTATCATGCAGTTTAATTTAGTATAATTTAGAATAAAATAGTATAAATAATCAATTTAATGCTGAGTTTAATCATTATAATCATTCAAAGACAGGAGGATAAACGAAAATACATTCCACAGAACCATTTTTTTTTCTTATAAAGTACCAGCGGCAGAGTAGACACTTAAGTAGATGGTTTGAAAGCTTTTGATAGATATTGATGTTAAAAAGCTTATATTCTAATAAAAAATACAATAAATTTGTGCTTTGTTCAAGGAAATGATCAAGCAGGGAGTATAATATATTATAGAATAAGTCAAGGTCTTGATTATAATATATTCACTGTTAGACCACCAAAAGTTTGTACGTAAGTATAATAAGTAGGTATTATGAAAAATTTCCATGATTCATGTCGTTTCGTATAATCGATAATTATCCGTAGCGAAACGAGTCTATTAATTATTAGAAATTAACTGATAAATTGTTACGGATATTAATTTATTAAAAATAAAATATATTCGACAATAAATAACTATATAAAAACATTCACAAAATCAATATATTATTATTATTCTAAAATAATGTACTACAATAATAATAGTATTTTTTTTTACCTGTGTCCAGTTGGATTTTGATTAATGATGTTTGTTTCTCGTATCAAGATATTTAATTTTGTAATAGTGAAGTTAAAATTATGCGGACATACCCATGTGTTAGTTACAATATGTAAAATACATATACGAAACATAAATTGGAGTGCCTGTGTATTCCAATTTTGTACAGTACGTATAATGATAATTATTTTGTACTTACATGCTTTGGTACTTAATTAAGTACTTATATATTTTTCTTACTTGTAACGTGATTAAAGCCCGTGTTTTTAACTAACAATGCTTTTCAACTTTAATGTTTAAAATAGGTAACAAACTTTGTGTTTTTGATGTGCTTGTTAACGTATACGTCTGTTTTCAAATAACTTACTACTACTACACCATCACGGCAAATTCCGTGAGTGGGGTAGCCAGCAGATCAGATGCATGTAATAAACATGCAAACAGTCTTCTCTGTGCCATAAAAAAAATAAAGATAAAAAAAATAAAAAATATATTAATAATTAAACTATTATAACATGATCACAAAAAAAATCAAATTATATATTTAATGTTACAATAAGAAATTAATTTCAAGCTTGCCATATTTTGCTCCTACCACTTGCCTATATTTATCGGTCTATAACTTTTTTTTAATATTTTGTGAAATATTTCAATTGGAATTGGTTTTTATTTATAACAAATCTTTATACAAAGTATCAGGTTTGTAGTGTTATTGAGTTTGTATCGATAAGTAGCAGCGCGCGTTGGTCCCAACTTGTTTCATGTTCACACATTAATCATGAATTTTCAACACACCATGAATATTCAAATAGTAAATATAATAATATAATGTTATAATAAGCTTTTTTAAATATTTATTCATAAGATCAGTATGTCTCACGGCTGTCAAACACTACAATTACTCTTCATAATAGACACACACACATAATATGATAATACTATCTCTGCATAATTTCTATTTATGTCTGTACCAATGACATTAATAATAGTCTATAAACACAAACAAAATATTCATGACATCGTATTGGACCATTTTGATCAAGTTGAATTTCATCTTAATCATCAGCCTTAAATAAGTGTTGAACATGGAAGGTTGCTCCGTATCGAATTTATTCATAAAAAGAACCAATGTTATTATTTAAGCGGATTATTTCAATGGTTGACATTAATTTGCATCTTTTTTCTAAAAACATTGAAATTGTTCTTTTTTTTTAATAATGGTTCGCTAACACATCATAAGATGCAGGAACCCTAAAAGTTACTGGATTTTTTTATTCTTCTTCTTCAATAGATGCCCTATCAGGACCCCCCGCCGTTGGCGATCACTCTGGCATAGGCTTCTCGGTCCTGCGCTGTCTGGAATAACTCCTCCACACCTCTCATTCCAGTCCAATCTCGTATTTTGCGCAGCCACGATGTCTGCCTTCTGCCAGCCCCCCGACGTCCCTCTATCTTGCCTGTCATAATCAAACGCAAAATGTGATTTTCTCCACGTATTATATGACCCATATATGAGATCTTATGCTCTTTGATTTTTTGATTAATTCATTTTATTTATTAATTCATCAACATAACACAAGACACAACAAATCAAATTTATTCAATTAAAATAACAGTTAAAACTCCAAAAATATATATTCTCCTCTGACAGCATCTAAGAGATTTAAAAAAATCTTGTTTTTTTTTATTCTTCTTTATGTAGTGGTGCCCTGGTGATTATGAAGTTGGTATATAAAATGCAAGTGCATAAAAATAAATGCGAGAATAACAATAGCGCAATTATATTAGTAGAATAAAAAGGAAATAATATTTAATATGATATTATTTACGTTTTTTTCTAAACTTGGACAGTATTAGTACTACGTTTAGTGTTGTTGTCGTTAGTTTGCATCTACATAATCTTTTACTTTATTCTCTCTTTTTAGACCAACAGTCACTCATTGAGAAGAATCTTCTATCCAATGGAGTGATTTATATGTGCAGCATGTGACCTTATCCGTTATATGATATTATTGTTTACCTGTTACGGATATTGATATTAGTGAAGACAGGTTATTAATTTAAATGTTTGTAAGTTGTTGAAAGTATCTACTTTATTTTGAAAATTCATTCAGAAAGTTCACAAATAAAATATTTGAGCAATTTAATTACAAACGTCATATAGATAGCGAGTTATTTGATAATTTTATAAAATTTTCTATTTTTTATACAAAGATGAGAGAATTTACCAATTCTGAATGCTTTTTCTATTTTAAAGTTATATTTATTGACCGACGGCTCTTAGTGGAAGGGCATTGTAAAATAATATTTATCTTCTAATTCCACTGGTGATTTCATTAATTTGCGAGCGGGCTTTCGAAAGTAGGTATCCACTTCCATCGTCAGTTAAATGTAAAAACTTTCCTATTTTGTTCGAATGAACAGATTCAGTTAACCAAAAAGTGAATTTATTTAAAACAATATTCTCAGTAAATCATTTATTCCCGAGTCCACCGACATGGCCATATAATATTTTTTCTTCTACTAATGAGGTATTTGGTCTCCCTTGACGTCAGATCTGTCTCCTTCATTGCCTTAAACTTCTTCCAAATTTCAGATATTTACGCAGTTTTGATGGTTTTCGATCCATTATGCTCGCCTTATGCCAACAATCCTTTTTTTACTTATCGTTATTAGTCATAATATACAAGATAATTGATAAACTTTTCTAAATATTTATAATTTAAAAGTCTTTTTTGGAACTATTTACATCGTATTATTTTTTTTAAATATATGATTCATTAAATACGCCTACATTTAATTATATGCTCACTTTCCGATATCACTCATATAATTTAATATATTCATAGATTTAAAATTACACGTTACGTATGTCCATGGGAAATACATTAATCAGCCAGTTCTTCATAATCACACATCTTCAAGATCTCATCTATCAAAAACATTAGAGAATCTTATAATATTATTTATTTTACACAGTTGCATTGATCTTCATAGAACTATGGAGTAGAAATCAATGAGTGGTTCAAGCGAAAACTTTGGCAGGTTTTGAAACTCTTGTAATGTAGGCACATAGGGATTTCAATTGAAACTAAATCATGCAGTTCTTCAACATTTAATAAATATATTTAGTGTTATGAAATTTTATCAGGTCTTTTTTTCTTAAAATCGATGTGGTATTAAATTACTAAGAAACGTTTTTTAATTATAGCAATATTCAATCCATTGAAAAACATAATATAGTACTTACCCTTAGTTCCCCTGCGGACGGAAAAACAGTGATCTTTTTGGCCAACTATCATTAGGCATTCTCAAAACATGTCCCAGCCAGGACCATCGTCTCTCCTGTATTACGGAGATTAAAGGTCTCTGCTGGGTGCGCCGGCGCACAGCATCATTGGCCAAAAAGAGCACTGTTTTTCCGTCCGCAGGGGTTCCGTCGGCCCGGGCGTCCCTCTTTCACAATACACCGTTCCTATGACAACGATATCAGAGCGCAAGGAATGTCGTGGGAAGAGGTGACGCAATTGGCGCAGAGACGCTCTGAATGGAGGAGGCTGGTTTCTGCCCTGTGCTCCCGAGAGGAGCGTTGAGGGCGATGATGATGATGATGACCCTTAGTTATCATTTTTTTAATACCATTAAAAAAATGAATACTACCTTCTATGTCTAGTGCTTACCAAATTGATCCTTATGATAATCAATCAATCAATCATCGCCCCCAACGTTCCTCTCGGGAGCACAGGGCAGAAATCAGTCTCCTCCATTCAGAGCGTCTCTGCGCCAATTGCATCACCTCTTCCCACGACATTCCCTGCGCTCTGATATCGTTGTCATAGGAACGGTGTATTGTGAAAGAGGGACCTTATGATAAATATGTTATTAATTACTTTTTACCTCCTGATAGCAGAACAAACATAATACCAAACTCTCCTGTCGGAAAGGCTATAAAATTGTTTAATGATTTGAATGATAGATATGTCGATATTTTCAACATAACATACAATGACTTTATTGCCAGGATAGAGATTCTCCTTTGTTTCTGTTTCTTTTTGATGATACCTTTTGTTTATTTTTTACATGGCATTTCTTTGTTTTTTTTGTTATTGTTCTTTTGTTTTTTCATTTTTCCTGCTGAGGCCGCCTTGGCCAAAAACTGTTATGGTCTCAGTGCAGGTTGATATTTTTAGAATAATAATAATAATAATTAAATGTGCTTTTCAAAACTAATCAATCAAATTTTCAGAAAATAAATATTAAGGCGGAACTCCGGACGATTGTGTTTTCTTTAAAAACTGGTTATACATATCTTTTTTAGTTTTTCTCCAGTACCTCATAGTTAGCAACATTTGTGATACTTTACTGAAATTATCTATGGATTAGCTCAGATAGGAACTCGAGACGATGCTAAACGGATTAATAATAATCTGCTGAATTAATCAACTTTCAGGTATAAATCATGCATCAACATAATTATTATTATTATTAGATTAGCCGAGTACTTTACTGAAGACCAATGAGTGATTAACTACTTTGTATATTATATTACATACATTATTTACTCGCTTACTCACCTACTCACCTGTACCATAGACAAATCATAATGTTTGTTTACATGCTACAAGTAGTTGGTACATTATTATACTATCATCATCTGAACTATGTGATAGTTTAGATATTCCACCATGAGATAAACTCAGTAGTGGAAAAAATTATTTAGGTATTTTTTAATACTTCAAAGTTCCAAAGATGCAACAGGTAAGACATATACGAGTAAATTGAATTGGAAAAATAACAAAATTATGAGAAAAAAACTATTCACAAATAGCAATTTCATACTCGATTGTAGTATAAAATAAGTAATAGAGATTAACATAACATAACATGTATAGACAATTCACACAGACCGAGCTAGTCCCAAACTACGAAATGATTATTGTATTATGGGTACTAACACGACGATACACATAAACAATGCACTAAACACATATACTTGTAACACCCAAACCCAGGACAATTTGAAAAAGGTCATTCTTCATTTTGCCCTGGCCGGGAATCGAGCCCGGGATCTCGTGGCTCAAAGGCAAGAGTTTTAGCCTCCGCGACACACCGGTCTTTAATTAATGAATTATATTTTTGTACTTTGATCGAAACAGCTGGCAATGGTCACAATAAGATATTTCAATTATTCATCTTAGTTTTTGATTGAACTAAAGACACTCACAAATTCGACACAGTCAAGTAAACAAACGTAATTTCTTTTCTTCTTAAGCTTATATCCCAGGATATTTACGAGTAAGTTTCTATGCAAAAATCGTCTAAAAAAGAGAAAAAAATCGGTATATTACATGTTTCAATATTATGCAGCAAATTCACTGGGTGTCCAGCATGACTTTAGATTTTTTTTAAAAAACATGACATCGTTAGTTTATAAAAAAATATATGACGAGATAAAAAAATAGAATGAATAATGTTGAATCATTTGTTTTCTGTGCACGAAATAAAAATACCAACTCAGGCATTATTTTGCATTAAATGAAGAAGAAGACCCCAAAAAAGATGGGTCGACGATATTGTCCAAGTGATGGGAAAACAGTGGTGTCGTTCGAGATCGAAAAGTGTGGAAAAGTTTTGAAGAGGCCTATATTCAGCAGTGGAGAGAAGAAGGCTAGCAGTTAGTAAGTAAGTAAGAGTAAACAAAATATTTCTCCTGATAAGCGCCACATGTATCATTGATTTATTTCCGTTTTATATCTAAAGTGTTTATGTAAATATTTAATATATAAATTATTAAGTAGACTAGTTATTCAAACGGCAGTCATAAAAAATGAATTTTATTTAAAACTGTTTCAAAGTTGTTGTCGTTTACATACTAAACCAATTAAATTTCTAACATACGAGTAGAGTGTTGAATTTTTTATTCGAAACGAATTTTGGGTCACCAGTAGGCAAGAAACGAAGTTATTTATTACGAAAAAATATATACAGCGAAACAGCAGTCTTTTGTTGCCTATTTCAATATATGAGATACCTACAAAATAGGTATAATATGCCTATATAAATATATTTTGTACTGGTTTTTAAGCCCGGCATCGCTCGGGATTATATGAACAGATTAAACAGAAAGTTATTCATCGATTTAATTCTAAAAAAACGATCACGCCTTGTAAGCGATTGGATTGTGAGGCGACAACCCTGCGCGTTTTTTAGAATTAAATCTACTTACTACTTTCCTATGACGGTTTCTCCCACAGGTCGGGTAGCCGGCAGACTAGCTGCATATTTTAAACACGCAATTCGTCTTCTCTGTACCAACAAAAAAATAAGACATTCAGGATGGGTCGCAAACCTCATACCTGAATTCAAGATGTACTCGTAAATGAGAATAATTCTTTGTCGGATGCACTTCGTCCAAAAAAATATCATCTAGAATAGTAAAAATTCATAGATGATTAACATCTACACTTCTGAGCAAGTGAAATTCAGTTTCCGGCACTCGATCGAGTCAAAATCTTGTAATTTAGCAAACTTTTCATATATTTTCTAAATAATTTTTTGACACGGTCCCTTCAAAATAATCTTTGTCGATAAATGTTTTTTTTTACATAGTTTTAAGTCTAAATCCTCCCCAAAGGATGAGACTTCGTTAATATAGTATATATACGTAATTATACCTCGTTTTTTTTAAGAATAATGTCAAAAAATACATACTCGTATAAACATATCTATAAGCGTGCACTTATATTATTTATAAGATTAAGTTTATGTTTAAACACCTCAAATGGGGACAATTTATCGGGCGCCAATATTTTAAAACAAACAGTGGAAACAATATGTAACTCATAGTGTTGTAAATTAAAATATACGTAACACAAACATTGTGAGTTGCATATTATTGTGCTGTACGGAACTGTAAAATGTACAGCCGTTTTCAATACATTGTTAATTTTATGAGCCACTTATACCTTGTGTAGAACGTCAATAAATATCGAGATATAATCGTTCTTTTAATTCTCTTAAGATATTATTTTAGAATAAACTGGTGAATGTTACACATGCCACGCACAATAGGCGTTTTATTTTTTTTAGCACGGAGAGAACGAATTGCATGTTTATTAATCGCAGTGAATCAATTGGCTATTTAACTCATAAAGGATGAAATATTTCGGTATTATTGACCGAAGGTAAATAAATAAAACTTTATAAGTAAAATATGTAGTATACAAGTATGTGTTATATGTTAACAAAAAATACCAAAAGGTGGGCTATCGCAAAAGCGATCTCTTCTAGCCAACCCAGAAGGTACTTGTTGGAAGTTCATTTCAAGATGAATTAAAAAAAAATCAGTATAAACTTATTTTCAAAGTGACTTTATTAATTTCGCTTACTAGTATTCGGAGACTCTCGTCTCCATCATCAGGCGATTAGAAAAAGTCTCTATTCGCCTGATGATGGAGTCGAGAGTCTACGAATACTAGTGAGCGAAGTTAATAGTGTAACTTGGATGATAACCAAATACAGTGTTTTTTTTTCCAATTCGTCTTCATAGAAGATGCTCTGGTTGTGTAGTATAATTATGTTAAATGTGATGTTGCATACACATGATTTCTTTAGCGCTATTTGTAGAGCATCCATCTCGAGGGTAAAGTAAGTTGAGGTTAGTCAATCACGTAGATTTATTATATAAAACTCTTGTTCTTGTGGTTCTTACCACAGTTTCATTTATCTTGTATGAACAATTACTTAGACACAAGAAAGCTTTCTTGACCAGCAATGTCTAGGAGATGGAGTTTACAAAGATTCCCTTGACAAAATACTTAGAATTAACGTGCAAAATTGAAAGTAGGTACACGTAATTAATATTAGTTTGTAAACAAATTTCACAACTGTAAATATTTAGACTATATGTATAAGCGTTTAATCCAATCTTCAAGCTTTAGACAAGATGACAGGTATGATATAATATTAATAATGAGGCTCACATTAGACGCTTGATAAAAATAATAATGAAATCGAAATGACATTTTATTCATTGTCTATATTATTATTCCATTCGCTGTATCAAATTTCATTAAGGTCAGAAGTAAACTCTTAGATGATATTATTAAAATGATGATATCTTTAAGTAACTTTATAGTCTTCACAAATATTTTAGTATGTTTATTAACGTTTATGAATTATGTTCACATTTTGTCTGCTTTTAACCAGACGAATAATTAAACTTAGCGCAAGTACCAATTAATATTTTTTTATGAAACCTTCCATCACTTGAATTTGTTTCTGGGTAAAAAGTCATAATAATAATAATAAAAATCTTTATTGCACAAAAAAACAAACATTATTAAAATATAAATATTGTAGAACCAGACAAATAAATTTGTGCAATGGGCGAGTTTATCGCAGAAGCGCGATATCTTCCAACTAACCAACTTACTAACTTATTTTTCAATTAATTGTATGAATAATATTGCTTATAATTTTTCTAAAACATCATGACATTTCATCCTGAATGAAATGCATATTAATAATAATATGACTAATTATATAGCGCCGTACTGTGATAATATCACTTCAAGGGCGCTTTACATTATTTAGGATCAACATCCACGTCCATTTTTAAAAAAAACTACATAATATCAATTAAAAAATTGTCGCCAGTAATATCTCTGCTTAGTTTTCTAATTACAACTAATAACTCTGCTTAGTTTTCTAATTACAACTAGTCAAACATATCTGTGTTAATTTGCTATCATATTGTGAATAATTTTTGCCATAAATCCGCTTCTTCTGGGGTAGGTATAAAAAAACTGAACGAGTAGTGTGTTCTTTTGTCAATTTGATAATTACATATCTCCTGAACTAAATCTAGTTTATAGCTAGTATTAGTATATTATAAATCATTATAAACATTAGTACTGTGCACTATTTCATCCCACGACCATGAGAATTCCAATCACAGCGGAATTAGATTCCCGTACTGTTTAAGATTCCGATGGACTATAACCAAATGTCAACCGAATAAGAGCGTAATTAGTTCCGCGAATCAAATATACCTTTAATGGTAACAGTCTGATTCTTAGCTCACTTTACAATAATTACTTACTAAGCATATGTACATACAATTTTATCTTCAATTGTATACTGAATAAAATGTAGGAACTACATAAAAGACAATACAATAGGTACTCGAGTTGTTAATTCTTACAATTATCTCGGTGTTCAATAGTTATAATTAGTGTTACTCTAAAGACTCCCTAGGAAGCATTTGAACCTTTTGTTCTCCTTTATATAACTGTGAATACTCATTATATTAAAGTATAGAAAAAGTTCCAAACAGGATTGTTATTCCCAACGCCATCATGGTCTTATAGCTATTTTAGAATCGTTAAACTAACACTCCAATAGTCTGCCTGATTTCTCTCTTCTTCAACCTGTCTTCATCCCCTCCTGAATGTAAGCGTAATTTATTTGTGTTCCATGCCAACGCCTTCCACCTGAATTACCCTAATTTTTTAATATCATCGCTTATTTTGTCTCCCCGCATTACATTTCCTAGTCATCGGAATTCAATTCTCAAACTCCATTAGGCATCTAACTTCAAAAGTATCAAATATTATATCAAAGTGGATAAACATAATGATGATGAAAAAAACTTATTTATCTGAAAGAAGGATGTTAGAGAGAGCGGGGGCGCCCAACATCTACGTGGTATGACCACGTGTATCAAATTCTTAAGGGACCAAGAAAGAAGGGACGTACCGCTTATTGAGTAAGAGAAATTGTATAAATGTGGAGAAGGCAATAGAAGAATGTAAGAATATATCAATGTGGCGTTCCGTTCTCTCTCCCTATCCCACTAAGGATGCAACGCAACTGTATAATAAAGCAAAAATTAAAGTAATACATTAACATTTTTCGAAATAGAATTCGAAAAATAAACAATCTTGCACTCAATGGGATGGATAAAGATTATTATAATTATGTGAAATTATACTAAACGACCGACCTTAAACTATTACCATTCAAGAAAGTAAATATGGGTAAGATTGTTCATCCTTTCATAAAAAATAATACTTATCCATTTAGAACTATATTCGAACATAATACGTATGGAATAAGAACGGGTTATATTATTTAGTGTAACCACTATTGGCGCCAGAAAATTACTATACTTGTACTACTCTGCATTATAGATTGACTATATTACAAGATGAATATACTGATAAAAATAAATATCTACTACTACTACTATACCATCACGGCATATCCCACAAGTGGGGTAGCCAGCAGATCAGCTGTATGTAAGAAACATACAAACTGTCCTCTTTGTGCCAGTATAAAATCAAGACATTCAGGATGGGTGGCAAACCTCAACGCTGAATTTAAGATGTAAAATGTCTTATTTTTTTCGAACACCTGCCTTTTACAGGACACTCGAAAACTTACGCAGAAGAGTGGGAGACCAATTCTTTACCGGGTGCTCCACGGGATAATAATAAAAAATAAATATAAACAAACATAAAGAATTTCTAGAAAAAAAATGGAATCGACTCGATTGTTAAATATTTCAGTTCGTTCACATCTATGTACCTACATTTGTATATCCGCTATAGGCACATTTACCAGATAGAGTAATTGAATAACCATCAACCACTATGCAAATTCATATACATTGAAAATCTATTCAATCTTATCCACGCATATAAGGATGCCATCTTGTAATAAACATGCAAGCTGTCCTATCTTCAATCATCCTATAACATTCATAATAAGTGGCATAGCTCATCATGAAATATCTTGCAAAAGGATCACCTTTCAAAAGCATCAATTAATCTTTCTCTTAGTATTCAAACACCAGTTTTATGTCCACACACAAAGATTGAGAAGATCACAGTTGTTCAATGCCAAGCCTTGAACGGCACGGCACCTCTATGCCTCGCTGAACTCTGTCCCCTCGATGAAACTCTGAGGCGACCACTGCGATCAGCTTCCACCGCTGTCAACAAACTTGTGGAGCCCAACAGGGCAAAAACTTCCAAATTCGCAGAGAGGAGCTTTAGCGTTGCGGGGCCAACTGCCTGGAACCGATTACCAGCGGACTTAAGACAGAACCAACCCACTGTAACGTTCAGGAGTAAGCTGAAAACACTGCTTTTCAAGAAAAGCCATGGCGCCCTTGAGATGGTCACGGATCATTAAACGGCGCCAAATACAAATTATCCTTATTATTATTATTATTATTAATACCTACATATCAAAAAGACTAGACACAAACATGGTAAAAGGTTATTATTTAAAAGGACTGATTTGTACATAAGTACTTAATATGTTAGTCTAACATTTCATGTATCAATTTTCTGGTCCATGCTGTATATTATGTATTATCTAATGCTCGGTAACAAACTTTATTGTAAGTACCTATACAATAGATATTATTATTATTCTAAATGCCAAAGGTTTTATTGTTTTTGGTTTCGAGTCGTAGATTTTAATACAATGGATTGGTACCAGCGTTTTCTTGTATAATGTTATTATTGTTATGCAACTAGACAGAAGTCCACAGAAAGGTCATTATATTGGCATTATGGGATTGTTGTAAAGTGCAAGGACCAAACATAGGTATTGAGTTCAAAACGAAAGCTTTTGCTCTATTTCTTTAAAAAATCGTCTAATTGCAAAACGAAATAAATCTTTTCGTATATAAATGTTTCGCTTCTTTTAATTCTTTCAGGCCCGTAAGGTTTCCATTTTTTTTAATATCAATTCTCGCAGCGGGTGATTGCACTTAACACTGTAATACATTTCGTTCAACCAACCTTCGCCAGATCATTCTGTCCTCAGCTGAATTAAAACCCAGGTCGTTTACCATTTTCGTTTACCAATTATGCTATGAAGATATGTGACGTCCGCTTTCGTGTACTGTTTTTATATAGGTACTGTGATGAATACAATTTTTCCAAAATTTACAAAACTTTATATAAAAGTAATTAGTTGTTAAGTAGTTAACAACTTACAACTTTCATAATAAATAATTTTAAGTCCAGCTAAAAAACAATAATAATGTAATTATTATCATATAATAATTTTCATATTTGCGGCATGGATAACATTAAACACATAGAGGTGGTATGAAAATATATCGAGCGCGGGAATATTCTACTCGATTATTCTAGTCTATAGTATTCCATATTATTATAACATTATTGTGTATTTTTATCAAAGACCACAACACATTAAACATTATTGCTTTACATATTATTAATAATATTATGTTTTTCAAGTACCATTTAAACTTAATAGTGCGGAATATATGTCTAATAATCTTAAAAGATATCGAGTATTCTAGTACAACTATGGTTTTATACAATACTTATAGGACAAGTGATGCAAGCAATCGATTGGTTCGATGTCGAGAATCTCGATCATTTATTACGTTGGACATTGTTTTCAATATTTTTAATATATTTGCAAATAGTGTATGATAAACAGCTGACCAACTATACAATCTTTTATGCATTTGGTGGATTGTCACAAAATTATTGAAATCATCATTTAAGATCGAACGTTTTAATCGATTCTAATCGAGGTTCACAAAAATTATAGTTTTGTCGGTGTTATTTATTTATTAATGTTTATGCAGTTCAAAATATCCAAATGGTAACATAAACGTGTTTGTATGTTTTTTATTCCACCTCTCTAGGGTAGAGCCTATGTCGAGGTAGGTACATGTACAAAAAATTTCATCATGATAGAAAGATTAGATAAAATACAATAATAGATGGTGGACATCGGAAAACATTTATGTATTTTATAGACATAGTTGTAGTATAATTTTTTCTCGTCGTTAAAGCATCTAAAAAGACAAACACAATTAATTTCAAACATAAAGTTCAAAACCAATATTCTCTTGAACAATAATTGAATATAATCAATTCGGTTGTGGAAACTTGTTGAGTGAATACATCAAAAGTGTTGGCATCACTATATATTATATATTTCTCGTGTTTTTGTAGAATATTATATATGTATATAATGGGATATCTACTCATGTAGGATAAACTGTTATGTATTAGATAGTATTATGAAATAATATTACCCTTTTTCAACACAATAATATATTTACGATAGTGGCACATACCTACTTATGTACTTACTAATTTCCTTAGACTCATTACTTTTTAACGACTTTATTTATTAGTTTTTTGCCATAAACTCACCCTCTGTATATTGATTTTATTTAATATTAATCTGTTTCTATGACATTTAAAATTGCCTGTAATCAGAATGCTGTAAATAATGACTACATAAATAAAGCAAAAAAAATAGTCTCTCTCTCTTAATCGTATGTTTTTGGGTATCCTGTAAAAGGCAGGTGTCCGAAAAAATAAAGACATTTTTTTTTAATTCAGTTACCTATGAGGTTTGTCAACAATCCTGAATATCTCAATTTTTGTTGGCACGGAGAGGACAGCTTGCATGTTTATTACATGCAGCGGCTACACTATATGTGTATCACTTCATTAAATGAATCAATATAAAAGAAAAAAGAAAATTTTAATGTAAGCTTGAAGTTTGTAAAGTTAACACTGGTGTAGATGTAGACATTTGTACGAATTTGTACCTACCTATATTGCTTTAGGTAGGTACATATTCTGTCTATACCTTAATGTATTTATTGTGGACCGCAATACAATATTTATCACATTAAACAAATCAAAAAGCTTGCAAAGTTCTTACTAAAACACCTACCTACAAATCATATACATTATTTGAAGTAAATTAAGTTTTATGTACACACTCGTTATATTATTATAAATGTTGGTATTATTATTATTATTGCGGGCTTCATACCAAGTGTTATTCAACTAATTTTTTCAAAATGATCTATTTAATCCATCTGCAGACAATGATTTAAGAGCACAAAATAGACATGTTTTATTCTATTCTATTTTATTTTTAAAACTATTTACTCGTTTACTATAGTGATCAAGAAGACGTTGTATTAAACTTGAAGATATCATTCACATAATATATTCATCATAATATTATTTTACGTAACCATTCTTATACGGCTTCTCCCTCTTTAAATTTATCGGTTCTGATTTTAGGATTTTCAATCAAGGGATTCCAGATTTGAATATACCTATTGCCGATCTATTCCACCTTCACGACACAATCATATTGCTTACTGTGAATGTGTTTGGAGTTTATTTGCGCCTATTTCAGTTGAAAATTCACATATTATTTTTAAGAAAAGATTATACGCTGATTGTATACTTCATGCTACTTAGCATTAATCATTCGTTTTCCTTCGCTCTTAAATGTTCTGCTCATTAGCCTCTCCTATATATTTGAAGAATTTTGTTTTGAGCAATTACGGACTAGGAACTCTTTCTATCGTTTGTTAAATGTGAGAATCTCACAAAAATCAATAAGCACAAATGGTACATACATAATTGTATAATAGTTTGATTGGCGTAATGGCTTCTGACTATAATGTCGATCAATAAAGTGTGAATTTGTAATGTATTTGTTAAAGTATTATAAAATACAACACATGGAAGGATGAAAAATAATTTCACAAAGGACAAGTTTATTGTTCTGTTTCGATTTCTTCCAATTCACCTAAAGATTTATTTTATTCTCAATTACTCCCCGAGAGTAAAATCTAAATAAAATATATTATTTATAAATGTTAACCATATTATATTCCAAAGGTTTAACAATAAAAATCATATGTAATAGCTATACAAAGCGACGCGGAGCGCATTCCTCTTGATCTGCATACTGAAATTCCTGAGCTTTGTTAAAACACAACTAATTAATTTCCTTTGCAGGTTCGATACAAATAAATCAACAAAAGGAGCAAGTAAAATGAGAAGGGACCTGATTAACGCAGAAATTGCCAACCTACGGGATCTACTCCCGTTGCCACCCTCTACGAGACAGAGGCTATCACAACTGCAGCTTATGGCACTTATTTGCGTCTATGTCAGGAAGGCCAACTATTTTCAACAAGGTAAGAAATAACACTTCATCCAAATAAATATTCAATTCGTTTGTACAATGATGCAATAAAATTGTAGAGCATTTTTTATAGATTATATTATAATATTTTTGACTTGAATGGCTTTGACATAACCTGATTTGTCTGCACGAGGAAATTATTGAATTTGATGTATCTAAGAAAATTGTGTGCATCAAAAAGAGACGAATCATCATATTTGTTTAGATCTAGACTTGAAGATTCTCAAAACATTACCCACGAAAGATAAGAGATATTGTTACCAATACAGTGTCAGATATCCCCTTTGAAACAAGACACTTGTCTAGTGATCATTTTTCATGTACAAATATATGAATAAGTGCTTCTTATTAAGTAACCATCTACAATCTACATTAAATGTACCTACATAGTTCATACTACCTAAAACCTACGTAAAACCTAACTAGATTTAATAATAAAAGCAATGTTAAACATTGTGTCCTTATCAAGTAGTACTATCACATGTTTCTAAGTGTTTGGTAGACGATTTCCCGCTTCGTTTGCCTGAAGCTTTCTATAATATTATAAATAAATAATATATAAACCTACGTACGAGTATATTGTAAATAAATATACATAGTATTCTTATGTACTTTGATAGTCAATGGTTTAACTCAAACACCAGTAGCCAGTTCCCATGAGATCACCATCACTCAATTCAGGGATTTTCAATATAGAAAAGAACTGAAAAAATATCAACCTTTGCTGTACATTTTATATAATAACCAAATGATGATTTTTTACACACATTTTTTCCGTTTTAATCTTTTTTTAGATTATTTAAATTTGTTTTTCTGCACTTTTTTCTAATGTTACGAAAGAGTTTTTAAGAGAACATTTACGAATTGACAAAATTGGGATAAAGCGGAATATTTTATATTAAAATAATAATTCAAGACAACAATATTTTTCGCTCCGTAATATTAAAAGGAACACTTGTGGCTTTCATATAGGTATCATCTCATTTCCGTACTTCAATTCTTTTTATTTATGCTTTTGTATAAGATTAGTCAAAACATAAGATTAGTTTATATAAGATTTTTTTTTTGTATACATTGTATAAGATTAGTTGGTATACATTTTTTTTTTCAAAAAGATATATCTGGGTTTTGTTATAAACCCAAATACAACCTTATACACCTTTTACAGTAAGCTAAAAGCTTGTTTCGTGAAAGGGGAGTTTGCCGGCACCTGGGATCGAACCACGGACCCCTTGTTCATGAGGCCGAGACTCTACCTCCAGGCTACCGACGAACTCTGTATAAGATTAGTCAAAATATTTCTTATAAAATATAAAATGTCTCAATGAAGCACGCCTGTCTTTAAGTAGTGGACGGTAAAATTCCTTGTGATTTGTACTGAGCGATAGAGTCCCAAGACAATTGCTACTGAGTTAGCAACACAAATTACAGGTGGCCCCGAGCTATCAAACGTTTAGGAATTATCTACACACTCCGTGATCAACCAAAATACTTTACGTACTTACTATATACATACCTACACACACCTATATATCACTATAATATAGTCTACCTTAATATTTTGCCTGTACAAGTGTGTAAAAAGATTAATATTATTCTACTTCCTAATTTTGTAACTGTAACAAACAACCAATTATAAATCGATGTATAAAAACATTATTTTCAAAGAAAATCCACTGCCAGTTAAATTTAAACATTGTTAAAGTAAATATATATTCGAAATAGTTTATGTAATTCAATATATGTAACGTCTGACACCTAATTTTGTCCAGTAATAATAATTAAGGAGAACAAACAGGAGCTCTGCTAAATGTGATAAGTTTATTAAACTCTTTCAAAAGCGCATTATATTTGTGCATTCACGTATTTACATACTGTATAAAGCAACAATTTATTGTACATAACACTAAATTGAGAGGTAAGTTTAGTTATGATAGGCTATAAACTGCACTCTAACTACGGAACGCAATCTTATAAAACTTCGCACATTTAACACACAGCAATAGAAGTAGAGTAGGTATATTTTGTATCGTCTTTTGAAATATTAACTCCTTACCTAACTAACTAACTATATATCTAAAAAAACTGTTATTTACAATACATATAATGCGTTTCATAAAAGAATATTGTTGGCTTTGAATTTTGTTTTATAAGAATAATTCATTAACAATAGTATTAATAATTGATACGTAATCCTTATATATTTATTGAAATTACCTTGGTTCTTGCATTGAATAAAATAATAATTAATAGATTGTATTTTGTACAACGTATTCATCTATATAAAAATAATATACCTATTTCATTCTGACACGAGTACGAGTATAGTGTATAAGAGTAGGTATACTCGTATCTGTATAACGTAGGTTCACCATAAACCTATCAACAGTTTACCAGGGCATACATAAATTGTTAATAGTATACTTTGTTGATATTAAAAGATCATAATGAAGTACCAATCGAGTATTTCTTTGGGTTTATTTTATTTGATTTGTACTTGAATATTTATATATCATGCGTTTTAAAATTTCGTGATATAAATGTATTATGAAACTGATTTAGCTTACGAAAATATAGTATTATGAGTTTAGTATTCACATTTTGTCTTCAAGTAGTTTTTACGTTTAAGTATACTTGTTACTTCTTCTTCTTCAGCCGTCTCTCCACTGCTGGATGTAGGCCTCTTCTAATTTCTTCCATTCTTCTCTTCTTTGGGCTTCTCTCATCCACCTGCTACCCGCGACAGGGACAATATCATCGGCCCAACGTTTCTGAGGCCGGCCTATTCCTCTTTTCATGTCCCATGGTCTCCATCCTAGGACTCTGGGTGCCCATCTGTCTGTTCCCTGTCTGGCAACATGACCTGCCCATTGCCACTTTAGCTTGGCAATACGATCCACCACGTCGACAACCTTTGTCCGGCGTCTGATTTCTTCATTTCTGATTCTATCTCTCAGACTTATGCCTAACATTTGTCTCTCCATAGATCGCTGTGTACATTTTAATTTATATATGGTCCTCGCAGTTAAGGTGATAGTTTCCAGACCATATGTAAGCACAGGGAGGATACATGTTTCAAACACTTTTCTTTTTAAATTCATGGGAATATCCTTGTTTTTAAGTATATGATTGAGTTTCCCAAAGGCTGCCCAACCTAGTCCAATTCTTCTGGGTACTTCCGCTGTCTGATTTTCTTTCCCTAATTTGATCTTATGTCCAAGATAAATATACTCTTCAACAGGTTCAATTTTCTTATTATCGATTGTGATACTGCTGTTGGATGGACTCATGATACTTGTTACTATTTGGTGCTAATTTTAAGAAATAATTGGTATTTGTGGTGTAGCATCTGGCAAAGAATTGGTGTCTCACTCTTGTCCGTAAGTTTTTCAGAGTCCTGTAAAGGCAGGTGTTCGAAAAAAAAGACATTTTACATCTCAAACTCAGCGATGAGGTTTACTACCCATTCTGAATGTCTTAAATTTTTATTGACACGGAGAAGACGGCTTATTACATGTAGCTTGTCTGCTGACTACCCCACTTGTGGGATATGCCGTGATACGCCAGAAGTCTTGTAAATAGAAACAAACACAGGGTTTTAGAGTTCACACCCTGGCACAAGGGATAGAAAATTTAGGTATATATCAATGTGATAGTTGACATATCAAATGTGATAATTTAATTTACATTTTTAGAATTTTTTTATCACCTATTGAAATACTTTAGTTCAACACTTCAACTTAATACATGTCAAGCATAAATGTACACAAAATACCGATTTTGAAATCATATACTTTGTACCTATTTGTTTAGAATCTTCACTATATGCTTAATAAATAAATTATATTTAATCCATATTTTATTAATTTTAAACTTCTAAAAACTTATTAAACTATTTATCAACCCTCATTAATTTCTCGTAATAAAACCATAAAATGATTAAGTCTTACACAGAACAGGATATGGGAAATATTGTTAAAGGATTCAATTTATTAATTAGTTATTATTAGATATCATTGCGGTGATTTATTAGAATTGTTCAGTATTATTAATATGATATTTCCATATTACCTTGAAATTATTACCAATGTTAATAATAACACAAGAATAGTACGAGTATTGTAATTCTTATAAGAAATCCATAAGATTTTCCCTTATCACAATACATTATCAGCTATTGTGTGCTAATTTTTACCAACATTCTATATAATGATCCTTTACGTAACCTTTTATCAGAAGAACTTTATTTATTGTACATTTATTTAATTTTAATATTAAATAATAAAATCTTATGTCCATTCGAAAGATTAATTACTATTACATATTTTATAAATGAATATTAACATTTTATTGTCTAGGAATATTAAAATATCTGACTTTAATATCTACTTGTAAAAGCTCTATTTGTAAATTTAATGACAAATGTTGCAATAACTAAATCATTCTTTTATTTATCAATATAAATCAGTAGCCATTGAATAATTACGTTCAAATAATAACATACCTAGATAACCGAAAATTTCTCTTTTATCTTATCTTTGAAACAATTATTTTATTCCATAAACTGGCAATAAATCGTTGACATTTAAGAATAAATTATGTTTACATCAAACTGTGTCACCGCCGCCGCTGTGTAACAATAATAATTATTAATTTATTTATACGAGCATAACCAATAAGGAATAGTGCACAACAAAATGTTATTAACTAATAAATATATTATCATTATTTACATTGTGTTCAACTGTCACCTAATAAATAAATTTCTATCGAAAATAGAATTTGGTTTGTCATGATTTAGTTCCCAATGGAAAAAAAGTTTAATATTAATTGGTGTAGCTGTCAAATAAAACACTGAATAATTATCCACTCATGACATAAATCACTCTACTTAAAAGTTTAATATATAAGTGAATTATATTATTTACTAAACACTTTGTTGATTGGACACTGGCCAATATATTAGTTTACTTGCCGTAGAAAGTTATGGTTCAGTATGAAAATTAATTAAAAAGTAAACATTCTACATTCTTATGTAGGTACCTACCTATATACATAATAGAATTATTATGCTTTGTTTTGTTTATAATTAATATGACATAAATAGAACTATAAATAAATATGTCCCACCCTTTTATGAAGCAAATATAAAATCTTTAAAAATGGCGTATTTTTTTAGATGAATGATTTCTTATTCTAATATATAAACAGCGGTTCTTTACGTCTTGTAAAACCTTCATATACTATCTTATTTCACTATGTTCTCAATTCGTATATCATATTGAAACGGAAAAAAATATTATTCGTTTTAACATACTCAAGACAGTCTTTAAGCATCAATGCGCTAGTTTACCTAGATATATTAAAAAGGAGCCATGCTACTATCAAAGCATTATTTTTCTTTTTTATCACTTTTAAGTATTTTTTCAAGGTAACTACCTAATAAAATTAAACAAGGTATCATTCTTGATACTCCTTTCTTTATATTCTGGTATCACTTTCGCAAGAAAGTGTGCCTTGATATTTTAAGCTTTCAAAAGGTTTGTGCAAAAACCACGTCTATATTTTTTAAAAGGAAACATATCAATATTTTTAAATATAATACTTGAAATATTACCTAAATATTGTTAAACTTGAAAATCTGAACAGAGCAATAATCCAATATGTATCTGACAGTACTCACAATTAGTATCAAGATCTCAGTTACATCGGTATGATTATCACACATTAGGCGTTAGCACCCAACAAATCAATGTCAACGTTTTATTGACTGCAGTTTGCATTTCACTCGTATTTTAGCATTCCGTATCATGCGTGCGGACGATAAAACTAAATTGACAGTAATGCTGAAATATAATATGGATGCCTTCCCAGAAATCATTAAAGGGTGGTCTCATGCTGTAAACGCAACTGTACAAACTGAGAAAATTAATCACAGAGCCACTTCAAAATTCAATTGTACATTAAAAGTCTCAAAATAACAATTTATGTTTAAACTATAACTCAATGAATACACTTAATTAGAATTTAAAACTCCTTTATCGTAATATACAAATAATACGTACGTCTGATATATGAAATTTTAAAGACTTCAATATATTTACAAATTTAAGAAAAAAACTGAAAAAAATACATATAAACATAAAACATGAACTTAAGAAATAGTCTGAGTCTCAACTATTGAAAGCTTATTTAGCTATTCAAATAATCATGTTTTATGCACTTTGTTATCATTTGTTTTATCCACAGACTCATATCATAAAATTCATTTCCCGGAAACTGCATCTTATTTTACTCCACTGTTTCGCTCGCAAGTTACGAATTACTTCATGTTTAATGTTTAATGTTTTAGTGAGACTTTTATTCAAATAATTTGTACTAACAAGTATTAAAAGTCAACCTCTGAAACTCCATATTATGCGATATTTCAATACTGGAGTGGATTGGTTTGGTGGTTACAGTTATAGTACTGATATTGTACAACGAGGAAATATAAGATTTACATTAACTGTAAATCACCTGCAAAGGCACGTGTCACAGTATGGAACTCTATTGCTCAGAATACTAACAGGTTTGTTCGAGACAAACGTCTCACATTATAGAACAATAATAATGACAAACATAACTCACAAAAATAAATTGCTCTAATTAAAGAAATGAAAATTTATTGCAATGAAATTTTAATGTCACGAAGAGAAAGTAACATTGCTGTTTTGAAAAAGACTTGAATTATTATGAATTTTAATAAATTGTTTTCATTCCTTTGGGAGCATAAGAAAAAGACCAGCGTTTCTGCGCTTATTGAATCATCTTCTTCTACGACATTCTCGACAGTCAAACAAATGCTATACTACTATACTATACTATACCCTCACGCCGCGTCCCATGTGGGGTAGGCAGAGAGAACGGAACGCCAAACAGATCTTACTTTACACACTTCCTTCGCTTCCTCCACATTCATACAGTTTTTCATACATGAACGTAGGTTCCTCTTACTCAACACGCGGTCGTCCTTGAGAATTTGATCCACGTTATCAAGCATCGTGGTTTTCGGACACCCGCGTTTCCTCACACCCTTTCTTTCAGACAAGTGTCGTCGCAGAAACGGTGTATTGTAAAAGAAGATCATCTAAGACATCAGAAACTTTATGCATGAAAGAACACCTCTAGCAATAATTTGTACCAATGAATTAATAGAAGTAGTCTATTTCACTCATCACGAAAGTTTTTAAAATATGATTGCCAACAATAATAATTATAATATATCGTCATGGAGCATTGAATAAGTAACATTTGTTAGATCTGTAGGAGATATTAATTATTTCATTGTCCAGTAATCAATCAATAGATACAGACATTTAATTAATGGTTTGTCGGGTAATCAAAGAAAATTATCTGAGTATTTGTATGGTCAATATTATAACAACTATACCCATATAAGTTATTTTTATAGTATCTTTTGTACATAATATACCTACTATAATATAATATATATCTTTATGCCAAATTAAGTAAGTACTGTACCTATATGATGAAATGTCGAACTAATGATATACATATTTGATTATTGTAGGTCAATTCTAAGAGAATTTGGTAAATTGAATAAAGTTATTAAGATAATAGCGTCTTCTCCAAAAAATAGAATTGCTTGTCATTTCCAGTGTGACATTTTCTTGTACTTAAACTAATTTTAATTAGTTCATAAAATTTATCAATTTCAGTATAGTATCAAAATAAAACTATACAATTTGCAAGCATATTTTACTAATACATCTATTTTTTCCTAGCTATAACGATTCAATTTTATTTACTTATACGTCCTTGCAGTTGGTTTTGCACGACATGATAAAATTATAAATAAAATGTCTGGACATTACGAGCTATAAAAACATAAGGTGCTTTTGATTATCAATAATTTTTGATATATGACTTATTTCATTGGGTTCATTTGTTCAGTTTGAATACATTCATCTCTAAATTATTGGTCTTTCCTGATACATCCAGTACTGAAAAACATTACGAGATGATAATTATTCTTATGTTTCGAATAAATATTATGTTAACTGCGTGATGATTTTATATATTATTTACGTAGGATCTGCAATAAAGTTAAAATTGATCAGTAACATATATTTAGCAAATAAAATAAAATATTAATGACTTATTTCATTGGTTTAAGTTTTTTGGTTTCCTTGAAGCTTCCAGCAAAGAATAGGTCTCCTATTCTTTGCTGGAAGCCTACAATAGGCAGGTATTCGTAAAACTTCAAATATAAGACAAATAACATTTTGAATTTCGGGATGAGGTTTGGCACTCATTAATTTTTAATATGTTATTTTTCATTGACACGGAGAGGTTGGCATGTATGCTTATTGCAACCGATCGGTTCGCTGGCTACCCAGCTCGTGGCAAATATAGTGATTCAATAGTAGTAGTGAAAGTGTTAATCCTTCATTTGGCTTGCAAAAAAGCAAAATATGGCAAGATTATTAAATATTTGTTTCAGGTTTCCGTTTTCTCTTACCGCTTATAAAGAATTTTGTACATTTTTAATTATATTACATAAGTCTTCATTAAAAAAAACTCCTTGTAAACTTATATATAAATCTAAATTTAAAATACATCTTTGAAAATTGAATACTTATAAATACCACTTTTCATTATTAATGGCGGTCGATTTTTTCGTTGTTTTATTCCTTTTTAATATTTTCCACATACACATATGTACCTATTCCTTATCCACGCAAGACTATGATGTTCATGTAATTAATTATTTTTAATACATTATGTAATACGATTAATTAATTAGTTTGAATAGTGAATGATCGTAAAATAATCTCAATTATGTTTTTATGTTCCGTGTGGCCCAAATTATTTATTTAATTGGGGATTCATGAAATTAAAACAAAACAAATAAATCAATTTAATCTCTCACCAGTGATCAATTTATCATTCATAGATCTTCGATCTACATTATCGGATGATTCCGATTTGAAACTAAGTCTTGGTCTTTTGTTAGATTTGACTTGTTTTCTCACGGGTTTTATCTTGATTGCTTTTATTACTGCCGAACAAAATCAATGATTCGGTAGTTAATTATCGTGTGGCTATATTTCTATTTTCGTTTGATGTAAAAATTACATTTAGTAATGTGTAATATTTTATTTTGTTTCAGTATTCAAGAGATTTGACTTTAGCCATCACACACCAACACCGAATATAGGATTTTCAAAGGTTTGTCAATGATTTCTTACAAAAACACTCTATAAATTTAAGTAAATATTTTGTTGAGCAATGAAATGAGACATGTTTTCCTTTTGTTTCCTTTAATTGTTTAGATTGGCGAGTTAAATTTCTACACAATATAATTGTACAACGAAAACTGTAAGGGTATTGTGAAAGATCTTTGCCTTATTAATTTACAAGAAGAAGCGTCCCTTACTACGAGTAGTAAAGATAGGTACTTCGTTGGTTTGTATTATTTGTGGAATAGTATTATTGCGCATCCTAAAGGCTTACACGGACGCCATTCAACGCGATCTTGGTCTGTGTAAAATTGTTTGAACATACAGTCCAATTAAAATTTAAATAGAGTACGTATGTACGATAAAAACATACCTTATTGGAGATGTGAATGCAAACCGCGAACAGTTCATAAATCACATGGGACAATTTGAAGTGAATCTTCGCAGATACCACGGTGTAAATCGAACATTATATCAATAAAAGTCAGTACCGAGCAATACATCAATGTAAGGTTTACATACTACCTTTATGTCGTCCTTTATGAGATGGAATAATAAACGGCAATATGTCATGATATGAATACGTTACCACGATGCTATCTACTTATTCTAATGAACAAAATTTAATTTTAAAGATTATATTTATGTATGTGAAGTTAATATTATGCACCGTTTTGTAAAACAGTATCTGCATATCGATCGATATATTATTTTCTATCAAAAAACATTTATCTGTTTATTTAGCTTCAAAGCAAAATAATATTATGTTCATCAAAACAAATAATCATTTATTGAAACGGACGTACCTAAATTATATTTCAAAAGCTTTTATTTATTTATACGTAAAGAGAATCTTTATAATATAAAATAATCCCTATGTTTTGCACGTATTGCGTAGTGATTCTACAACTGCTTTCAGTTTCTTCGAAGAAACTTTTCTCTTCCTTAGTATTTACAGTGCTAACATCTCATTACATGACATTTAATTGCCAAGATAGTTGATGTAACAATATTATAATGTGCGTTCACCAACAGACTACTTATCCTTTCAAAGTGTTAATACAATATTAACAAACTGTTGTGTATGTCTCGTACAAACCCATTCAATTCCCCTTTATAGCCAATATAATATTGTGTTAAAAATGCTGCGAACACTTAATTGGATGCACATTACGTTTTATAGGAACTATGATGCAATTTGCCTATTATGGCGATTTAAATGAACGAGCCTGATATTGGGAATTTGTTTAAGCTTTAAATGTCTCATCGGATTTAATACATCACTAATATTCTTACATTTTCAAATTCTAAATAAATTCTAGAAAAGTATTTTAACAAAAGTTTTATACTGTCTAATAATATGATAACTTAATAATAGTAGATAATTTACAATAATAATAAACACTTGTAATATTCACTGATTTTATTTTCACTAAATGAGTAAAACTCGATTTTTTTTTTTATTTTATTTTATTTTATTTAACAATAATTATACAGACATTACAATACATAGACTATTTGATAAAACTTAAATCTAAACATCCTCCTTATAGAGACAAGTCTCGTGTAAAGGAGGGTATTTATTAAGTTAAAAATTTATAAGTAAAAATACTTTGGAGTTTTAACAAGAAACATATGTAGGTAACTGTTGAATAAAGAAATTTAAAACTCCAAAGTATTTTTACTTATGTGGTGTTCTCACTTTGGCGAATATCGCCAGGCACCAAAATATCGCCAGCCATTTGAACCGTGTGAACAAAATGACAGCTAGTCTGAAACGATAAAAACCAGTAGAAACGATAGGTATCGTCTCGAGTTAACCACCTTCCAACATTTTCGGCCGATTGAACGATTCGCGCATGCGCAGATGTGCGCGGCGTTCGTATCTATGGTAAAAACTTTATAACCTATAAATTTTATAATGTTTCCCGCTTCGTGACAGCTGTTATCTTTGTTGTTGGTTTGTGGCGTTTGTTTCCTTAATTAAAAGGCGCCTTATAACATCTACTATAACATTTTCGACTAAAAATAAACACTTCGCGATCTCCATCTCGACGCCATTTTGAAAACAGTGTCAAAATCAAAGCGCATCTGACAGATCGTTTCTAAATCGGTGGACTGTGTGAACAGGTGTGACGATCAATGGGCGTACGGCGAATTTTGTTTTTTCGCCTGGCGTTATATTTTGAAATTCGCCTGGCGATATTCGCCAAATTTGAACACCCCATTATACATTTTTAACTTGTAATATTGTTAGAAAGTTTCTGAACACAGATATTTCAGGCACAATGCTGGTATTTTGAACCCGCGTTTTGAGCCTAATCCTTTGATATCCTGTATATCTGGGTAGGTGAATTTTTCCCGGCATTGGACTGTTAAGTTTTTGTGTGACCATGACTGATCATATGGAGACTTATCTGGTTGAATAATGCTGAGAAGTGTGGATGTTAATTCTGCCGCCGCGTTAAATATTATAGTAGATTTATGAAAGTGGTACTAAAAGAAGAACCTTTTTATAATAAATTTAATCGAATAGTATTCAAAAATATTGTAATACAGCATAGTTATTGATTTATTTATTTATTTATTCACAATTCACGCGGATGATTTAAAAAAAAACCAACGCCATGAAATTTTTAGAATAAGTTTTTATGAATAATAAATATGTTTATTCAAAAATTTAACGAAACAGGACAAATCTTATTAGATTTGATAAAGCATGGATGATTAGACATTTCAAGATAATAATTCCATTTGTAATGAGACGTTGGAACTCCTATAAATATGAGAAATTATAGTTTCTTAATTTGATAAATATGCATTGAAATATGATATTCATCACATATTTCTTTGATTGAGTACTCACGTTGTATATTATCACAAATCGTACTTTTATCGATGTGAAATTACTCGTATAAGATATTACCCGTACCTACCTAGATACTTATAATATAATATGTAAAAGCACTTATTAACTTCTAAATACATCGATCAACGAGTTTGAATACATTCATCTCTGAATTATTGGTCTTTCCTGATGCATCCAGTACTGAAAACATTACGAGATGATAATTATTCTTATGTTTCAAATAAATGTTATGTTGACTACGTGATGATTTTATAAACACATAATATTAGGTATTTATGCACTATCTGCAATAAAATTAAAATTGATCAGTAACAAATATTTAGCAAATAAAATAAAATATTGATGAATTTGTGAATATTATTTTCTTCTCATGATGTAAGATATACCTTTCAAAGTATAGTTTTTATTGCATAGTATTATGGTTGTTTATAATTCAAAGATACCAATACTAGGTATAAACTAAATTTTTCTTTATATATTTAACGTGAGTAAACTCTTTTCTGTAAGTGTTAGAGCGTGCTTAAAAAAGCAAATATATTTGTAAAGCATCTCGTAGGTATATCTAACATTAAACATCTTTAATTAAGTGATGAGGTATGTAGTTAGTCTGCTGACTACCCCATTTGTAGGAGACATCATGATAAGATAATATAAGATATTGAAGGAGGATATTTATTTAAATTTCTCTTCAATGGTATAACAAACAAGCTTGATTATTTTAGGTTTTATAATTAATATCAAGCACTGAAAACTACGTACGATGTAATTATATTTAATTTTTATTTTTCAAGGATACTCAATAGACAAGAAGCTTAGTAAGCAGTGTATTAATATTACCTACGAATAGATAGATACATTTTGTGATTTATAAAAATATTGTTTTGGCCTTCAAATTCACACTAGTTATAAAATACATTGCAGAGGTCACAGTTGACTAATAGTTACTAGGTAGGTACAATGTTATTTTATTATGAACATATATATGTATGTTATTACTTTAATATATGGTATCATTAGATTATATTGTATCGGCTTTAAAATAGTTTCGATACTGTATACTTACCTACCTGTACCTATTATTATGATATCCACAGGCTTTGTACGTTTAACGAAAAAGTAATGATAATATCCTGCTTCAATATAGTTTTATTTTATAGTATGAATAATATCAAAATTTAAAAGACTACTTCAATAATTGTCGCGAAAAGAACGACTTGTATGTTTGTTACATGCATTTGGTCCATTGGCTACTGTGAAGGCATGAATAAATCATTTCGTACATTTTTTTTTGTTAAAAAATATAGTCACCAACTTGGGAGGTCACAATACGAGTAGGTATATCTATTTCTATTCTAGGATATATATCATATAATTTTTTTTAAAAAAAAGGTCAAAAAATTCAAACATCTTTTACTCAAATTTGCAATTAATTTCAGTTTTTTTCACAAAACTCTGCTTGAGCAAGATGTAAGAAATTATAAAATTAAAACCAATGGAATTAACAATTTTGCGAGGTTTAGTTTTTGATATCTTAAAAATAGGTTAACAAAAGTGCATTTATACCACGTGTATTTACATTATTTCATATTTTTAAATAATTGGTATTACAATAGAACGCATGACAAGGCGTGACCGTACTTATGATATGTAATACGTATGAAATAATAATAACATATATAACCTCATAAAATATTAACCTAATAGTGATAATATCTAATACAACATGTCGATAATGAAAGATCATATTATTCAACATACAAAAACATTGCGGAGGATTCTAAATACTATTCTCATACAACTATGTACAACACAATGCTCAGAATCCAATAACAATTTTTTTATTGTTAAACAAATCAATCTTGAGGTTAAGAGGTATAGTTAACTTGAAATTTTACGATGTCTTTTTATTATTTAGGTAATATTTTGTATAACCACAGCTTGTATATCACTATATGAAAGTTGTAGTGTGTGATAATAATGGTAGTTATCTGAAATGATAAAATATGATAGGATCGGTCTTTGCGTTTGATAGATCAACTACACACATTCATTCTTCTCGGCAAATTTCATAGTTTATTATGTTGAAGGATTTATTATATACCTGCAATATCTATTCGTGTTTTTATTCAAAACAGATGATGAATCATACATACATTCAGTCAGTGTTGTACTATGTGTGAACAACTTCAAATACAGTATGTGAAACTTATGATATAAGATGTACCTACTGGGTATAATTTCATAAATTTTTAACACATTTTAGGGCAATTGATTGCGCAAAAATATTGTATTAGGATAGCTTGAGTATTAATGCAGATAAATAAAAAAAATCTGTTTAAAAAAGAGATTATTAGGATAGTAAAAGCCCCATAATCGAAATCAAAAAATATAACGTATCTTATTCGTTTAGATATATAAATATGCGCTTTTCATCAAATTTCAAAAATATTTATTGTTATCTCCGTAATACTGGAGAGACGATGGTCCTGGCTGGGACATGTTTTGAAAATGCCCAATGATAGTTGGCCAAAAAGAGCGCTGTTCTTCCGTCCGCAAGGGTTCCGTCGGCCCGGGCGTCCCTCTTTCACAAAACACCATTCCTATGACAACGACATCAGAGCGCAAGGAATGTCGTGGAAAGAGGTGACGCAATTGGCGCAGAGACGCTCTGAGTTGAGGATGCTCTGAGTTGAGGAGAGAAGCATTGAGGGCGATGAATGAATGAATGAAAATGACTATTATATATTTTAACGTCTAGTAAAAACTCGCATGTAATGAATTCGGGGAAATTTTAACAGCCAATCTCTAATGTTTCTACGTAGGTATTTATATAAGGAAGTAGAGTATCGCAAAATATACAACATAATATTTCCATGTTTGTCAGTTGAAGGCGATATATATTACACTATTCATAATATTGTCTAATATAATAATAATCTTAATATCCGGGTATTTCTGGAATATTTATGACTTCTGTGCAGAGTATTCTTGTTATTACAGTAGTTCTTATAGGATTAGTATATAGCCAATCTAATATTAAGCAAATAATAACTCATATAAGTTGACAAGACACAGTAGTGGTATTACTTACATTTATTATTATTTGCTCTTTATAATGTCTCTTTCCATATTGAAGTTATAGTAATGTTAAATTATATATTACAAGTAACATTACATACCTATGTATTGTAACGAATATTATTAAAGCGTTTATCCGCTTGTATCGATATGAGACATAAAGCCGCCAATACTACCTAATTTAAAACATATTTACATGTGTTTTAACAAGTTATGAATACAACTTGTTATTTGCATACACAGATACTCCTCCTGAAAACATACATTTATTTATTCATTCTTTACTGTACATTGATCACAATATAAACAGTTTTATAGAAAAATGCATTCAAATTAGATATAATCAATATACAGAGGGCGAGTATTATATCCATCCGAATTTATGTCCATCGGAAATATATAGGTTATTCATTTGTAAAAACAAATTAAGTGTAGGGATGCTGAATGCATTATTTTGAAATGAGTTTATAACTCTGTTCGAAAAAAATATATTTTAAAGCCAATAAGCCACAAAATACAGAGCGTAAATTAAGGATAGGTACCTACCACAAAAGAGATCTTGAGAAAAAATTTTTTTTTTTATTTTTATTAATCCTTGTTTAACTATGAAATCATTTTCTGTGGAAGATCTCCACAGAGAATGTAGGAAATAACAATTAATGTTGATGAATATAAATATAAATTTTAAACAAAAAAAAATTACCAACAAACATTCAGGGGCCATGGTGACGCATGGTTTTATCATCGCCGTTTAATGAAGCATCAATCTCTTGAATTAATTGGTTCCTGTAGACTTTCAAGAAAAATCAGATTGATCAATGAGGAGCAATCCAAATAAACCACATTATTTTCGGTATAAAAAGTTCAGAAATCGGTGATATAGAAGTCATGTGATGAAACAGCAAACACAATACAAAATCTATTGAATAAACAACCAAGAGCAGTAATAAATTTTATAAAGGTGTTTTATTCAATATTATTATTAAAAGAAATAACCACAGGTTATGTATGTAGTGATTTCAATGCAACATAACCGGATTCTTTCAGTAATGACGTAATGTTAGGTTTACAAGTGAGGAACATAATCGTAGTAGATTATTACCATACCTACAATACACCCAATAGCACCCAATAATTCCTTTCAAATATTATTAAACTACAATAATTCAAATGTATATAGCACTTTGCGGTTAGGAATGATCATTATGATACACGGGTTCTATTTTTATTAATAGACTCAGGTTTTTAAAAGAAAAAACAGGTGTTTCCACACCCGATAACGGCTACGGGTCGTGAGAACTGACCGCAAGGGAAGCGGCCTTAACCTCTACCGCTTTTTATGTATTTATTGTTATTATTATTTCTTTTTTCAAGCTTTTATTATTTTATATGTTTTTAATAAGCATTAAGATTAAATTGTTTTATTAATCCATATTATTTAGAAACAGATTTATTTATGGTGTCATAATATAAAGTTGTTTATAGACTATTAATGTTGTCTTGTTTTTGTTATTGTTATTATTACGTATTTGTATGGAGTTTAAATTTTCGAAACGAATAAAAACAATTCTCATTGTATGCTAACTGTATGATGCTCTTTTTGGATCCGTTTTTAGTTGTGTTATTTAAATAAGGTATTTTACGGAGTCATAAATTCAAATATCAATAAAACCACAAAACAACATGCTGAACAGTTCTTTGAAAAACTGGGACATTTTGTATTGTAAAAAAACGGCGTCGTTTAAATAAATATCTGTATAATATAATAATATTTGTTTTCACAAAAAATCCTTTAGCCTTTGGCGGTTGTAATTATTTTTAATAGTTATCTTTTGTACACCTGGTTGTACCACTATTTTTGTTAAGAACTTTATTTGTAAGTGTAAATCTAAGTATAATCATAATTCATTCGATTGCCGGTGCTTTGCCATGAAATCAAGCAAGAAGTCTTAGTATGCATACCTTTACATGTTAACGTTAAAAAAATACATTAAATACATAGATATTTGCTGCTACTACTACAACTGTACCATCATGAAATATCCTACATGAGAGGTACAGCAGATGACTAATTAGCAAAAGTATCTAATTTAAATTTATTCACGTGAACACCAAATTCTTTATTCATAATATTTAACTGTCGCATGAAACGTAATTTATCTAAGAATGTGTGTCCTGCTACCAACAAAGTTAGATTGTAACCAAATTGAAGGAGTTAAATAATTTTCACTTTTTATTTCAAGTATGTGAATTCAAGTAAGATCTTTTTTTCTAATTCTTAGCTTCAGCCAAATCCTTTGCAGCTTAGCTAAAATTCAATGTCTTGAGTAATATCAAGTACATGATTCATACATATAATACAAAGTAAAAACAAAACCAAGGATCAAGGAACACAGATTGTTCACATGAATATTCAAATTCCTTAATAGAAGTTCAATACTGCTGTTTAAAAAAAATGGGGTTAGTAGTAAAATTAATATTATCTAATATTATTAATATAATGAAATTAATAGATTAGGCGCCTAGATATACTCATACTTAATAAAAATAATAAAGAAGAACATTATGATTCAAAAAATTTAATAAGAAAATGGGAGGTCAAAATAGTAATTATGGGAATATGATCCTTATTATTTTTGTTGTATAGAAGGCGGTCTATTTTACCCCCTTTTTAAGGATTCAACAAGAGCGGAGAGGGTGTGGCGGAACCACAAGAAGTAGATCCGTGAGAATAACACTGCATTTTATGGAGGCTGGAGATGTTACTTACTGTAGGAGTTAATTAGGGTTGTAAATTTACTTTCAATATGTAAGTGAATAAAATTGATTTGATTTTGAGGGAAATATAATTTATAATTTATTTTACTGAATTTTCAATACAATCTTTGCAAGTGTAAATGAAATGGGAGTACTAATTAAAGTTTTAGTAAATGAAATAGGTGTAAAATATTGTCCAATAAGTTTGAGAGGTTTTCCAAAATAAATTTGTGGTGATTTAATATTACTTGAAATTTTGAAATTGATTTCATTAAATTATAAATTTTGGCATATTTCCAGTGTCCTGTACATCTTATATTCAGCGATGAGGTTTGCCACCCATCCTGAATGTTTTGATTTTATATCGACACGGAGAGAACAGCTTGCACGTTTCTTACATGCATCTGGTCTGCTGGCTACCCCACTTGTGGGATGTGCCGTGATGGTGTTGTAGTAGTAGTATTTCGTATTTCTCATAAAAAAAAAATACCAAAAATTCTCTTGTGGGCCACAAATTGTTTATTTTTTATTATTATTTTGTTCACCCCTGTTCCTAGATGAGGTATAAACAAATTAAAACCCATATACATACACGTAATACCTACCTATATACCTGTATTGGTATTTTTTCATGTCCCACTGATAACAGTAATCAATGCACGGGTATCGTTTCACTACTCTACAACCAATACAGTACATACAATATATACGTATTATAGATAATATGTGAACATCGTACCAAAGGAATATGGAATAAGACCACAGATTCTCAATTTTTCTTGACCTGTTGTTCTATGTTGTTAGTTGTCAATGACCAACTTTATAACTAAATTCATTATTTTACTTTTACATTTTTGATATGAAATGAATAATATCAACTATTTGTTATATTATTGTTAACAGTGAAAGAAAGCGCGGATGATCGAGAATAACGTTATTTATTCTACATATGTAGGTACATACATACATCTTCTTCCCCTTGTCCTTATTTATTTATTCTTGTACATCAAATTCTAAATCACGGACATGTGTTGAATAAGAGTAATCGGCGTGGATGTAAGAGATATTACACGAATGCTTAAGAATCAAAAGCAGTGAACAGGTACAGCTAGAATTACTTTGCATTTTCTCTACCTACCCCATAAAGGTTGAATAGATAGATATACGTTGTTTTCGATATAAATCTTCTTTAAAGCATATTTTTTCAATAAAATAAAAAAAAAACTAAATAATTAAAGCGAACCCCTAAATAAATGTCTAAATTTTCCACAATTATTTTAACATATGGATTGTAATGATTGATTTTAAAAGCATTTTGTGTGCCTTAGGGTGTAAATACAAAGAAAGCAGGTTACCTGCTTTCCGATGCCTGCGTCTACCGGCGCCGAGAATGGTTACATGCATTTCGCACTCGTTGGTGTCTTTTCATACAAAAAAAAATGTATGGAAAGCTCTGATAATAATAACTGACGTAGTCCATAATATAAATACTACTAACAACAATATGGTATTACAAACTATAATAATGTTATACCAAACACACATAATAATGATTCAGAATTATTAAATTAATACGTTCTCAAGCTTCGTGTACATACTCCTATACTAACTTAGTTAATACCTATATAATATTGTAATCAGTACCTACGTACGAAATATTATTAGTTTGGGTACAAATTTATATACATAATGTATTATTAACCCTTTTTATTAAATAATAGAACATAACAAAATTAGATGCATAATTATGGACAATTGAGATAATTTATATTCACTATAGTGTAGATTAAACGGCAGGTGATCGAAAAAGAAAGACATTTTATATCTCGAATTCAGCGATGAAGTTTGCCACTCATTCTGGATGTCTTAATACTGTTGGCACAAAGAACACAGCTTGTGTATTTATTAATACATGCAACTGGCCTGTGGGATATGCCGTAATGGTATAATATAATATTATAGAAATATAAATAGGCACAGTCATTGGTTGCCCCTGGTAGTAGATCCCGAGGAAGACCCAAGCGGAGGTGGCGCGAGGTTGTGAAGCAAGACATGAGAGACTGCGGAGCTTCCCCGGAGGACGCACAGAATAGAGCCGAGTGGCGGCGAAAGACAAAAATGGCAGACCCCACCATCATGTGGGATTAATAATTGCCCAGGGAGAGAGAGAGAGAAATATAAATAGGTATGAACGAAAAGTTGTATTGCTTTCACTATTTCGTTGTGACGTCAAAATCAGTCCGGGGTTTTTAAGATATTTATTAAGGCTGGAGGGGTTTGCTTGGTTGGGTAGTATCATATATAATATATAAAAGCTCAGGGAGTACAATAGCTCTTAAAGGTCGCAAATATATTCAAAAACATATAAAATAACAAACAAATACACAATCTGCTAGTTATACAAATAAGTTTTCTACAGAGTATTATTCTTTTGCAAGTTGAAAAATCCTGTAAAATTTGAAAACTGACAAAAAAGAATGATTGCCTCGCTTTTAAAAATAACGGATTTGGTATAAAAATGATATAATGGGATTCTGCATTTTCTTATAATATATTTATTTTTAAATGTTTCTAAAATGACTAGCAACGGAAGATGGCAATCAAGTTGTAGAAAGTAGTCAAATGTTTTTTTTATTAAATGATAATATAAAAAAGTAAATTATGTTTATGGCACGTGCGCTCCTATTATTAAAAGACCTTTAATGACACGATTTTCAACAACAAAAAAGTGTGACAAAAATACTACAAATTGTTCTGACTAAGATTATTTTACATAAACAAAAACGAATTAAATTATAATGTGATTTTATATCACATAAAATGTCATAGAACATTATAATTAGGCTCAATAAAACAAAGTTTAATGATTTTTTATTTTATTTTATGTACTGTTAACGGCCCTCTATTGACATATATAATATATATAGCATTATTTTAATTTATTATTATATTAAGAGTATGATTTTTTAAATTAATGAGTGACCTCTTTTTGACTGTGGTTAACAAAAGAAACTACTACTACTACACTATCACGGCATATCCAACAAGTGGAGCAGCCAGCGGACCAGCTGCATGGTATAAACATACAAGCCATCTTCTCTATGCCATAAAGGTAAACAGGATGGGTGGCAAAAGTCATCAGTGCTGAATTTGAGATGTTAAATGTCTTTATTTTTCGAACACCTTCCTTTTACAGGACACTCGAAAACTTGCGGGAAAGAGTGAGAGACCAATTCTTTGCCGGGTGCTCTACGACTAGAAACAAACAAAAGAATCACATGGAGTTATTATTATTTTTTAAAAGATCGCAGATATTGTCCACGAATCAAATATTTTTGCAATCACTGCAGGTACTATGATAATTTTATTTGCTTCACGTGCTGTTTCACCACCTCTGGATAAAGTGCCGGATAGCCAATCAAACACAAATCTAACGGATAAAACGAAAAATGCGTTTCACGACTCACTGACAGCGCTATCCCATCGATAAAGGTCTAGATAAGTTATCCGGCGGATAAGTCTTAGATAGTGTTAAACTGTCAAAATTTGTTTGCATGTGCGTTGCCTAGATATATTCCTAGGCAACGCACGATATATGTATGCCTACCTACGTGCATACATTCATGCAACAAATGCATGAAATTGCAACGTTGCCACTGCTATCTGGCGGATAACAATCCGTAAGAAATCTGTAGGTGGTGAAACGCTCGCTTCAGTTTATCTTGTAGATAAATTTATCCTAAGGATAGTTATCTAGAACTTTATCCAGAGGTGATGAAACAGCCCGTCAATCACTTTGTGTACAAGTATGATTCCTCCGTGAGATATACCTGCAAACTGTTAGTGCAAAAAATGTCTCATTAATTTAATTTAAGATGTAGTTTAATAGAACGACTCACTTAGCACTGTTTAGTTTATACATATTATTGTTATTATCATTATTGTTAAGTTTTATTAAAATTATGGTAATTTGGTTTTTTGCTTGCAGGCCTTGAGTGGTTTCCTAATGATGATGACACAGAATGGAAAACTCCTTTATATATCTGATAATGCAGCGGAATACCTGGGACATTCAATGGTGAGTTGACTCAAAGTACATAAATTAACACATTAGTGAACTTTTTTAATACTTCATCCATAGCAGAACAAATCGCCTATTATTTTGAAGATTTTTGAATGGCTTGTAAAAAGCAGGTATTTATAGAACTACACGTCTGAGATATATTTCATCGTTACTGAGGTGGACGGTAGCCCAATAGTAAAATCGCGGATTTTCAATCGAGAAATCTCGAGTTCGAATTCACCCGCTACAAACTTAGTCTACTTTCCCGACACTGGAATATATTTTTTTGCAACTGGGGTGTAATTGGATATGTTTTGATTGAAAATTCATCCGTCAAAAAAATTCAGTAATGTGGATAAAAAATGTGTATTTTTTATGACACAGAATGAACAGTTCATTACTTTTGTTAATTTCCTCTGTTTGTTATTAAAAGACAATTAATATTCAACGGATGAAAAATCTACTCAAAACAAATAATATTTGTTGAACAACCAATTAAAAGACTACATACATCTTAATATCCAATTATCAGAAATATAATCATGATGCCGGTTCAGGTCCCGAAAGAGTTACGAGTGTGGGTAATTCATACAAACACTTGAAACACTATCCTTTGGTATTCTTACTGTAATAACTTTTGATAATATGCAAGAAATAACCAACAATCATGTTTAATACAAGCGAAATAATAATTACATAATGTCTTTAATTAAACATCCCAAAACAAAATTATGGCATTTATCTAAAACAATACTTCAAAGATATATTTATTATATCCTCTACTAGAATATAAACCTGGTGTTGGTTAAGATAAATTTAAAAAAAAAGTACATACCTATATGATTAACTTCCAAAATGACTTTTATTAACTTCGGTATTCGGAGACTCTCGACTCCATCATCAGGCGATTAATAAAATGTGAAATAAGATACAGAGACAATTAATATTTATAGGATTTGAACAAAAAAATGTCGGGAGAAGCCCGAATTGATAAGAAAGTAATTATAATTCATTGATAAAAAACTAATGGAAAGTGATCCGACTGGTGTTGGTTGCTCTATGAACTATTAAACTTACTACTACTACTATACCATCACGATTTATCCCACAAGTGCGGTAACCAGCAGATCAGCCGCAATAAACATGCTAGTTGTCCTCTCTGTGCCAACAAAAAATAAGGTATTCAGGATGGGTGGCAAACCTCATTAATGATTTAAAAAAAACTGCATTTTACGGGACACTCGAAAACTTAAGGTCGTAACCTAGTGAGATTAGAAATTTTCATTGAATATTTCACACTCAATGTAACAAGGACACGGTCGACTTGAATAAGTTTCTATCTAGCAGTGAGTGCAGTCGCCGTTCTGCATGTATTGAGAGACGTAAAGAAGTAGGTAGAATGGTAAATATTGTTATAGCGGAAAGCGCATAATCTAGCCAGAACCGATTCGTTAGCGTTAGGACATAAAAAAATACACTTTATCCTGCAAGTAATTCATGTATTGTGATTGATCATAGCTGTAATTATCCAAATACATCAAATAAATATAATATTAACATACGTACTTACAAACGAACTTCTTTTTAAATAAGTTTTCAAGTGATCTAGTGAGATATGTTTTAAAAGTAATTATTTTAATAATAATAACATGTGTATAGATATTATTTTATATCGTTGAAATAACAATAATAATATTATAAATTATTATCTTAATCGACCAATTGGTTGGTTTTGATTACATTAGATCCGGTTTTTGGAATATTAAAATACTTTTTCTAATACGGCTACAACAAAAAAGTGTAAATATTATGATTGAATAATACGATCGTAAAACAAATAAACCCCGGGCGACAATTTATAGGATGTTATCTTTATGTTGTATGCTTGATTAGAGTAGTCTTTGTACAAGCAATGACGGCGTAAGAAACGAACAAAATAAGATACGTAATTATTTTTTTTATTTTGGTTTCTAAATTCAGTTTTAAGCTTAAGTACGTAATTTAAAAACGGTTGTATTAATTTATCTATATTATACCTAGTAAAGTTAATACGAAGTCCTCTTATTAATATATATTTTTTCTAATATGAAAAGATATATCTGGATTTTGTTATAAATCCGAAGACAACCTAATAACATAACATAACATAACACGTATAGACAATTCAAACAGACCGAGCTAGTCCCAAGCTAAGATATGAATCTTGTATTATGGGTACTAACACGGCGATACACATATACAATGCACTAAACACATATACATGTAACACCCAGACCCAGGATAATCTGAAAAAGGTCATTCTTTCTATATATTCTTTCTATACATTCATAATAAACCTTTCACAGTAAGTTAAAAGCTTGTGTCGTGACAGGGGAGTTTGCCGGCACCTGGAATCAAACCATGGACCCCCTGTTGATGAGGCCGAGACTCTACCTCCAGGCTACCGACAAACTATTGATAAGAAGAGTTAAAGAATGACGTGGTTCTGTAGAAGGCTTGTTTCATGGTTACCCAATATAAAGGACTAGACTGGAGTAAGGCGTATAGAGGCACTTTTTCTACTGTCTTATGACAGGGAGATTTTTGCAACTAAGTGATCACCAACGTTAGAGAAACGTAATAAGACACAATGGAAATACAAAATTGGAGAAAATAGACTATTTAGACTCAAGATTATAAAATATCTCCCAATAATGAGAATAATTTTATGAACCCTCTGTAACTTTCAATAGATGTAAATTAGACATTATTTTATTAGATAGGTACTCTAGTCAAACTATATCTATACAAACCTAGAAAATAAATAGTACCTCTCGGTAGTCCTCTCCGTGCTTAAAAAATAAGAATAATTGATATACCACATTGAAACGTTTGTAGTTCATAAAAATGTATTATAAAAGAATGTTTTAAAATATTTTTTATCACTATTGGGTCAATTGATCCAATAAATAATATACAAAAAACTCAATCAAGTTCGGCTTTTATAAAAATTATTTAACTATGTTTAATTGATTGTACAATTATTAATTTAATTTTTTTATGAAACATATCTTTAAAACGTAATATACGCATTTGAATGACTTGTTATTACTTTGTTTTTTCTTATATAAAAAAATAAATAAAAATAAACTTCTTCTTCGGAAGTCGGCTATCACCCTGGCGTAGGCCTCTCTGTCCTGTGCCAGCCGGAACAGCTCTTCCACCCTCCGAACTCCGGTCCACTCTCGGATATTTCTCAGCCAAGACATCTGCCGCCTTCCTACACCGCGACTACCCTCAATTTTCCCCTTCAAAATGAGTTGGAGTAAACTATATTTCTCATTTCGAAGTACGTGTCCCAAATATGCCATCTTCCTCATCTTTATATTGGATAAACTACATAACTTAAAATATGCATTTTACCTTAAGATAATGAATATTATAACAAATCTGGTTGCAAAATTTGATTTTCGATACTCTCTTTTCGTAGTTCAAATCGTTTTAGTTATCAACTATACAGCAGTTAGCTTCAGCTATTGATCTTGCCTTATTCAATTTGAATTTCCAAAGCTCTAATTTAATTGAATAATAATAGCTTTAACATACCCATCTAATTACGAAAAAACATTTCGTATTGAAAAAGATGTTAACAGGTTTGAAAACATTTCAATCAATTTAGATGTACTTTTCAAAGCTCTCTTATACACAACCTACCTGACAATAGAGGAATTAAGATACTAAAAATACCTACCCGAGTTTGGAGCATCTCAAAAAGCTGCTATCCATTGTTACGTAAGAGTATTTAAGCTCATCTGTGAATTGAAATTAGAGAAAAAAGCTGATTACTCTAATTCATAAAAGCATGGCGGTGGGCTACCGAATGTATTTCTACTATATGAATAGTTATATCTCAGGGACTTCAAAAGTTATCAACGTTTATTCTTTTTCTTCTAAAATACAAATTGTATGCTAAAATCTCCCTTTGTTAAGAATTATATTTTTTATAAATAATTTTATTTTTCCATGATTGCACAAATCATGGAAAAACAAATTTACATTAAGTAATGTGAAATAAATAGTATGTTTAAGAAATGTTTGATGTCAGATGATATAATCGTTTTACAATAAGCTTTTGTATACTTAGATACTAACATATTATACTAATTAATAAATAAAGCTAATTCTATAATTGCTTTCTCGTAACCTTTGAAATATTGTGGAAAAATAGCTTAAACGAAAAAAAACTTGTTTTTATTCACACCTGTTTAAAAGAAAAGAAAAGAAGAATGATCAAATAAGACATCACATTAAATTTGATCTGAATGAATTCTTACACCCCTGATTACGGCGTTGTTTTGAATCCGACATAGAGAATGACTTCGTACTTTTCGAGAAAGAAAACATTAATCATAATTTCACTCCAAACAACAACCAAACTACATATAATAGAAGCCTTGGTAGAAGTATCGGAATGAAACTCGAATTTGGTATTTATTTTAGTATAGGACAAATCCGAAAATAACGAAAATAGCTTTGAACTTATATGCTACTTTGAAACTCATTGAATAAATAAAATATTTTATGTTTAAGCTTTTTCGTTTAACTTCCATTCTGTATTTTTTTGTTTTTGTAAATTATTATGATACGGCATTTTATTGCCAGTTATCAATGAATTTTCAACTAAATAAAAAGGAATATCTATTTATTATAAATTAGTACCAAATAAATGGGTGAAAGAAAATAGTTCGCTATTTAACCTAACGTAACTTATTACATGAAAAAAATGTGCCTCTTTACTATTATCGAAACAACTGCATTTAAAATTAAAAAGTCAAACCGCACAAGATCATATTATGAGACCATATTAATGTAAATTTGTGTTGAACTAAAATTTCTGCGAAACCGTATATATTTTTCGGACAAAACTAGTCATCGACCGTAACAGAAACCGAATTTCGGCCAGTCATTATGGGTACTAACTAGCAGTACCGCAACCAACACAAGCGCCCGCCATTGAACAAATTGATTTTTTAAGCTAATGGATTCATAAAAATGATGACCAATGATGTTTAGGACTAAAGTAAGTAACAACAATAGTAATAATAACAAAACTCTGTTTATAAAAACTTATTCTATGGGTCTGTATGCACGTACATATATAATATTAACCCTTTTACTACTGGAATCATTTATGTAATTGAAGAACCTTAATTTTTTATGTATATAATTACGTCTTATCGTTTTTGAAGGAGACTCATAGGTTTTTTCCAGAATATCGATAGTTTAAAGAAGAGAATTATAAACTCAATGAAGTGTAATTTTTTTTTTTTCAAAAATATCATGATATAAATAAACAATGATGAAATATAGAAATTAAAGATACGTAAAATAGATAGCTTGATTGTCATTTTTGCGAGTATTTTTTTACAATAAACCATTGTGTGAGGTTACAATTGTGTAAATTTAACACATGAAACTGTCATATAAGGCTAAGAAAATAGAACGTCACCTTATTTTGTAGTACCCTGGATGGGACTTGAACTCGCAACCCATCTTTATCGCGAGGTGTGATCGAGGATCGAGTGCCATTTATTACCTACCCTTACATACAATTTTGACTTGCATCACTGTCATACAATTTCTCATGTATGATCTCATACTCAATATTGTCAAAACGTGTCCATATTACAAGATTTGATTTACATGATCCTGCCATTTGATTTGCAGATGGCCACATCTTTGAGTACCGTTCCTCTCAGCCATGTGAATTTTTATTAAAAAAAAATCGTATTTTTGAATAAGCGCACTGATTGCAAAAGTGTTAACAGTTATTGTATGATAAGTGATCAATATAACAAATTGGTTGTAGGAACTTATATTAGATAATGCATTAATCTATCTCTAGTGTTGCCTGTATTAATGTATTCATTAAATATTATATCTATATCTTGATTATATATATATAATATATTTTTTTCTTTTATTACGAATGATAATAATATTGAATATCATTAAATGAAGAAGGTCGATGAGTTGCACTTAAGATTATTACGTAATTATCTTAATTGTGTAAACAATTAAAAATGTTGAAATAAATCAATCAATCAATATATTATGTTTGTGGAGAGAGGAGGTGGCTTTGTCCCTACACCATCTAAATATGAAAGAGGGCTGGATATTCCAATGGACTGAGTCAAGGGTGATGAACGGTCATTATATCACTGATTCCTTTGAATGAATACCGGGATTCAACCTGTTCCACAATAAATAGACTACAAACAGGGCAAGCCATAATATGTGCAGACTATGTATATTATGCACCCATGGGGTTTATCTTCTAGTCCTTAGAGTAAAAACGACTCACAATAGGATGAACCATATTGTCAAGTGTTCTCTGTATGGCATTGAGATATTTTGTGAGGACCTACATGAGGTGACCACAAATGCAGCCAGCTGGTTGATAAATTGTGAATATTTTTAAAGAAGTATCCAACACTGCACTTCTGTTACTTGATTGTATATTAGTCGCGATTGATTTCAGCAAACCATTGCCATTGGCCGCGTCCACACAGCTGAATAAAAACGTCAATCAATCATCAATTTTCAATCATTCGGTGACGATTACGAGCATTCTCCTTATACGGGTAACGAAACCATTCATTCGATTATTTCTTCGGAGAATGCTCCTAATCGTCACCGTATGATTGAAAATTGATGATTGATTGACGTTTTCATCCCGTTGTGTGGACGCGGCCATTGGGTGTGATAGAAATTCGATCTATCTTTGGTCTCAAGCATTTTCGTTATTGAGACGCAAGTTATAGACAGATAATGATTGTTAATCCCAGTTAGTTTTCATAGATAGGATATTGAAACCGGTCATAAATGGGTACACTAAATCTATCCACCAAAAATTTCAGTTTTACGTATGATTTTACTTGCATTAAAATTATCTAATTTGTTATGTTTTTTAGTTATATTTTATTTCAATGAAAACTCATTTTGTTCTTCATATTTGTATGAGATAAATCAGCATTTAAATTTCGAATGCAAACTACGTGGATAACCTTTTATTTTCAATAATTTTAATAATAATTGCTTAGATAAACAATATTTTAATAATACAAATTTATATTATCTAATACAGGTATAGACAGACTAACATCCAAGTCCTAATCATAGCATTTAAACCGTTCCTTTATTGAGATTACATTTAACAGATAACAGGTGTATTATAATTAAACGAAGGAATAAATAATAAACATATTAAGTTATTTTATTTCATTATTATGTTTATATGCAATATGTAAATAACATTACATTATGATATGCCGTATGATTAGCTATAAAGGAAGTTTACAATATAAGTAAAACACAAGTACACAATTTAAATAAAATTGTGATTACATCTTTAAATGAGTCCTTAGTATTAATAAATATTGTTTATTTATAGGAACAAAATAATACTTATCTTTACATTGAATTATAAAAGGATTTTAAATTATTATCCCGTGGCATATCCGGTAAACAATAGGTCTACCACTTTTTTGTAAGTTTTTGAGTGCCCTGTAAAAGGCAGGTATTTGTAGAACATCACGTTTAAGATGAGGTATGTTACCCATTCCGAATTTTTTTATTGTCACGAAGAGGATAATTAACATGTTTATTATACGCAGTTAGTCTACTGGCTGTCCCACTTCTCGACATTAATCAAATAATCGATTGGCAAAACAAAGATTATCGTTAGAAAACTTCAAATATTTTTAGAATTACAAACAAAAATCTAATTTCTAAAATTAATGCAAGCCGGGTACAACTCCAAAGCTTTTCCATTTAGTTTTCAATCAAATTATTTACATTTAATAAATAAAAACTTTCACATGTAAAATATAACGTCTCTTTTATTTACCTTTATTAACGTATGTTTAATAATTCTTAATATATTACAGTATTTATTTATTAAACTAATTAAAATTTCAGTAATATTTATAACAAAGCGTCTTAGGTTTTCATTATAATTGAATTCTTACGTTATCAGAAAAGTAGGAAATTGAAGAGATGTGTTATTACATCTTGATATGATACGAGCATGGGTGTGTCTATTGTCGGTGAGGTAGGCGGTATCAGGAGAATATACATGAGGGTGGACAGATTAAAGATTGGCCTCAGGCTGTCTTATATTTTGATGCATCTCATATAATAGCAATACGTATAGTATATTTCCTTTGCTACAAAGGGGTGGTTTATTGCGATGCCTTAATATATTTCATACTAAAGGTTATAATTTATCATACTGCGGAATTTCAATACAACGTTATTGAATTTACAACTTTGCCATTTATGTTGACTGACTAGATACTGATACCACATTAAATCACAGTATATTTTGTCTTACAATAATAACTTCCACATCATCAAAGGTTTATCTCTACAAATTTAACAAAAATATATGGAACCTATTTATCTATTCTGTAGTCTGTATTCAAAAATGGTAGTAAATTTCTAAGTAACAGTTATTTTGTTTATTATTTTATTCTTTTCGTTTCAAAAACAAAGCTCGTGAAAAATAATTAAAAAAAACAATACCCTACATATTTTCTACTTACATCAAAAACAAAAAATGTTTATGCAAAGAAATGCTGCACTTGAAACGATAAGCAAAATCAAATTTCACAAATGGTCAAATATGTAATACAACATTAATTGTAGTTTGTGAACAAGAATTTTGTTTTTTATCAAGTATATTTAACTGAAATATCACTACGCCGTTAGAACGAATTTCGAGGATTAATACAAGTAGATTTGGTTAACTATAACCGTTCCATATACATCGTTCATGTACATATGTTACAAATGATGCTGTGCGCCGGCACACCCAGCAGAGACCTGTAATCTCCGTAATACAGGAGAGACGATGGTCATGGCTGGGCCATGTTTTGAGAATGCCCAATGATAGTTTGCCAAAAAGAGCACTGTTCTTCCGTCGGCCCGGGCCTCTTTCACAATACACCGTTCCTATGACAACGATATCAGAGCGCAAGGAATGTCGTGGAAAGAGGTGACTCAATTGGCGCAGAGACGCTCTGAATGTAGGAGGCTGGTTTCTGCCCTGTGCTCCCGAGAGGAGCGTTGAGGGCGATGATGATGGTGATGTACATATACCTACTTAGATATTTATCGGTTTATCTTTTGCTTTCAATCCGATAAAGTATATACATGACTTTAAAATATATTATTTCTTGAAAATGTTTAGTGTCTCAAGTGAACAAGTAGGAAAGTAAATAAGTGGTTGTATGCGTTTGTTTCTTACGAGTTAAGACTACACACGTAGATTAAGAGCGGAGATCACCGTTCACTATGGAGTATGTAGCAGTGTATGATTAATGTTATTTTCATGAGGGATTATGACATAAATCTACCAGAAATGATTGACACTCGGCGGCTAAATGTTGTGTTCTATAGAAGTACTTACTCTTCGTATATATATGTATGTATTATTATAACTACTTCTCATGTACTACAGATATTATCATTCCGTTGCAAAATTATATTCCAAATATTTAAGACATAATTGGTCCTGACGCTAGCTCAAAAGGACGTAAACCACCCAGAGCAACACAATGTGTGGCCGGGTTCAGGAACATTATATGGAATTCGTCCCATTAATAAATTATTTTTACTCTCAATAAAATATATCAAAAATACTTAACGTCTTTTAATCATGGTTCCTGCCTATATGAGTATTTTTCTGGTTATTTATTCTAATTTACAATAAGCGGTATTCATTTGTGTTATCAAAACTTTTTCTTTATGTAACATTTTAACTGATAATCAATCAATTCAATTATAATGGGGTATTACAGATATAATCGATTAATTTTTGTTGTTTTTACGTCATCTTTACTTATTTTCATGACACACATATTTTATTTATTTTTGTTTTATTTAATGGTAAAAAGTACAAAATAGACAAAAACTATAAATATGGTTTACAAAAATAAAAATAAGTCGTTCATAACTCAGCTGTCATCCACAAAAATGTACCATAGTTAAGTCAATTATTTAAGTATCGCACATTCCGCTCATTTATCTGTTCTAACTAGCATAATGATAGCTATATAATACAAAGTATTTATAGTGTATTTGGTTTTTTTATTCGAAGCCAAATTTTCATCTAAATTTAAAGAATGAGTTTTGGGATGTTGCACATTAATTCTCTATGCAGAGTCAACTCTGTTGTTGGGTTAAGAGAACTCTGCTATGATGTAGTAATAATGTATAATTATTTCTTCATCCAGCAACAGACGGCGTCATGCGAATGTTCCCTTCGGGAGTTCATGAGTGTTTATTTGTATTTTACGCCGAGCTTGCTTCTCCAAACAATACGAGTATACAAGTATTAATATTGTGCGATATTTTAAAGTCGGACAAGAGCGAAGCGTTTTCTAAAACGGAAAAATGAGCATTTATGTACGTCTTTTCTATCTTATCTGTTATCTGAATATATCTGTCGGTCACACTGAAGGCACAAAATCGCTCTGAGTGGATAACACTTATCTTATTTTTTTGTTATTTCATCAAAAATACTTTAGGAGTGAAGATTTTGATGACGGATAAAAAATTTAAAATGACATTATCATATTACATACTTGTCAAAATGAAAAATATGTACTTGTAAAATATTTAAATAATAAATAAAAGCAAATAAAATAACAAATGTATGATTATTTAATTTTATAATAAAGTGATTTAACACATCATAATAGTTAAAGTAGTACCTAACAAGTGTTTCCAATTAATATATATATAGGTTTTTATAAAATATAAAATATATTTTAATATGAATATTCACAACATTAACGCACTAACATTACATTTAATAAGTTCAGTTTTATTTCAGATTCATAAAAAAATATAACAATCAAACATTTGTGTAAGTCCAAATGAGTATTTGTAGTAGTTTGAAGTAATTCAAAATGAAATACACTGGAAAAACCTAAACAATTGTTTGAAAATGCTGCTCAGCACTAAATTATAATTATTATTTTTTTGATGATGAATCTGAAATTGTGATAAACCCAAACACACTTCTATTATCCTCGCACTAATTAATATCTTGTATCGTAATAGTTGAGTAGGTTGACGATGAAAATGTACTTGTACTAATTTCAGCAATGATTTCAGGAAGATCTATTGATTCACGGGGACAGTATATACGACATCATAGACAAACAAGATCATCAAGGAGTCCAAAATGAACTTTGCAGAACACCTTCTGATGGAGAAGAGAGACTGTTCCTGTGCAGAATGAACGTCTCCAGAAATGCAAGGCGGCAAATGAGGTTCGGGGATCAGAAGGTAAACATTTTTTATATGTTATTTAAATTATATATATACTCGTATATACGATACGTAAGCTGCAAACGCCTTAGGCATTCACCAACCAATTGGTATCTTCAGGAATTTTATGTCATTTTATATAAGTTTACCTAGAATAATGTATAATAGCAAGAAATGACTAGGTATAATAAATTTTTATTAAAGAATAATGCGTTGAAGACGTCAGATTATTGTTTAAACAAATTTTTATGAACAATCATATTGACTTGAGATGTATTGAATATTTTTAAAAAGTTATTTCATTTAGTCACTCGTTCTGTACTGATCAATCTGGTATTGTATTATAATTAAAGGTTAGCAATTTCATTGGGTTTGCCAAGTTTAAAATGTAATTGTCTTCCTTTATGGCAACGCTGAGTAACCTTGGCGATGGAAAGCTCTTGTATAGGGACCTGTTAGATGATATCTCCAACAACACTGAATGTTAAGTTAGTCACCGAGTATCGACGTACATTACCTATGTACCTACTAGTACTTCCTACGTACTTCCAAGAAGTAAGCCTACCATATACCTAGTTGTGATTGTAGCCAACTAAGTATATCATTTATCTGTAAAAAGTATAAATGGAAATAAAGCTTATGTTATCAAACTAATGAACTGCATTTAGCTAATGATGATTTGTATGATAACGTCGATTGTTGATTGCTCGATTGCTCATTACGATTGTTCTAACGATTCAACGTTAGAATATTCTTAGGAAGTTTTACATTCTTTCTCTTATGAAATAGCTTACCAAGTAGATATATCATCTAGTCCAGAATTGGGAGTATTACACATATAATTATTGCCGATCGTTTGGACCCTTAATCTTCTGGCGTCTACATATTTTTATTACTATGAAATATTACACACATTTTGTACTGTTTTTTTTATACGAGAATTATATAAATTATCTGTCGATGAAATGACGTTGAAGAAATTTTTAATATTCTTTCCCACCTTTCATTTCACTGACTGTATTGAAAACATTAATGTACTAATTTTACTATTTTATTTTGTGATTTTGTATAAATTTTCATAATGTTTAATTGTTTTAAATTGAAAATATTCTTATGTACATAATTATAGTGTAAGTATAATGAATCAGTAATAACTGACAAAAGAGAAATACAAGCCACCAATACGTAACATTCACCAGATCGCTGGGGTCACTACATAAAGACACCATAAAGAATAATAACCTGTCACCGTGTTGTCTCAACAAATATATTAAAGCCTTTCTTCCAATAAGAGGTTCGCAATCCAATATCTTCATACAGAGAATGCATTACGAGTACCTACTCGTATACCTATATATGTATGATAATATTATATGTGAACCTGAACACCTACCACCTACTGTAGGCTGTACTGTTCATACAAAGTGCTTCAGTTACTTACACACACATATTCGTACACCTCTAAAGTGAACCATTCAATTAAGACGTTATATCCTCAAGTGACAAAAATATACAGCGATACATTCAATAGAGCGCCTACATTTCCTCTACGGAATGGAAACTGTAACCTCTTCTTAACTTAAAGCGGTTTAATAACCATAATAAATCATTGACGCGCTATTAAAAAATTTGAATTACGTTGTTGTATCCTTCATATTATCACGTAATTGAAATTGTTTTAAAATATTTCCATAAATTGATAGTTTTGAGAAAAACTTACATCCATTTATTTTAATGTTTTCTTCAGTCTGGGTACCTACGTCTATATATGTACATCAAAATGATTTCATATTTTTCACGTGATTTCAATACTCCAAACATACTCAGATAACGTTGTTTTGATATGATTCTAATAATGTGACGGGCATCTCTATTGTCTTATTTATGCATTTTTTCACAGTGAATTCCTCATTAATGTAGTGTTTATGATATAATAATAAAAAAAAAATATTTATCGGTTGTGTTTCATGATTTGCTTCGTATAAAATAATAGTTGATACGATGTGACTCCTGCATTATCGTAAGCACCCGAGGTCCGTCGGGGTCACGGTAACAAACGAGAGTCCTGCAAAAGTTATAGTAGTAGTTGAATATGTTGTTGCATTCTGTTTGTTACCGTCCTGCCCCTTCTGATTTATATCCGATATATTATATACCTACATGTATGTATGTTATTCGTTATTCGCTACTTCTTCGTATTCTTCCTTGGCTTGTGACAATGTTAATAATAACACTGTGTTGTATACATACTAGTGCTAGTACGGATTACTCCCGATGAAGACTTCAATTATGCAAATGGGATTATGGCGAGGCGCGATATGTAAGGCGATCACAGAACCTCACCCGTAGTACGTGTGCAGGTATATTTAACATACTCTCCGTAACTATTTACTTAAAGGTACAACTTCATAAAGTCATTCAATCTTATGAGAGTATCCTCATAAACCTTTTGAATATTGGAACACTTCATAATCAACATTAATTAGCACAATAATTCATTTTTCTCCAAATAATCATAAACACCTAGGCTGGAGTATATTGAACTTTTTTTTTCAATTCACAGCTTGGGACTTATATATGTTAATTTTTATAATGTACACAAACAATATTGCAAAATATAGACACATCACAATATAATAAACACACAATGAAACAAGAAACCACAAATAAGTAACAAGTATACATGGTTTAAACGATGAAAAACTTTGAAGGTTTATATGTCAATTGGATCGTTTTTTGTTATTATTCTTTTTCGTGAGAAATTTCACGATAAAATATGTAGCTGTAGGTATCTAAAAATTTCTAATTTCAGTATAATTTTATTTATCAGAAGTGCAACAGTGTCTTCTTATATGCTTGTGCGATATTTTTAGTTATCTTTTGATATTTTTTATCTCTTTACCATTACGCGTTTTTGAGGTAGTAGGTACGTGATTTTTTTAATATATGTAGGAATAAATTCCTTTGTAAAATATATACATGCCACGCAGAATGAAACCAAGAGTAATATTACAATAATGTTTTAATAATAATACAAGACATTACTAAATTATATTAGGTATTTACTATAGTTATATAGGTATGATCAGATTCTATATTATTAATATGGTCCTTGTATCAGATCCCATTCATCGCCAAATCTCAGCAGCCACAAACAATACGGTACGCAGCTGTGCCCGCTATGCTTCTCACTATTATAATATAACTACAATATCAATAACAATAATATATAATATCTTGTATTTGTCGTCCGTAGTGTATTTTCTTCTTATATTTGGACAAAGGTAAGATGAATATTCACCACGAAACAATGAGAAGCATGTAGAAAAGACAAGAAGAACAAATATCGCCACTGCCGGGAGAGACAGTATACATATTATTATTATTGTGGTGTACCAACTTACTTACAATACGCCAGTAATATATTATATCTTGAACTGTTTATCCAAATCGATGCAAATTTATTCCCATCCAGGGAGGTGGTACCGTGCCATACTGGACTGGACACAGAGATGGACGCAAGTGAATTTTATATTCATTGTTTTTAAGAAAAAACAGCTTCATTTAATCACATAGAGAACTTTTGATTACAATGTAACATCTACGATAAAACTACATATTTTCGTATTCAAACCGTTTATCCACCATCAATGTAATACAAATAGAATCAGTATCTCTAGGTTACTCTACTATTAAGACGGGCTATCAAATTTATACGTTTAGGTACTTTTTTTATTAAATCAATCTAATAGATGAACATTTTTATAAAAAATGTATATATTTGTTGACAAGATTTACTCACAATTAGATACTTACCCTTTAATCGAATATATTGTTTATTTTCATGCAATCATTGGTCTTTTACATGGATAGAGGTAAGAAAATTTAATTTAAAACGTATTGTATTAATAGTTCACATTGTAAAAGTATGAGTATGTATGCAATCAGAAGAATTTATCATTTCTCTTTATGCACTTAGTTATATATTTATATGTATAAGAGAAATTATTTGAAATGAAACAGCACATAGTTATTTCATCCTAGGTTGTAATATCATGCATAAATACTGTTAGTAATAGTAAAATAAAATCTTATAAAAAAACAATATTAAAATGAAAATGACCGATTTTCATTTAAACATTTCCACATAAATTTCATAGAATTCACCTATTTTGGAAAATGAGGCTGTGAATAAAAAATAATGTTACAGAAAAAAAATTAAAAGGGCATGATATTTTATAAGAAAATGCGATAGATCATATTAAAATAAAAAATATGATTCCTACATATTACTATCCTTTCATTTTATTTGACTTTCAGAAAATAAATATGAGTAATTTATCCAATATATTATTTCTGAGTCTTTTCTACTCCGAGGTCGAGTGATTCGATGAAGTCAATGGAATGGATTCACAAGTAAAGCTTTACAGATTTACAAGTAAAGCACATTACGACATAACAAAATGATCTACTTTTCTCATCATCTGCTCTAGAAACTAAATCGCGGAAGAGAGTTGAAGGATTCTTATAGTCTACATTATAAACAGATGGATAATATTTATATTCTGACATAGGTAGATACTTATCAATATAATAATAATAATAATAATAATGTAATCTAATTAAGCCAGCCTACACTAACACAAGTAATGTTTTCAATACAGCGATCTTCTAGCCTTGTGTCATATATTATTACTATCACCTACCGAGCAATAGATATATTATAATATGTATGTATTATTTAGTTGTTATATGTTGCCTGCTGATAAATTATAACATCTCAGTTTTATACCGGATCTCTCATTACGTTCACTCCTTGAGAACTGCAATTATTTATGAAGTTCGCCATTTAATATCTACAAACGTTATAAATAAGTAAATTTCAGTAACTAGGTCTATTTATTTATTCTTTAATACCTATACATTGATAAAAGTAGTTAATTTTACATAAATATGCATTCGTCTAAAATTAAATCAATTTGTAAGATCTCTTGTATGGCTTCATTTGATGAAAATCACACTCTCCTTTTATTTCTTGATTGACTCTCCCTTTGAAGACTCCTTAACGGTATTGTTCTCTTCCGAAGAATCTGCGAGTGAAATATATGTTTTCATTCAGATTTAAATTTAGAATAAAAAACTAATATAAAGTTCGATCAAAAAATAGAACTGCTTCTTGATTCGAAATATATTTATTACGAGTCTTTTTGAAAATCAAACGTAGTGTTACTTATATGTTTCAAATATTTCAAGGTTATATGAGAGATAATAAAGCATTATTATGATTGTGTTCTGAGCCTATTGTGCTATTCTTTATAATATGTTGTTCATAAACATTCCATATTTGGAAGTTTATTTATTTTATTTAAGGCCTTTTCTGTTTTGACCTTTGTGGTTTTAATTTACACGAAAATAGCAAAAGTATAAATAATATAACTTGAATGCTCAAAGGTTTCGCGTCATTCTTTTGTAACTAATGTGCGTTGAACTCTAATCCTATACAAATACCTTAATACATCTTAATGAAGAATAGTTTCCATTCATATTGAAAAATATGAACAGACACAGTACGGATAGTATTAAATTCAATATTTTACTAGATTACATTCATGAAACATTAGTATACTCGAATCTAGAAATCAAAGTTATCAAAAATCATGCTTAATACAGAGGGCAATGGTATTACCTACTACTTGGCTTTAAATCGCCCTCTTTCTCTCTTATTCTTCTTTTATTCATATCTCAAAATGTTGGTAGCAGTAAGAGAAAATCCTGTTGTCTTCTGGGTGATACAACTTCATCTCATTGATGCGCGCCCAGGAGATCTACTTCTTTCAATACTACATACAATCACAAACCTTCAGATTGACGCAAAAAAATTTCATATCGAATTTTTAAGATCATTTTTTTGCATAAAGTTTAATCTATTTGCACATTACAATCACATTTATATGGACAATAATCAGGAATCAACATCTTAGCAGGAACCCTTCCTCTTTTATATACCTACCCATGTTTTTTATATATGTTTGTAATATTGTGTTTGGTACCTATGTTTTGTTTTGTTATGATATTGTAAAAAAAATATTGTGTAAAAGGCTAATTAGCCGTAAATAAATAAATAAATAATTTAAAGAGACCCACCGACCACCCGGATAGCTCAGAAGTCTGGGGACTTCCATTTATCCGATTATATTTCTACACTAACAAGTTTATCCACTCAAGAGGTGCCATGGTTGACAGCCTGAAAGACTGCCTGAAGGACTGAAAGTTGGTATAAAATAAGTTTTTTTACAGAATTTTCATATTTTTGCGTATTTTAATCAAATTATGTATGTGTCGTCATTTGGCACCTCTTCCGCGCTGTACCCAAAGGAAAACCAAAATAATTTTCTCCATACATTCGTGCTCTTGGCTATTTGTATAATCTATCTTAAATATTTTGAGATATTTTAAAATATTATTCAAGCTTCTGTTTTATAATGTACATTCATACAAAGGTATTTCATAGAATGCACAAAATATGTTTATGGATATTTTCAGTACTTTAGTTAGTACAGAATACTGCCTTCGATGAATTTATTTATGAAATGTAAATCAAGATGATTGTACATATGTAATAGCAAAACTGTAACTTCTGTTTATACGTAGATAACTACTAGTGTAGGTACATAACCCACTCCTTATCCCTTTACACTTGTATTGAGATGTATAATTTACATATTGGTATCACATGGACTTAACAATACATAATATATTTGTAATAATAATATGAATTGCAAAACCAAATATTTATATCAAATTTAAATAAGACCGAAAAAAGTAACGATTGCACACACAATAACGTCTTGATTCAATATATTGTTAAGGTAACAAGAAATTCCGTTTTAAATATAATATAATTTTTTATTGATCTAAATTTTAATCTGGTTACTAGCAGAAAATATATGGAATTTTGAAAAAAAAAATGGAGAGTCGATGTGTTTTTTTAGATATTATTTTAAAACAAACTTCTGGGCTACTTTTTCTCATATTTAATTTAATTATGGAATTAAATAATCAATCGTTTTATTTAAATATATTTTACAATATATTTATATTGTTAGTTGTACATTCTTTTATTATAAAGTTACTCATAAGTAGAATGAATTGCTATAGAATTTCAATTATTTCACAATCAATAAAACTATATTGAATATTATGTTTTCTAAGATTTAGTATCAATTTATGCAAGTCCATGAATGCATAAATAAATCAAAGGCAGAGTTTAAAAACAATGTCGATAGTATCCCTTTAAATTTCAAATATATACATAAACATTAGTTGTTGGTTCGTGATAAATCCGACCTGTTTAGTGTATCTTGAATTCGCGAGTGGATTGTATCAGATGTATTTGTATACAAACATACCTATGAAATTAAATACAGTTCTCCTCAGATATGTGATCACGCTTAATATACTTGAGCTATGTGTAAAAGTAGTAAACAACTGAGAAGTTAGTATTTGTAAGATTTTTTAGATAACTGAGAATGTTTTTGGAACAATTTAAACGTATTCATACCCTTGGATACCCTTTTCTACAATAAACTTTCCATCTTTGGCAGTAACAAATGAATGCTTGTAGAAATAAATTATTTGAATTATATTAATTTTTTTAAAGAAAAATTTATGATTGTTCTGGAGTCGTATAAGTATAGTTTTAGTTATGAAAATAATCGGAAAATTGCAATGATAAGGTAAATTTATATATTATGCCATCGGTGTATATGAAAGAAGATACACTTTTTTTGTATAACGGTAACCAACATTGCAATGTTAAATATTATCTACTTTTAACCATCCCTTTTCATAAAACCATTCCACAGTAATACAAAAATTTGATTTTTGTCATCCAAATATTTGTGATAATAATATTTTTCTGATGGATAATTTTCACAAGGTCGGCCAAATTTAAACTCAAATTATTACGACCCAAAACATGAAAAGACTGTGAATTTATAGATGTATAAAATGTTTAGCGATGTTATGTTTGTAGGTATGTATGTATGACTGAATGTATTGTCTCTTTCGCAATACGGTGGTATGTCGTGCTCTATGGTTCTGGGGATGTATCAGATATATTAATGTAATTCAATGCAGATGACTTAGCGTGTATTGCAGGGCTGGAGAACAAGTTTAAATACATCAAATATATACTTGAACTCATTTAATTCATCAATATTATTTTACTTTTGGCCCCTACCTTTCTTTTTAGTTTTGTATGAACCATTTTGTATCAATAATGCACCCACCACTTTCAAAAAAATTCTGTGTAATCTTAGGCAATATTAATATTTTCAAAATATGCCTATCATGTTCTGAAAATACTATTTTTATAAATGTAAGAATACGGCAATTTTTTTTGGAAAATTAATCCAAAAATCCAATCGTTATTTTATTGTTTCTACTTGCAATAATTTTTTTTAATACAACACTCTTTTTGCTTGTTTATATCACAAATTAAAAATAAATCTTTTTTGTATTTTTTTGACGACTGCAAAATATTTAATACGTAGATAACCTTAAATCTCGGATAAATACATCAAAATATTAAATTATAATATATTTTTTATTCAATGGCTCTTAAACCACCAGTTTATTAAACAAAGTTTAAGATGAACATTTATTTACATACTTATTTTATTTATTGATGTAGTAGCTATACATAATGGCAATAAATGAATCTTCGGATGCTGAACAATACTTAGGTAGGTACTAAAACATATAAAGCTGTTTCTTTCACCATAAGCCTTCCGAGTGTATTGTTTTGAAGGTCATTTTATAATATTCAACAACACAATAAATGATAAGAACTTATGTTATATTTGTACTGCTTTAAATAATACTGATCTAATTTATCGACAGAATGAATTAAACGATTTCATTATTGCTCTTATAGGAATCAACAAACACCGCTAGTTTTAAACATTTCCCATCGTCGTACTATATACTTAAACTAGTTCTATCCTAATTTATTATATATTTATATCTAGAGCATAATATCTAAACACAATATTGTATTTGTGTCGCCTAGCTTTCAAAATCCGCTATAACACATTTGCACGAAAATTTAGTTATATATGTCGTTGAATTCGTAATTTTATAACCCTAGAAAACGGTTTCATTCAAAATGCTCACCATGTGTAAAAAAAATGGTGATGAGAAAAGAAGCCCACTATATCCCTCTATGTGTCTTTTAATATCCTCTATAACTCAACAGACCAATAGGAGTTATTTTCATGCATACAAAATGAACAGTTTATTTTTATGCAATAGCTAAATTTATTTTAAAATTGAACCGTTGTAACAATATTATAATTAACAAAGTTGTTTGACTTCAGGAAAGTACGTTTTATACTTGTATAATATTTTTAATCGAATTTCTCCGAATCACAAATTGTGTTTTAGCGGATTTCGAAACTTAACGACACATTTATAAGTCTTTATATAGAACTGTGGTCTATTGTTTTAAGATGTATTTTCATCCATCGTCTAACAGAAGATGACGACTTATCTTTAAATCTTAAACTAAATGCTATAATAAGTTCAGGTGAATAAAAGTGGTTTATGTCGAGTTATAATAAATTTAATGAGATGCATTAGAGACGTTACAGAAAAAAAATAATGTTTGTAGTACGTTATTTAATCAGTTCATCTTATTGAATAAATATTCACTTTCGTCACATATAAAATATAATCACTGTTTAGAAAAGACTCCAAAATAAGCATTTTGTTGGTAAATATTTAGGTACGTAGGTACATATTAATTAATTAATTAAATAATTTATTTATTTTTTATTTATTTATTTGTTTATTTATTTATTTATTTATTTATTTATTTATTTATTTATTTATTTATTTATTTATTTATTTATTTATTTATTTATTTATTTATTTATTTATTTATTTATTTATTTATTTATTTATTTATTTATTTATTTATTTATTTATTTATTTATTTATTTATTTATTTATTTATTTATTTATTTATTTATTTATTTATTTATTTATTTATTTATTTATTTATTTATTTATTTATTTATTTATTTATTTATTTATTTATTTATTTATTTATTTATTTATTTATTTATTTATTTATTTATTTATTTATTTATTTATTTATTTATTTATTTATTTATTTATTTATATATTTATTTATTTATTTATTTATTTATTTATTTATTTATTTATTTATTTATTTATTTATTTTACTGTTGCCTCTTATACAATATAATGTTCAATACAAATAACATAACATATACTCTTATTACTCTTTGAAAGACTAAAACAAATTAAAATAAAAACAATTCAAATGAAAACCTTAAACAAAAAACCAATTCAAAAATAAAATTATTAGAAAGATTACATGCATACAAGTATAATACATCCATGTCTAGACTCGCCTTCCAAAACATAGGTACGCATGCAATTATTAATTAATTGTTTTAAATCCAATCATATTTTTTGTTATGAATAACAAACTTGTGACTACAGTATTTTACCGGAATTTATTTTGTAAAACTTCATATATTTTAATAATAATTAAAAAAAAAATGTATTTTAATAATTTATTGCAGGTACTAAGATTGCGAATTAATCATCGCATTTACAGGTTTACAATTTATAATTTTATTCAAGTAGTTTATATTAGCTGCATTTTTAAAACGACATTGTTGTTTAGATGTATGAAATATTAGAACATTGATTTTAAAACATGACACTTTAGAATTTATCGTTCAATCGATATGTAGTTGTTGTATTACAATATTAAACATTTAGAACAATAATGTCAAAATATTGAACTAAAGGGTTTAAATTATTACTTTGCCTAGTATATTGTATGTCGGCTCTTGCTATATTGCACAACTTATAGCGAAGACAAGACATTGTCAATATTTCACAAGAATCTTAAGAGATCTATTGTTTTCCGAATGCCTAGTATTATGTAATGATGTTTGAGTGATGATCATAGTAAAGGCTACACAAACCCATATGCGACGAAATCGGTTCATATAAATTAAGTAATAGGTACTACGCCGTGTTCCATAAATGACACAAGAATTTAGTCAATTACTTAAATATTATAAACATGGTATAGTTAAAGTTAATAGAGTAATAATAAACTGTCATAAGAAGAAAAAGACTCAATGTTTTGTAATAAATGAAAGAAATATTTCTTTTAAGAATTCGATAATATTGAAATATTATATTTGTTTTTTTCTGCGTAATTAAGTGTAAATTTGGCGAGTGCTAATATTATGCCTATTACGCTGGATATCATGTTATGAAAAAATCTTGAAAATTATGAAAAAATTAAAAAAAAAAACAACATGAAAAAGTCTCAGATATCATAAAAAGTACAAGCAAGCGTACTTTCAATAGTTAATTTATTTGTTTATCTTTTTTTTAATTAATTTTTTTACGTACTAAAAGTAATTTCCAAAAGAATAAACGAGTTTGAAACTTCATTTGTTATAAAAGTTCAGAGAGTTTGATTTTAATACTAAAAAGTAATTTGGTCGAGTAATTCAACGCACCACAAAAAAATGTCCGGATCTTTTATTTACGTCAAATTACTAGACAGTACGATTGATAAGCTGAACAAATCATGTCTAGGTAAGGGTTATACCTGACTTAATCGATTATGTTTACAATCAATCCACAGTCAAAACCGATATTGAAAAACTTACATTGTTTAAACATCTGAACTACGTTTTAGACATGCACCTGTTTCTCGATATTAAGATATCTCAATCGTCTGTACAGTCAAACATTGTTCTCACTACGTTTGTTTTTCTATAGGCTAAAAAAGGCATTCCGGACATATTTAACTTTGCTATGTAAAAGATATTAAATTTTAGCGATATTTTCTCATCTAAATTTTGTTTTATTTATTGAAAAATGGCGTAAATGTAATACAAAATAAAACAACGTAACGATTTATGTTTAAATTCGTTTTCGAGAGCATATTTTTACAATCTGATAAAAAGTAATCATAGATAACATTTTTGACTCCAAACATTCGTAATTATAGATAACAATATAACATACCTTCAAATGTGTCATTATATCTGGTTGAAAAATGAAGGACCGTAAATTTCCCTTCATTTTATCTTCACTTGATCATTGTTGTAAAGTGAATGCGCTAAAGATACAGTCAGTCTCCTTCACAAAATATAAGTTATCGTATAAAACTGATATTTTACCATCAATGCTTTCCAACTAAAAATTGAAATATATTTTCTTCAAGTTTCAATGAATATTTTAATGATATAATGATCATAAGCATTTTAACGTTAGTTTTTATTTGACTGCTTCACTCATTCATAATAAGATAAGTCGTGACTTTTCGGACAAAAACATTTTAACATCCTTCATACGGTCATTCTTCCCTTGAGATTGGAATAATAATCTCCGGGTGTTGTTTATTGTACTATTCTTCATTCAAGATATTTGTCATCACATTACCCGACATGAATGAATCATTGGGAATAGTGTTTATGTTAAATGTCTTATTGCCATTGAATAATGTTAACAGTAAGAAAAATAACAATGTTAGATACTAGTATGAACTCCAACAGTATTTTGGTATCTTTTGGTTTGTTTCACAAACTCTTTGATATTTATCATAGAAAAACATCATTTTGTGACTACTTTCTTCATATTCTTGGTAGTTTTTTAACTTGTTATAAAATGACAATAATGTTTTATTTATTAAAAATATTTTTCCGCTTATAAAAGTCGTGTATAATTATTAGTCGTTAATTTTCTTTTCTCAGATTTTGAATAGGGTGCATTGACTTAACTGGAGAAAAAAGCAAATCTCGTATATACCTACTCTAATAAAAATCATCATCATCATCATCGCCCTCAACGCTCCTCCCGGGAGCACAGGGCAGAAACCAGCCTCCTCCATTCAGAGCGTCTCTGTACCAATTGCGTCACCTCTTTCCACGACATTCCTTGCGCTCTGATATACTTAACTTATATTCTATATTTCACGAGGTCAGTCATTCGTTTAAATGTCATTTAGAATGTTAAAATAGGATCGTAAAATTCTAAACTAGCATTTCGGAAAATTCTTATCGGAATTTTTTATTCACATATGATAAATAAATAAATAATATTATGGTGCATATTTTATGAAATAAATAGTGATAGTACTTATTTTATAAAATATTTATAATTATAAAAAATAAAATAAGTACTATCACTATGGTCATTATAAGAAGTGCTACTCATTACTTCAATTAGATCCATAATATAGCGGTTTACTAATGATCTCTACAAATGGAGAGGATAAAATATATGTGTTAAGTATGTATGTATGTTGTGTTCCGTACAATAAGTCTGGTAATATGGGTAATGATTTTATAATTATTGTTCAAACTTCAGACATTTCGACCACTTCCGCTATGGCCTTGAATATTTTGAATGACAGAATCGTGAGTGATACCTGTCATTGAAAATGAAATGCCGTAGCTGTAATAAACGTATAAATTTTAATATTTAAGTCTATTTGTATGTATGCATGTTAGTTTATTTGTAGTTTATAGCTATTACCTTTAACAGCCAAGCAAACAAAAAATATGTCTTCTTTACAAACGGACTGTCTCAGAATTATTTCAGAATAAAAAATATTCGATAAAAAATATGACAATGTCTAAAACTTACCTTTAAAATACCTTGTAGAGAAAAGAGTTGGTCTCTCACTCTTCTCTATAAACTTTCAAATGTACTGTAAAAGGCAGATGTTCGTAAAATCTCACATATAAGACAATTAATGTTAAAATTTAGTGATAAAGCATGCCACCCATCCTGGATGTCTTATTTTTAATTGCCAGAGAGGACAATCTGCATGTTTATTACGTGCAGTTAGTCTGCTGCTACTGGAAAGTAGCAGTTGATAGCAATATGTCTGTCCTTATTGTTTGTCAATTAACTGTCATTTTTGCATTGTAATAATTATCAAAATGGGGATAAAAGTTTATGTTATTATCATAATTTGCATAATATTGCAATTACAAATAATATATTATTTTTATTACTTTAACAAAAGAATAATCAACAATATTCTCATCTAAATATTCGTGATTTTTTATTTCGTTTTTCTTAATTGATAATTATTTCCTGTGAGTTGTCGAGTTCAAACCTAGTTAGTAAAAATAAAATCATTTATTTCAAATATTAAATTATTTCTTATAGTGAGCGCCTCTTTTTTCCTCACCGAACGTGTTATGAGATTTGATAGATCAATGTTACCTTATCAATCATATGCAAATTTTATCTATGTAAGATGAATGACTTTATACTTTTATCTGCTGTCAATCTGTAGATGTGAAGAAATATCCGTTTGTTTTGATACTTTGAGATAAGATAATATTGCTAAATAAAATGTTGATACAGTTCTAATAATTTCATACGATCAAATATTATCAATTATACTTGCAGCATATATCGGGTGCAATACCAGAAAAGAAATATCAAGCATATTGTTATATAAATAACTCAGTTTATTACAAAGATATGTAAGCTAATCGAGGAGTTTTTACTCTTTTTTGAAAATTTTCAAATATTCTCTATATAGCTTAATGTTTTTTAATAAGCAAAGTTTATAAAATATCTAGAACAAAACATTTGGCACCTTCGACTTAGTGATGCACCTGTGATTCTGAATGTTTTAGATTTTATAACACGGTGAGGACAGCCAACAATTGATTTATTATAAATATTATGCAATTACTATACTGACTTATTCGTAAATTGAGTTAATCTGATGATATTGATAAAGAGAGATAATATGTGAACTAATTTTTCTTTCTTTTTCTCAGGTGGTTTTGATCCGAGGACACTTCCTGTCATTTCTTCCTCTATGCAGTAGAAATGAGCCTGTCTTCTTAGCTTCCTGTTCTCCAGTAGCGATGCCTGAAACAAGAGAATGTGTTGTGCAAGGAGCTACAAATGTCTTTACTACCATACATTCCATGGACATGAAAATCATCCATATTGATAAAAAGTAAGCCTGTTTTATCATATTGTTACGTAATCACCATTAGGAGGGTACTTAAGTTTGGAAGTTTAATGAATTTGAATTTTTATATTATTTTTGGTTATGGAATGTTTGGAAAATAATGACAGGTGGTTGTTTTGGTTTTGATGAAAAAAGAAAGATCTAGATAGGCTTGAAGAAAGATGTTATATAATGTGTATATAAGAAATCTGTGTGAACTGTAATAATATGTGACGTATATATAAATAATAGATGTTGTAATATGTATTTTAAATAAATAATAATTGTAAATAAATAAAAACGTTTAAATAAATTGTTAATTTTCAAGATGTCATCCTTTTAATTGAATTCAGACTTTATTTTCCCTGACACAAGTTATAGAAAAACGATTTACGTTACATTGGTGTCAGGTGTGGGGTTGTGAATCAGATATTTAAGTGCTTAGTGGAAATAAAGACTGTGTAAAATATGTCATCAAAAAAATTAACTCTACTTGACTTGAAAGTGGTGGATCTGAAGCGCAAACTAGAAGAAAGAGACGCGGATACATCTGGAACGAAGGGTGTGCTCCAACTTCGACTAAGAAAGGTGATGGAAGAAGCAGGTGAAGATCCGGAAACATATATCTTCGAGTTGCCTATAACCACCAGTGAGCTTTATAAAGAAATCGAAAAGAAGCTTCAAGAAAATGCTACAGCTATGAAAGAAGAAATAGAAAGGCTTCGAGAAGATTCTAGAGGAACGAAAGAAGAAATTGAAAGGAAGTTTCAAGAATATTCTTTGTCCTTTGATGAAAGGATGAGCGAGTTAACAAAGCAGGTGAAAGTTTTGGAGAATCAGGCGCTTTCTTCAACAGCAAGAACGGATTTTGAGCAGAACACAACGGTGGACACAGAGTTCAAGTGTGTAGAGAGTGGTGCAACTTCAATGGTGGAGCATGTGCGTAGTGATATGCCAACTTTTGATGGAAAGAACTCTTGGGAAGAGTACTTAACTTTGTTCGAAACAGTAGCTATGATAAATGGCTGGTCGATGACAAGAAAAGCATCAGTATTGAGTATATCTTTACGAGGAGATGCTTTAAGAGTCCTTCAGATGATTCCGCTTGTGGACAGACAAAACTTTAAATCTTTGGTTGAGAGACTGGAGATGCGATTTGGACAAAAGCATATGGAACAAGTTTATAGGTCACAGTTGAAGAATCGTGTGCAGAGGCCCAATGAAACTCTACAGGAATTCGAGGCGGATGTAGCGCGTCTAGTGAGATGTGCATACCCTACAGTTTCTGATGATGTATGTGAAAGTCTTGCAGTAGACAAGTTTTTGGATGGACTACGAGCAAGTGAGACACAACAAGCTATAAAACTGGCTAGACCACAAACTCTTAGGGATGCTTTAACCCAAGCACTCGAATTTGAAGCTGTAAGACAATCCGTACGAGGTCACGCTCAATCCTGTGTGATGGAAGCTGTACAAGAAAATCAACCACTTTCAATAGAAGACGTAGTTAAGAAGGTTTTGGAGGCCTTGAAAGGAAAGAAGAGACAACTACGTTGCTGGGACTGTGGACAAATTGGACACCTGCGTAATCGGTGTCCAGGAAAACTAAAAAGGGTTGATGGAAAGGGGCAACTGTCGACCCGCATTGTCAATGCCTCGAAGAGATATGCAGATGTTGCGTCGTTCAGCGGACAAGTCAGCAGCATGTTTATAAATGGCAAAGTAAATGGAAAGAATTTGAAACTTTTGTTGGACACTGGAGCAACAAAGACAATCATGAGACCTGATTTAGTTTGCGAAAAAAAACAAATAAAATCAACTAAATGGACATTACGGACGGCAACTGGAGAGTCGGCGTCTGTATGCGGTGAGACAGTTGCCAACTTTCACATTGGAAGCACCATCTTCGATCATCAGGTGTTGGTGGCTGAGATAGAGGAGGAAGTTATTCTTGGAATGGATGTAATGGCGAAGTATGGATTCAAACTGGATCTGAAGAGGCGAACTCTGAAAATTGGGGATGAAGATATTCTTGTACAAGAGCATGAAGAATTCGCTACACGTGTGCTTGCGGCAGAAGTTGTTACTATTCCAAAACAAAGTGAAATGTTAGTACGAGCCTACTTAGATTGTGACATTCCAAATGGACATGTTTTAGTAGTGGAGTCCAACGCTAATACTGAAGCTGGAAAAGGAGTGTTGATTGCGAGAGTCCTGATTCAAGCTAAAAAGGATATTTTGGTCAGGCTAATGAATATCAATGACTATCCAGTGACTATCAAAGAAGGAGTTTATTTAAGTATGTGTTCATCGGTTTCGTCAGTAACATGTAGAGTGAGCGGTGGCCAAGTTTCTTCAGAGGAGGTACCAAAACACCTTGACGACTTAGTGAAGGAGGCTTGTAAGGAACTTACCAAGGAACAGAGCAAACAGATTAGATCCTTCATCGCTAGAAATCAGGATGTCTTCGAGAACCCAAGTCAACCCAAAGGAAGAACAAGTGTTGTTAGTCATCGAATAGACACAGGTGATGCAAGACCCATTCGTCAAGTACCCAGAAGATTACCTTTAGCAAAACGGGCGGAAGCAGATCAAATTATTCAAGATATGGAACGGGACAAGGTAATAGAACCGTCAAGCAGTCCATGGTGTTCACCTGTAGTGCTGGTTAGGAAGAAGGATGGCTCAACTCGGTTCTGTGTTGATTTTCGCCAACTTAATAATGTTACTAAGAAGGACAGTTACCCTTTGCCTCGTATTGATGATACGTTGGACACATTGGCTGGCTGTAAAATCTTTTCAACGTTGGATTTGAAGAGTGGATATTGGCAGGTTGGACTGGAACCTAAGGATAGAGAGAAAACAGCATTCTCTATTGGAAGTGGATTATGGCAGTTCATTGTTATGCCGTTTGGACTTTGTAACGCTCCTGCTACTTTTGAGCGTTTAATGGAAAGCGTGCTGAGAGGATTGTCGTGGGAGACCTGTTTAGTGTACCTGGATGACATCATCGTGCTTGGAAAATGTTTTGAGGAGCACTTACGAAATTTGGAACAAGTGTTTTCACGATTGAGAGCGGCCAACTTGAAACTCAATGTTAAGAAATGTACATTGTTCCGAAGACAAGTCAACTATCTGGGTCATGTTGTCTCTGAGGAAGGAGTGGCGGTGGATCCTGAGAAGATTAGAGCTGTTCAAGACTGGCCTACACCTAAAGACAAGCATGAAGTAAGAAGCTTTTTAGGCTTAAGCACTTACTATCGGCGATTTGTTTTGGGCTTCGCTGATATCGCTAAACCATTGACAAAACTCACAGAAGAAAGTAATGAATTTATATGGGATTCAAAATGCCAATGCGCGTTTGAAGAATTGTAGAAGGTATTGATTAATTCCCCGATTCTAAGTTATCCTCGAGCCGAAGGGAATTTTATTCTGGATACGGATGCAAGCAACGTCGGCATTGGAAGTGTACTATCTCAGGTTCAGGATGGTCAAGAACGCGTAATTGCGTACTTCAGTAAAGTTTTGTCAAGGCCGGAACGCAACTATTGTGTAACGCGAAGAGAGTTACTTGCTGTAATCAAGTCAGTTGAGCACTTCCGCAAATACCTATATGGACGGAAATTTCTTTTAAGGACAGATCATTCGGCGCTTGTATGGCTGTTACGATTCAAGAATCCTGAAGGTCAGGTTGCAAGATGGATAGAAAGATTGCAAGAATATGACTATGATTCTGAGCATCGAGCTGGACTTCGTCATAAAAATGCTGATGCACTGTCAAGGCGTCCATGTCCAGAGGATTGCCAGCATTGTAATAAAGCGGAGGAAAGGTTCGTCATGATTCGTAGAACTACAGTCATCGATAATTTTTGGCAAGATGATGAAATTCGAGCGCACCAGTTGGAAGATCCTGACCTTGGACTTTTGATGCAGTGGAAAGAAAATGATCGAAAACCTTCATGGGAAGAAATAGCTTCATGTTCACCAAATGTTAAATCATATTGGGCACAATGGCAATCCATAGTTGTGGAAAACGGGTTGTTGAAACGTATTCTGGAAAGTGAAGATGGAACACAGCAGAAACAACAGCTATTGGTTCCAAGGAAGAGAGTTCCTGATGTCCTTAAGCTGCTTCACGATGATGTGTCTGGTGGACACTTGGGAGTTAAAAAAACTACAGAAAAGATTCGTCAGAGATTTTATTGGGTCCGTTACACTGAAGATGTAAAAGATTGGTGTAGAAGATGTGTGACTTGTGCTACTTCGAACGGACCTCGAAAACAGAGGCGTGCGCCAATGAGACAGTACAATGTAGGTAGTCCATTTGAAAGAATAGCCATCGACATAGCAGGACCGTTTCCCACAACTGAAAGAGGGAACAAGTATATTTTAGTAGCAATGGACTATTTTAGTAAATGGACAGAAGCCTATGCATTACCAAATCAAGAGGCTACCACTGTTGCTGAAATCTTGGTAAGAGAGCTGATAAGTCGTTTTGGAGTACCGTTGGAGCTTCATTCGGATCAAGGAAGAAATTTTGAGTCAGCCGTATTTCAGCAAGTATGTGAGATATTGGGAATTCGAAAAACGAGAACAACTGCTTTGCATCCACAGTCGGATGGAATGGTGGAGCGAATGAATCGAACATGTGGAAAATATCTGTCGAAGGCGGTGTCTGATCATCAGAAGGATTGGGACGAATACATCCACTTGTTCTTATTGGCCTATCGTTCGGCAATTCATGAGACAACGGGACAAACACCAGCGAGTGTGATTTTTGGCCGTGAACTACGGTTACCTTGCGACTTGCAGTATGGATCTAAGCCTGGAGAGGATCTTGTTGGAGAAGATTATGTATCGGAACTTCGGAGAAAGATGAACGACATCCATGAACGTGTGCGGGCTAATATTCAAGTCGCTAGTGACAGGATGAAGGAAAGATATGATGTCAAAGCTGTGGAAGGAGGGTATCAAGCTGGAGATTTAGTTTGGTTGTTCAATCCTCAACGGAGACGAGGCTATTCACCGAAGCTTCAAAAATCCTGGGAAGGACCGTACGAGGTGATTAAAAGAATAAATGACGTTATTTATCGAATACGACGAAAATCAAATGGCAAGCCGAGAGTGGTACATTTCAATCGCTTAGCACCGTTTTTAGGAGACAATAAAAGTGAAGGAAACAACCCGATTGTTCAAGTCTGTAAAGTCCTAAGTGAAGAGAAGAGTTTTGAAGAGTTTATGAAGACGCCTCAACGAAGAATTCATCATGGTGTCACTATCGAAGTTGAGCAAGATCTTTTTGACACTCCAGAGGATTATGTTTTGGCTCATTGCTTGGCTCAGAATGCAAAATTTACTAATGGCATAGCCAAAGTTTTCAAGAAGAAGTACGGGATATTGAAAGAGATTAAGGCCAAGAGTTTGAAAATTGGAGAAGCGGTCCATCTACAGCATGGGGAACGACATATATTTTACATGGTAAATAAAGCAATCCCTGAAGAACAAACAGAGTATGTTCAGATGTGGCACTGTTTACAAAGTTTGCGGGATCAAATGTTACAAATGAATCTTACGAAGCTCGGCATACCAAGGATAAGTGGCAGTATGGATTGGAAAGTTGTTCGAAATATGATAGAAGAGATCTTCTGTAATACTGGAATTAATGTTTTAGTTTGTTGTTTTAATCCAGGGTATAGTGAGAACATCAAGAAGTCTGTACCTTGTTATTTCTTCAAGACTTCACATTGCAGAGAGGATTCAGGATGCTCCTATCTTCATCCAGAGAATTCGTTCGGGACGAACTAAATTAAGAGGGAGGCAATGTTACGTAATCACCATTAGGAGGGTACTTAAGTTTGGAAGTTTAATGAATTTGAATTTTTATATTATTTTTGGTTATGGAATGTTTGGAAAATAATGACAGGTGGTTGTTTTGGTTTTGATGAAAAAAGAAAGATCTAGATAGGCTTGAAGAAAGATGTTATATAATGTGTATATAAGAAATCTGTGTGAACTGTAATAATATGTGACGTATATATAAATAATAGATGTTGTAATATGTATTTTAAATAAATAATAATTGTAAATAAATAAAAACGTTTAAATAAATTGTTAATTTTCAAGATGTCATCCTTTTAAATGAATTCAGACTTTATTTTCCCTGACACAAGTTATAGAAAAACGATTTACGTTACAATATTCAAAAATAACTAAGGTTAAAAAAAGTATTATTGTATTACTATTAAATGATTATATGGGTTTCGCGCTTGATAACGTCTAAACAAAGTCACTTTTACTGATATATTATTATATCTACGTGTCTGCGCATAATACCTATTCTAATTGATAAGAAGACACGCATCTGGTCATATTTGTTTAACAACATTTGTAAACATATATAGAAATACAATAAGGAATTAGCCTCTCTGCTTTTCTGTGGAAACCAGTACCTAACCATAATTATTAACGTTTATTGCCAATAAAGTTTCAAAGGGTTTTACGTTCCTATGTCCAGAAAGTGATATATTATGGTTAGCATTAAAATGTCATTAGTGAAAACATATGCACCTAACAACATATTTATTTTCAATTCGAGATTGAGAAATGGTTGAAATGGTTGTAATCTCGTACATTAAATTGCATTAGTGTATTTACAAATCATAACTTATATCTGATTAGGAATAAGTCATATTAACTGTAATGAATAAACTAAACTATTATCCGAAATGCTATATAAAATATATTCATTTGGATAATATTTTAGATTTTGTTTTTTTTTTATTATTTATTATATTTACACAAAAATACATTTAAAACAAATAAGACCATTCGACCAAAATACAGAGGGCGAGTTTACTGCAAAGGCGCGATTTCTTCCAACCAACTCATTTATGACATGCGCAAATCTCTGGAAATTTATTATTATTTTTTCAACCTCTGTTTTATGCATTTAGGTATACGAATATTAGTTGAGTCAAATTTAGTAAAGATATTAAGTATCTAAAATAATGCGTGATAATTCGTTTTAAATATACGACAAGTTATAGTTATAGCAAATAAATATGGATAAATACTAAGTAGTACCTAAATTCATAGAAAGGAACTGGTTACCATCGCCTGCTCTTTTCACATGACAGGTAAAATCATGTATAAACACGGTACCTTAATATATTTAACAGTTTCAAACCCAGCGCTAGATTAGAGTTATAAATCAATCCACACCAAAATGTTAAATGGATTTTATATTATAAAAGAATATATAACCAAATGAGCTCTACTAAAACACATCGATCGTGAAATTGAAATGAATTAAGTACGTCATTAATATTCAGTATTGTATTTCAGCCAAACTAATTAATTGATATATAAAAGACTGATGGGAATCATATGAACTTTAACATGATAGAAAGATGAATGTATGTATGTATAATAATATGTCTAGGTACCTACCTAATGTATGTATGGACTTATCAAAGTATCAGATCTTGATGTGTGTTGGGAGATTTTACGGTACAAATCTATCTAGAGTGGATGATTTTACTACACAATTCATTAATCTAACTCGTTCACTTCAAATACATCAATGAAGTTATTATTATTATTATTGATAATTAAATATAAAAATCAACAGTCCTGCATTGCATTAAGCCATTAAATTAAAAGGTGAATGTTATTTTCAACAAAGTGACAAGTCTAGTTTCAAACACAACTACGCTCAGATGGGTATATCTTCAATTCTGTAACATCATGGCATTTCCCACAAGTGAGGTAGCCATGAATTGAAAATACAGATCCAGGGTATTCATAAAACATACAAGATAGATGGGCTTAACTCGTTTAATCATCTATAAAAAAGGAAAATTAATTTATCGCCTGATGAGAACGTGCTAAGGGAAGAATATTCCTTTTCCAGGAATGCCTCCATATAACGAGTGCAAAGCACGAACATCCACGATCAAATTCTCAAAAACTGCTATCTGTTAAATAAGAGAAATCAATGTATGTGTATGAGAAATTACATAATCATGAAGAAAGCCAAAAAAGTCTTCTTTTTCTCCTTGGGCAATTATCACACCCACATGGTAGTGGGGTCTGCTTTTCTTGTTTTATTTCGCCACTCGGTTCTATCGAGTGCCTTCTCACAGGAAACGAAAGTAGTGTGTATGGAAAAACCGAATTGGAGTTCCGTCCTCTCTGCCTCCCTCCTGAGTAATGTGGCATAAGCTATAAGCCTTAATTTTATCTATTACTACTTTGAGATTATATAAGATTCAATGCAAACTGACGATTTTCGTAAAATGCAATTTTGTAAAACTAGTTTTTTTTTTTTTATTTACTAACTATTTAGTAAACAGATCAAACGATGTAATTTTTATAAAGAGCATTGGTTACTCTGCTCTTTGTATCAGATGGATATATGTATGGGTACATAACGGATATAAAAATATTCAAATTCAAGAATGGATTCAAAGATTAATGTGACGATTCATAAATTATTATTAATACTTACACAATATATTTAATAGACATTTCTTATGAAATAATTAATATAATATTTTCGGTCTCACACAGTTTTGCGTGTTTGTCTTCACTGAAATCATCAGTTGCTATCATCGCTGGTAGTAATAATCCTATATGAAGTGATTTATTTATATATTATTAGTAGCCAGTATTTTATTTTAAACATAATTCTATCACATATCTTACAACTCTAGTGTAGTAATACATACGATTTTTAATACCTTTAGGCTAACAACTTACGACCAATTTGCATGATTTGTGTTTATATAAAAAAATTATGCAAGTGGGCGAGATCATTGCATAATTATCACGTTTTTATTAAATTCTTTATTATTTAATTGTTCGGCGGTTTGTGCGTTTACATTAAAATATACTTGAAAATTTTAGAAATGTATCAAAACACTGCTTATTTTCGACACAAATGTTTATATTTTCGGGTGCTTTCGTTATGATAGTTCGGCATTATCAAGAAAACAACAATCTCTTGATAATGTTATTAAAGTACATTGACGAAAGCGATCGAGTTTATAACTACTAGTATGAATAATAAACTGTTTTGTTGTTTGATACATTTTTTAAATTCTTTATTATTTTATTTAATGTTTATAATTTGAAAACAATAAAACTTTTATGAATAGGTACCCAATATTTAATTGGTTGACCTAATCAAAACTTTGTTTCTTTCTTTTCAGCGGTGAATGGCACCTGGGTTGGGAGAAAAGTGATCTTCAAGGAGTATCTTGGTATGAGCTTTTACATTGGGATTGCTTGAGAGATGCACAAAACAAACATAAATTAAGTAAGTTCTATTTTAATTCTCCTTTTAATGTCTACTACGAATATAAAAGAAAAAATTGTTTTTCATACTAGCGCTTTCATTTTAAAGAAATTCAAACCAAAAATTTGTTTAAATTTTATCGTTTAGGTATTTCTATGTTGGCCGGTATAGAGCAAAGGTAACGCTTTATTAGTGATGTAACGAATGTGTGATTTTGGATATTCGCGAACGAGAATGCGAATATTGACTTGCTTAGATTTCTACAATATTGCTCAAACATTAAAATTTCTATCCCCCCCCCGTCGCCGAATTTTCAAAGTGGTGTAGGAATTTAATATATTTCAAAACTCCTCGGTTTTCTTAGAGAATATTTTCTTGCAGTACCTTTTCTTACAATGTACCGGGTAAGTATCCGGTACTTTTACAGAATATCCGATACTTTATTACCGAAATAGTATTCGCAAAATATTCGCATATTTTTTTGCGAATGCGAATACTTGGAAATATGCGAATACGAATACTTTGAAATATGCGTTTCATGCTTGGTACATTATTTATATGTATCGTCATGTTAGTACTTACTCATAAAGCAAAATTCATAGCTTTGGTTGGGACAAACTCGATCTCTGCGAATAAATGTAATATTTTAAAAAATAAAATACTTATATAAAATATACTTAAAATATTCGATTCAAATTATTCACGTAGTTTTTCAATTTTTTTATAAAATGCAGTGTATCATAAAACATTAAAAATAATATTTATGCGGTTTCTAAGGCTCTGAAAATCTACCTTGTACAATGCCATCGAAATATTAGAAGATTAGAACTGCAAAGGAAAGAGGTGGCAGAAGGAAGTTATTTTTGCCTTTTGCTTTCGAAATATTGATAACTGAAAAAAATATATTCCATGCATGCAGTGGGAGACACATAAAAAAATTATTAGAGGAGTGAAAAACAAAATAAGATTGGATAACGAAAATTCCGTTTCAAAAAATTATGCAACGATATCTTGTTTTCAAGTCATGTACACACAAATATTTCAGTTAATATCAATTTATTTTTATTGATATTTAAGCACCTGGTGGTATAATATAAGTAGAATAGTCCTCAAGCAAACATTTACCTCCAAATTCACTGACACTCAGCGAATAATGATCATTTAAGATTAATGTTCCTACCATAAAACCCGCTGTTCATTATCAGTTCTATGTAGTATGTACATAGAATGTAAATGTCTTTACTTAGAAATCGCGTGTCTGTAAATCATTTGTTTAGGTCGTATTAAATAATCATTTAGCAGCAGAATATTAAACAACAAAGTGTTAAAACACTTGCTCACTAACAATCAGCATCTTTGAACCTGTTACTATAACAATCAAAATGTAAACGTTTCAATCCGTTCGTATTATTGTATTTAGGTGTGTTTTATATGCTGGAAAAATATTAGGAAACTAATACCCTCTGTTGTTCTATAGTAAAATTAAACAATTTACCATACATCTAGGTTCATTATACCTACATGTGGAGAAGCCAGCAGACCAACATGCCAATTGAAATCGAAAATTGTTGACGAAAGACGTTTCTCTAAATGATAAACAATATAGTAAACAAAGTATTTGTTTTTTAATTCATTGTGGAATTCTGCTATCAAAACACTGACTGAACACTCAAGTTGTTCATTTCGTGCTTATAAAAGTTCAAACATCCAGAATGAGTTGAAGATATCATGTGTCTTACGAACATCAGCTTTTTACAGAAAACTTAAAGAAAAGAGTATGAAATCTTTTCTTTTGCTACTTCATGGAGTATCCACATAAGTTTCTATGTTAAATTGGAATGTCCATTGTGCCCTATCACATGCACTATGGAGGATATTTTTGACGCATCTCCACCTGCTGTACGTTTTGCACGGTACTGGAGATCAGTTTGATTGGTTTTTTCTGGGTTTCGACACGATAAATAAATAAATATGTTAAATATTGAAAAGCTGATGTTTTATCAAAACGTAGTCTTTTTCTATTTCTTGATTTAAATTTATGTCACAATGGAGATACAAAAAAAATCTTATCATCTAACAAAATGTCCCAAGTTTTTGTTAATATCAAAAGACAAAAATACTGCAACTGCTTACAACAAAAACTGGGCTTCAATGAAAAATAAAATACAATTTTCAAATTTTAATACTGTTTGAGATAAAATAATCGGATACTGTAATAGAAATTCGTAACAAGGTTTTGTTTTATCATATTTAAAAACGCATTCCTATTATTTTACCCTCATACCAATTTAGTCATTATTTTCTGAGCAATGCCGAGTTTTAATATTAGCTCTAAATCCAATTTAAGGCAAATATGTTTTTATTCCCATTGTTTCCAAACAAACACTTGATCAAGAGATGAAAAATTGTTTACGTTTTTTTTTCTTAATAAGCTTGTTACACATATTATAATCTACTTTTATTGATTATATTTCGTGTTTCATTTAGTTTAATTATTATAATTATTATGTATCATTTCTTCATACATAAGCATTCGTGGAATGGCGGCATGAATTGATCTGAAATGGTGAGTTAATGCGCGTAATAAATTATTTGATTAGTAGACAATTTGTTTGTAAACAGTTTGAATTATTGAACATGCATGCGATACACGTGAAATAGCGTGTTTTTTTTTTCAATACATACATAGAAAATAATATGTTGAATTTTATTTATTTACACACCATCATATTAGTAAATAAAACTTTATAGAAGCTACTCTTGCCGTTTTATTTTAAGTGATCTCATAAGTTTATTAATATTAGTATAGTTAGTGATATTTGACGAAACGATTGACGTCTTTGTTGAAAACATAGTTACTTTATAGTGTATAAATTTATTTATTTATTCTACAGAGACACACACAGAGAATTGACAAAACATTCATAAAAATAAGAAAAAAAGACACATAGATCTGGTAAGGCCAGCCCCCCAATTAAGCGTGTCTACAGCATGCATATTCAAATAAAATTCAAATTAATTTCGTAAAATAAATTGACTTAATGGGTATATAATCTCTTTGAACGTAGAAGCTTCGTTTCAAACATAATATGCTTCCAAATGTAAAGCAAAAGATCGTATTATTGAAATGAATCTGAATACGTGATACTTTCGTTTGATTCTTTAAGTATCTATCAACGTGTGTGTTCGATCATTTTGTTGTGTAGCAAACATTAAAGGACAAGGAAAAAATTGTGATTATATTCTCAGTTCCTAATAGGTACCTATTACTATTTTTCATGTTAATCATGTTAATAGGTGAAGGTATTACAATAATTTATGTGTGAGTGAACAGTGTATTGTAAAAAAAGAGAAGTCCAGGGCGTTGAAAACATTGTGGACGAAAGATCAACGTTGTTTTCTTTCCCCAAAATTGTACATTTTAAACCCAGATACCTAGCCATTACTGTCGAGCTCCGCCCATCTATCTATACAACCATATTATATCTATGTAAAAGAAATATTAGTTGTCCCTAGTGAATACTCGCCCATTACAAATTTATTTGTCTGTTTTAAATTCTGCAATTTTTATTAAATAACTTTTATTTTTTGTGCAATAAAGATTTTTATTATTATTATTGTTGTTATTAATATCCACAAAAGCGTATCCAGGATTTGCTTTGAGAACAAAGACAGCAGCTTAGGTTTTTTGCTGTTACAACGATAAAATGTGTGGACCTTTTTTTCACGATTTAGTCTTTTTAGTCTGACTACCTACTAGGAGGGAGGACAGCTTACCACTTCGATGAAGCCAATTTTTGATATTTTTCCCCATACTTAAATACTAATTTTGTCTATTTTCCTACTATTTTTGAGATCCTGAGAGCAGCTACTCCAGGTCACTCCTCCTTAAGTACATCCATGTATACCCAAATGTTTGTGTATGTATGTATGTATATATTATATATAGGTAGGTATACACAACAGGTGTATAATCATTTAAAGGATGGTTTGGTTAGCTTCGTACTGTGTTATTAGCACACTAACTATTCACCCGATATGTGAGGAAAAATCTTAACAAAATCACAACTGTGCACAGGTTCAACCTGCATGAATTATTGTCTTATATTTTTTTTCATAGTTTCATGATATTTCTCACGGATGAGGTAACCAATAGACTAATAAATATACTTGTGTTCTCTCTATGTCAATAAAAAAGATGTCATTGAAGGTGCGTAATTGTAATTGTTTTTAATGTTCATCATATTACAATCAACTTCTTCATAAATTTAATATCTAGATTACTGCATTCTTCCAACTAATCTTTCTTCTTCATCGAATATCGTATCAAGTCCGTCACTTTGGAGAAGGATTCTCTGCCTTGCGCAACCCAGCATAATTCTTATTCGATAACCAGTGATAATTCTTTTGATTTTATAAAAAAAACTCACTCAAAAACAAGTTGGCACTAAATATTGAAAATTATATTTCTATTCTGAGAAACACGAATGGAAAGTAAAAAACAATACATGAGAATTATTGGGATAACACTGGTTGTCTGGAAGAAATTATAATGCTGATAAATCACCCAGCTATGTGAAAATTTTCTGTATGCCGAATATATTGTAGAAAAAAGACATATTTATGTATATTAATTTCAATTACCTATTCATGGATCTTCCTTCGAAAATTCTTTCATTTCTTTTACGTAAAGATAATTTTTGTAAAAAGCTGTTGAATTTATATGATCGGTTCGTTGTAGTAGTGTTCGCCCTGTGTGTGAAAGCATCGAGTGTTGGTAATTTATTAAGTCTCTGGACGTGTGTTTACCGATAACTTGTTCCCGATGTGAACACTATTAAACATGCACATACGTCGATCCAATATTCAATTTCTCAAACTTAAACCATTCAAATTAAATTTATTATATTTTTATGTAGGTACAGGTACCTACATTGAAAAATATTACTTATAATTACTTAATTATTTAAAAAAAAAAACAGAAGCAGAAATTAAAATGAAAGTAAAGTAAGCTTGAAAAATATTTATTTTACGAGCAAAAATCAATCCGCGAAAAATTTTTGCTCGTAAAATAAATATTTACTCTTGACACAATCTAAATACGATCTTAATCTTGTCTTGATTATACGACGCGTGAAGTAACTACAGTAAAAAATATTTATTAGAAAATTAAGTAGTTTGCTGTCTATTGTTCTTGCAGAAAGTACTATGACGGTAAAAATAGATAGGATATAAATTATGGTTAAGCTTAACAATCACGTAACTAATGAGTTAAGGCTAGATTTTATTCGGAAACATATGTTATTATTTTTTCTTCTGCTTTAGATATAGTTTTAGGTCCTACCGAAGCTGAATATCACAAATGAGAATGTATTCCTATCTTGGAAAGCCTGAAACAGCCCCTCAACACGACGCTGTTACAACACATCTTCAACATTCTATCTTCTTCTTCTCCTTGAGCTCTTATTAGTCCCACTTGGTGGTGTGGTCTGGCTTTTTTTTTGTTTTATTTCGCCACTTGGATCTGTCGAGTTTATCCTCGTGGAAAGCATTGCAGTTCCGCATTTCTTGTCTTACTCTTAAGCCCCTGTGTGCCTGAGTTGCGCTCCCAAATGCCATTGAAATTGTTTTTGTGTCGTCAAATCATTAACACTTTCAGAGAAGATATCAACACTCATAAATTCCTTTAAAGTTTGATACATTCTAACTATTCGAAACGAATTGAAACTCTAATGTTAAGTGCGTTTCGTAAGTGCGTAATAAGATGTTTGATTGCTTGCTACACTTATCTGTGTACACGTACGTCTTCCAATATAGCGAGACATCTTATAGCAGCAGTAACAGTCCAATATCCAATACTACTACGGACGATACTGAATTAAATGTAATTTGAAAACCTAATAACCGGACATTACCCGACTATCGTTTAAATTGGGTAGTGATCATCTTTAAAGGTGCCTTCATGCCTTCCCATTGGACATACCTACCTGTGTATATGCGCTATAATAATATAATCATATGCTTTCTTATATCAACAATTACAGCAAACAACAATACAACAACAGATACAATATTATGCTGGTATAATCTATATTTATCTATACCATAACGTAGTTCCCCACAAGTAGGCTAGTCAGCAGATAAACTCCATGTAATGAACATGTAGATCGTCCTGTCTATGCCAAAGAAATATAAGTCTTTCAGAGTGGGTGGCACACGTCATAGCTTAATTGAAAATGTTGAATGTGTAATATTTTACGAATGAGCAACTTAGCCTTTACGGAACAGTCAAAAGTTTACAGAAAAGAGAAGGAGACCTATTTAATTCTCAAGACCTAATCTTATTGTTGGTATTTTCAAGCTATTATAATACTTATGAAATATTTAAAGATATTTATAATATACTTTTGATGTTTAGAGATGAACTGCTGTATAACTTTACCCAATTTATAAAGCAATAGAATGCATTGAAAATGTATAGATAAGGAAGCATGTACACACGTGTAGATATATACCTAAAAATAATACATACATGAACTTTAAATACTTAGAACATTTAAAACTCCCCGGCAAACTCCCCTTTCACGACACAAGCTTTTAGCTTACTGTGAAAGGTGTATAAGGTTGTATTTGGGTTTATAACAAAAACCCAGATATATCTTTTTAAAAAAAAAATTATACAGTACCATATATCAAATGAAATTTAATTTAATCGTTTATTTTTTTATGTACCTACCTACTTGTACAGAGATATACATTATTATTATACTCGTATATATACCACCGTACACTTACACAAAGATCTATATACAATACATACTAATATAAGAACAAATAATAATTATAATATAATCAATAGTCACACACAATGAAAAAATGTAGACAATTTAATGATATAGATCTGTAATTAACACGACGTATCGAGTTCACCTTATTATTTTTAATTATAATTAACATCATTATATTTTGAAACCCTCCATTAGAATGAAAACACTATAAACATGCTTTAACTGAGGTTTAAAATTTAAGATCACTACTTTTTGTAACAATGTTATTTTTCACAGGTGTTTTTTTTATTCATTGTTAAGTAGCAGAATTCAATAATTGAGTTGACTAAAGCAGACATTTTTTTCCTTCTTTAGATATTCTACATCAGATGTCGTTAGAGTACAGATAGACAAATAGATCTTCTCAACTTATAAATATTGATATAAACTTTGTTAGTCGAAAGTATAAAAGTCGTTAAAAATAAAAACACTTGTTTTAATTATTTTTGTCCGTGAGAAGAGATCTTGCACTAATTTCAATAATTTTCTTATATTCTGCAAGAAGCACGTATCCAAGAAACTTATTAAGACATTAAACATCTGTAATTTAGAAATGACAAATAAGGTGAGCGACTCATTCTGAATATCGTGTTTTTTATGACTCAAAGATGATGATAAAGCAGTATAGTTGTACATTAAATAGCATACTATCACTCAAAATTAAATAATTAATAATTTTCTAATATGCTAATTATCTTCAATGTAAATTTCGTTTGTTTCAGAATAGAAAAAACGCAGTCTTTATAAAGTTCTTTATTAGAAACATCGATTTCACTGTTACCATAAATTAAAACATAAACGATATTTGGTGACTGTTACTTTTACTCCTTGTCCCTACCATCGCTACTATCAAGACATTTTTGTTGAATATTACATATGTGTAAAAGAAAGTAAACATTTGGATTAACCAACCGCAGAAAAAATAATTATAAGAAGGTCATTAATCGTATTAATTTATTATGGTGTGTTCTGATAACATAATACATATTACATTTCATTAAATAAATCTAATATCGATTACAGTGGTGGAACTAGACTTTTTATATTAGACCTACTTTCGTTATAAATGTTAGCTATTGATTGCTTGTAGGTATATCAATTATTTATTTTATTCTTCTAGCACATCATTATACACACAACAAAATCGACGAAGCAGTTTACATAAAAAAGAATGTGATGATATGCAGTGGCGAGATTATCACTTTATAGTGATTTCTTCCATCTAACTACGTCATATTAACACTAAACATAAAAAAATAATATTAATAAACACACAAATTAGAAAAATCTCTACATAAATCAAAATGAAGAAAAAATCATTCACAAAATAAAATTAACGAATCAGTTTACATAAGAAAAAATGTGATGATATGAGGTGGCAAAATTGACACTTTATAGTGATTTCTTCTATCTAACCAAGTCTCATTAACACTAAACACAAATAAAAATATTAACAACAAAAGCACAAACAATAAGAAAAATCGCTACATAAATTGAAATGAGAAAAATCTACAATCCACACACCTAACACTCCAAAGGGATCGGGAAGGGGTTAGGGGACGGATGCTGAGTTAGAAGACAATAAATACTTCTTGACTGCGTATTTAAATCCATTTAAAGATTGAGATATCCTATGAGAAGAAGGGAGATTATTCCAGCAGCGAGCACCACATATTGAGAATGATTGAAAGTAGAAATTGGTGTTATCTGCAGAAATTGCCAGAAGACGCTCGTTGTTGGAACGCAGTGGTAGACCAAGGTTCGCTAGATACTCGAATTTGTCTTTCAAATAATAATGAAAAGACGATATCAAATTGGATTTAAGAGATTTTGTGTCAGAAGGGTAGAAATAGGTATAAGATGCCGTTTTATCCAATCTTAATTGGGTTGGGAAAGTATTATTACAAATTTGGGATGTCATTTTATCCAGTATGAGTTTGTTAAAAAGTCATTTTATCCAGTGTGAATTACGTCCAATTTTTTTTTGCGGTAATGCGTGAAAATATTACGACTTACATTGGTATTTTGCATGTATAAAAAATAATATGTAATTTTAAAAATGCGGTGTTTTTTGCATGTGTGAAAAAAAACGTTACTGATCGATTCGTTTGTGAAATTTTGTATTTGGACGTGATATTATTATAATTAACTTTTAATCAAATATTTGATTATTAAGAGTATAAAACAATATAAAAAAAATCATTTAACAACTAACAATATATATTGAGGATTGTAATTAAATCCTGTAATATATAATAATTATGCGACTGCATACCTAATATTATTATTTTAATTAACATTATTTAACTGTGACTCATTATACAATAATTAAAAATAATTGAAATATTTTTAGATAATTGATTTTTATTCTATCTCATTGCGTAATATTAAATAAATTAAACTCGAATATAAATTTGTTAATGAACATGTTCTTCTTGTTATATTTTAATGAATAAATGTTTTTATTTGTTTCAGTAAGTCAATCTGAACAGGACAGATCGTGTATCCTCTTGCTGAGGGTTCAGAGAAGAACTGGAGAGTGGATTAATCTTCATAGTGTACTTCAAGTCAAAGAAAATATGGAAAATACTCAGCAGCCGGTCATCGTATGCACAAATCAAATTTTAAAGTAAGTGCTTTTTTTCTACGAATAGCGTATTGTAGTATTGTATGTAAAGCACATGAAACTAACACATAAAACAACGTTACTTTGTTCGGTTATTACCCAGTTGAAGCTTGATCCCGCAAACCTTATTTTTCACGAAGTACGTTTTACCTGATTAAGCTAAAGGGCGACATTGGACTTTCTAGCAAACCGAGATTATGAGACAATATCTAAAATTAATGAATACATCTTTGACAAATTGGTATATGGATGAAATAATGAAATCGACTTTGCATATACAAAAATAAGTAGGTAATGAGATTTCTTACACGTGGTATATATTGTTTTGACAAACTACCTGTTTAATAGGCGTGATAGTATTACAAAATAAAATATTATATCTATCGTTAATTTATTAAAAACTGGAAAGAATGCTTTATGGTATCTCCGGCATCGAATTTCTAGTAATTAAACCATTTGTCAGTAGACCGTCCTAATGATTTCTTTACATATTTTATATCAAGTACCTACCTAATACAACATATTAGATATAACAATGCTATATTTGATAATCAGTACCTTAGGTACTACAATAGTACAATCTTATATATTGACCTACAAAACAATCATTAAATTAGTTTTTGTTTCTGCCTATAAAGAGATTCAAAATATTTTAACATCGATTTTCAAGTAAAGATGAAATTCATTTATTTATTTCTCAGAGATACAAATAGCCCAGGAAATATAGTTCAAAAATCGGGGTTTCAGGGAAATAATTTACAACCACCTGAAACTTTCAGGGATGGTTCCTTGATGCTTCTGGAGCAAATCCTGAAAAGTCTTTAAAAATCCTACGTTACCTTCTAAAAAAAATGGCGGATTCAAGATGGCCGCCAAGCGCATTGCACCTTAGTTAAATTTTTTCTTCATATCCAAGTAAATAATAAACATTTTTATAATTTTGTTAAGATGTACTTCTCTATAATATGTCAGTTCAAAGATCTTTTCTTGTTTTAAGACGAATCAGAAATTCTTAAAAGAAGTTGAGGTCAATGTTTAAATTCATATAGATAACAAAATGAATTAAATATTATTTTTTGCTTTTACCTTATGTGTTGTTGCGAAAGTAAGAGAAACTTTTCTTATATGTTTTTTTTTTCAAATTAGTATCAATATATACATACATATGTATCCATTCCAAATAATGAATTCAAATATTTCTGCCTTGTTTAGCATAGATTAAGTTTGTACATCTTCTTTTCTTGTGTACCTATCCCTTGTTTAAATATTTAAAAAAATCATCGGTCGATGATGTTGTAAGCGATACTGTTAACCCTAATAATATTTTCACTCCATTGCTATAATATGTATGCGGGTGGGCTACCAGAGTTGTTATTAATTTGTTAGTGATCTGTGATTACTATTAGTCAGCCAGTCAGTATTATTATTATTAGTAAAAATAGTCCATAGCAAAGTAGTATGTATAGATATATTAATTATTTAGCCATAGAGCCTAATGTGAGAGTGGGAACAATATCATACATCTCTCTTTCTCTTCCTACCTGTAACATTGTATCTAAATTAAGTACCTACAACCTCTATTGTATATCATGGACTATACAAGGAAGATTCTACTTGCATCTATCTGTTATAGGTATAGGTACCTGTTGTATGAGATGTTCATTAGCACTGAGGTAATTAATTACTTGATTGGAAAATATTATTCATAATTCAAAAAGCTCTGCTTATTAGGTACAATATCATCGTATGTAGAGAAAATAGTACCTGTGTATTTTAATACCACATTTATGTTTTATGTTTCATCTACACCAATGCCATTCAAATGCCTATTAATAATTTAAAAATTATGTATCATTGTCTAAAATTCTCGATTGTATATTTTCAATTTAAATTTTTCTAAATAAGAGGCCTTCGATGGTTTTGAAAAAATATTAGGTACTTTTAAATTTAATATCGTTTTATTTTATTTCTTTTTCATCAATTTTTTCATATCAAAAGTGGAAAAAAAATATTGCACATACCTACATAAATAATGAGTTTACTAAAAATTAGGAATCTTATGTTGGACGAAACATTTCAAAGCTTATGTTATAATATAATTTTCATTAAACCACATAATCAATACCACCACGGCATTTTCCAAAAATGAGAAACTGAATATTAGCTTACGGATTGTCCTCGATGTACAAGTATATTATGACGTTGATGCAATGATAATTTTTATAATGTCCTTGATGAGCCTTGGTACTTGACGGCCTTGACGTAAACGACACTTAAATATTGTCCAAGAAATAAATAAAAAAATTAAAATTCGGAATGGATAGCATTGCTGAATTTCAGATGTTGAATGCATAATTTTTGCAAATATATTTATTCCAAACCCAGAATCATTAACAGTCGGTAATTTGTTCTGAAATTATTAGCTTGCAACTAATTTTAATTATTGTTCACGGCTAGTGACAAAATATATGTGAAGGCAATACTATAGGCATGTAGATTTCCTATACCTCAAAATCATAATATCGAACAGATTAAAAACAATCGTGCAGTGAAACTTGTGATAAAATTGAGGCACACTCAGTACTAACTATATGAATGATACGCCCATAGCGCATTCCGATATCAAAGAAAATATAATATTGATAAATCAAAATGCATACATTGAATCTTACACAATATAGAGCAGTTGTTTCTATCTATGTACTGGTACTACCTATATATGTACCTACACTGAACAGAGTGTGCCGCTAGTAATTTGTGAAGGTGATATATTGTTAATGAGAATACATTATGAGATGGCTGTATATAAGTTCTTAACAGGCAATGAGCATAATCAAACTGTGGAGCTATTTCCTATGAAAATATTACCGCTATTTAACAATAAATTCACTAATAATGTACCATAAATATTTTCAGTGGGATACTCGTATTTTCAATACTCCCGGATTCAAATTTACGTCTTCGACTTTTTAGGATAAAATAGTAAAAAACACATTTACCATCACAAACGAAAATAGCTAATAAATATATTTGTATCAGATGAACTGTAATTGAAATCTATGAGTATTTACGATGAGTAGGTAAACTCACGGGCGTAGCCAGGGGGAGGGTTTTGGGGGTTCAAACCCCCCTGAAAAACTAAGATATCAACATCATATTTTTTTACATATTTCTTATAATTATTTTTTTTATTCAATGAAAATAATTCAATGAATAAGAAATACATACAACTTAGGATAATGAGTCACGCCAAATCTAAAAGATTTGTCGGCTTGTTCTCTTATAACATACTATATACATATATTAACCTAATTTAAACGATTGCATGCACTTTCAGTAGTTTTATTTTCTCCCCCCCCCCCCCAAAATTAAAACCTGGTTATGGAAATTTAGAAAAATTAGGAAAATATGGTTCAATTTCATTAAAGGTGCTTACACGTTTCATTGGTTTTCTGAAAATTTGTCTGCACATGCATGTATAATAAACCGTCCACACCAATTAGAAATTTAGTAGATTCCTAAATGCACTATTACCTATACATTTGTACACTGTTCCTTTCTTCTATACTTAGCTTGTCGCTAATTACCTCCTTTGATACTTGGACTATACCGCTCACGTGCATCGTTTGAGGCTCTGTATACTTCATGAAAGAAATTATTGTAAAGGTGACACATCATTTTTGTTATCGTTTATTAATTTATTCATAGTGAGATTATTATTTATAACTCGGTATTTACCCTTCTAACAACTGAGTACTTTCTTTTTTCCTTTCGATTTCTGTGATTTACAGCATATTCGACTACTTTCACCCTCTTATTTTCTTACGCTTGTGCAATATATTTTTTGTTTTCTTTCTTTTGACTGACTTTTTGCAAGTTGGTATGTTCGTTGACACGCGGCTTTTGAAGTCGTGGTAAAAATATCGAAATATAACTTTTTGGGTTTACAGATATCAAATATTCATCTCACAGTAGCTGATCAGAAACTTAATTTATAATAATAATAATAACTAGACAACTTATTTATGATGCGCCGTTTTGTGGAAAAACCACCGCAAGGGCCCATTAAAGAATCATAACACCTCCTGAACAATAGGGTTTTAACCTCGTCTTGAACACCTCCACACTCTCCAGAGTTCAAAACAAAATTTAATCAAGTATGTAGGTACACGATTAGTACAAAATAATACGAAAGACATCCCCTTAATATCTGAGTCTTCCTAATGATTGTTTTGGTATAACAATACCTATACCTACTAACTTTATATTATATCTAATTTACATTACTTGTTACTTATAGTAACTACTTAGTTATATTATTGTACTCATACTTTATTCTACGCTTATTATAATAATATCTAACATTGAGACATTTTAATGAACGTAGTAGTGATGTGCTCTAATAGAGTCTTAGTACCTGTATGAAAGTACATATTAGATGATGTATTTTGTGTTATAAAAAAATATAGACAATGAAACGATGGCGCTTGTTCACACTTAAAATAATTAGATGAACCTACCTTGGTGTATCTACATAGATACCTACGCAATAATTAATATATTATACATATTATGTGGATAGAACGTTCTATTCTTACACACCTTCAGAGCTTTTAACTTGTAAGATCCTCTTTGACATAGTGAAATCATAAAGATCGTTGCTCTCGCATTACATCGTTCATATGACTTAAGGAAAACTAAAGCTCTCATCAACGAGTGGATGGTGTCAAAAATAATAGAAAAAACTTAAGAAACGTTGATTATGAAGAACTTTGTGGACAAGGTTGGTGATACAATTGGTACCTACTGAATCGTATTCTTGTGGGGTACGTTAAGAAATGAACGATGAAGATTCGTAGCTCTAATTGTTATAGTATTTTGCAAGTATTTGTTTTTTAAAACTCCATTGTGTAAAATTCCAGAATTATCCACTTTGATTTGGCTATGAGATGGTTTAAATAAAATGACAACGATACAAAATATAAATTTATCATAAAATATTAGTCAAGAACACAGCCGAATGTAAAAACAATTTGTTTTGCTAAACTACATGAAAAAACTAAATCAAGAACCTGTGATTTTAAATAACAAACACGTACATGTGAACGCCTGTCGATAAAATAAAAAAGAGTAATAATCACTAAGTATGTACCTACCTATCAAAAAAGTGACTAACAGTATTCATAGCAGACCCATTAGACTTGGCTGATCTCTAGGGATATGTCGTAGATTGATTAAGAAAATCGGTCTTTTTGTAAAAGTTCTAATTTTTCTCACACATATTTACTAACAATTTATTAACAACAGTGTTCACGTTTCGTGTGTTGGATTATGAAGTATAAAATAAAATTAAAAAAATAACATAAGGTATAATGTAAAACATACCAACCTGTCTACGTTGTAGTTTCTATTTTGATGGGTTCGCTTAAAATATTAACTAGAAAATAATAATAATACGTAATTTTGTATACCGCCTAATGGATTCATTGTTTAATAATATTTTATTTTTATTACAAAACACAGTTATTTTTTTCACTTTGATTTATTTAAAATCTCGAGTACTTTCGTCAATGTAGATAAATTGACATTTTCAAGAGATCTGTTTAATTTTGTTTAATTTTGCCTCCTATATATTGTAGATAAAAAAATAAATAGTATACATTGAAGACAAATCTCGAATTTATGCCTTTGATTATTTCCAACTGTTAGCGTAATGCTGTTTTCCTGTTGAAATATCCAATATTTCTTCAAAATGATGGCGTAAAAAGTTTGTTAAGATATATCAAATTTACTTTCGGTTCTCAATGCCTACCCCATTTGGAATACGACATCAGTTTATGGTATATTATTATGCGAAATTCTGTTTTTTACTGTAAAGTCTGATAATCTTAATTAGCCTATCACGCGTATATAGATGATTATTATTATGAATGTATTTTGTATTGATTATCCCACAGTGTGCATGGTAATTCCATCGATGCCTCGGGACAATTTCAATATTGACATTTCACCTGTTTCGGTGAATTGAGATGTAAAATGATGGTAAATCTCTCCTATTAAATAAACTGTAATATTATAGGTACTAATATATGTTCCTATGAATATGATAGATGTGTTTATCTATAGGTAGGTACATATCTTAAATCTATATTACTCAAATTTCAAACAGGTCCGATCCATCTAAATTGTCTATATTGAACCGATTGAAAAAAGCACTACAAAATTAAAAATATTGCACACACCATTTCAACTGTTAAATCATTAATAAATATTTTGGAAACGTGAAATTTTTCCTTTGAAAAAATAATAATAAACAAGATTGTTTTAAAAGATATAGGTATGAGTATCTCCGTTCATTCGTTAACCTGAGGATGGTTTTAAAAAATGAAATGATTAGTTATAGTTATACAAGAATCCACACTTTCTTTAGTGAGTAAAATATTATGATATAATTCACTCGACTACGAATTTAAAAAAATAAAAGTTTTGCAATCAAATATATAATATAGGTACATGGAAGAATAATCGGAAGACAAAGACAATATTGAACCACTTGGACTATGCATGCGAAGGGAAATTTCGTACTGATGTGTCGTTTTGACAAAAATATAAGTGATTTCTTCACTAATAGGTGTTTGTTATACCAGAGTTTTGGTAAATCTAGAAAAAAAAATGAAACACATATTATTCTGTACCTAACACCGCATCTGTGGATAATTTATTTAATGTATATTTTGCAAATTAATACTTAAGTGGATGAAAAACAATATTTCATTTTTATATCCCCCAAGGCGACAAACCCGGTATTGTTTAGTTTAATTTCTAAATAAGATGCTACAAATATGTCTGTTGTGTTATGTTCTTGTCATGGGAATATATCGATACAATCTTCATAGCGGTTTTTGGACATTAATAATCATGATGTTATACTCAAATAACAATTTAATTATAAGATGTATTTGTTATTTCTTTGCATTTACATGAGGCTGACATTAATAAATAGTCATAGTTTGTTTATCATAGATCACTCGCAAACGAGTACGAATATCCAAACTTATTTTAACTAGAATGAAAGAATTGGCTAAGTGCTTTGATTGTCCAATTATGATACCAAATTTCATATCAATAATTTGCCAACAATGATCTTTTGTCTGCATATCTTTATTTTATTTACAGTCTTCAGGGATGACACCAACAGTTTAGACATCAAATATTTACAATATTGAAAGCAATTACAACCAATTAAGGTCCCACGAATTGCCAAAGCACATAACGAACAGAAACCATCTTTGACTATTAACTATCAATCACAGATATGCATCAGGATAGAAATAATATTTATAAATAATAAAAATCAAGAAACTAAAACACAAACTATTAAAATTTTAACCGTTGAAGTAATACCTACCCTTTTCGGCGACGGTTAAGAATTTGGGCAAAATAATCAGAGGTTTTTATGTCAGCATCAATTTAACACTTTAGAAAAAGACTTTTTTCACAAGTTTTTATCTTCTCAAGTTCACAAGTTTTATGATACATCAGTGCGTAGATATTGATATGAATATTTCACATAGCTATAGATAATGTTTTGTATCACGTGGAAAACAGGATTCACGGCTAATAATTATTATTTTTCTCGTTTGCTTGAGATAATATGTATTAATAATAATAACATTACTAAGAAAAGGTGAGGCAGTAAGATCAATAATTCGATTATAAAGTGAATAAAACATACTAATACTATCGAACTACAATAAATCAACGCCCTCCGTTTGTTATCAAGATCCCCTCGAAAGAGTTTGTTCTTGTAATCTTAAGTATTTTATAGAAGAATACCAGACAACAGATACTGATAGGGAATAATAAGAATATAATATATATTATGAATTATATAATATTGGATGTAGTATTAAGAACAACCATAAGGTGGTTGGATAGAATTAAAAAAGAAAAGCAGTTCTGAGTTCATAATAAATTATTGTTTGCTATTTCCTTTTTCTTACTTTAAATAGTACCTACCTCTAAATATTAAATACAAAATACATTTACAGATGAGACTTAACTAGTTACGTAATATATTAAGTATAATTTAGCAATTCTTTGCTTTGAAACTGTCCTTATGTCTTATTTCTTCATAAAACGTGTGGGATTTTCCTCGGTTCTATCAAATAATTAATAAATAAGGAGGAGCATTTTTTGTATGAATCTTATTATTAATAAATACAAGATTAAATGTAAAAATTAATTTACACATGGCAATGAATCTCATTGACACCATATCTGTATTTTTTATATAAGACCATTAAAAGTCTCTTCATTTAGAAATTATCTCGTCTTATTATCATTGTTTGCATCATTGCATTACCTACATATACATTATCCACTACATTATATTCTTATGATCAGGTTTAAAACAAGCCTTCATAGGTAATTATTACTATACGAGTTTATACAATGTGTGATCGTTCATAAAATTAATGTTTGGGGTGTAAATAAGTAAAACTAATGGTTTAAAAACGAAACCTTCCATAATGAGATCGCTGAGCACCTCGGCGGCAACAAAACGATCATTTGTTGGAAAATCACGAAGTGGAAAAGTGATAAATGAGTTGCAGTTTCCCAGTGAAATAATATTATGGTAATGTTACCCTACCTCTCATATTGCAAATAATACTTAGTCTTGCTAATGGTCGAAAGTTAGTAGGTAATAATTGAAATGAAATGAACTCCATACTGCACTCATGAATAATATTATAAACCTAATGATAAACAACAATATGCGAAGATTATCCCGCGGCTAAAGACTAATAATATTTTAAACTATGCGTAGCTAATTCGTATTTTCTAACTTTCTACAAATGTTCATTCCCACCTACCAACAGTTGTCTATGTTATTACACCTACAACATAACTACCAATTCTACTACTAAACTACTCACACCTGAGAGATTTTAACTAAAATATGTTATACTTGCATCCTTCCTATCCTAATGCGTGTTGCACCTTTTGAACTTTTCGTGTTATATAAGTAAGCACCAATGCAAAAATAAAAGTTTTACCTACAGTCGTACTTACAAATACCTAGAGCTACATAATCATAGTCAATCATTTATCGAAAAATTTATTTAATTCGCGAGCTGAGGACCTTTTCTAGTACAAGATATATCTACCTAACAAAGATCAAGAATGTCTAGTGATAGATATGTTCTTAATTGGCTGTTTGCAAAATTACATATTAATAAAAACATAATTCTTTTTTCACAGTGACCGCGAAGCAACAGTGATGAGAGCTAACCCATGGTTGTACCAATACTATACTGCACAAACTAAAATGCAGTTTGGCCTCGGATATGACCCCGCTCTTGCGGGAGAACCACCGCCATCCACTGGATCAGTTCAACCCCCAGTTGATGTAATGAATGGCAGCAGACAACCATTAATGACTCCCCATCACATTATGCTACATCATCAGAACCCACATCTTGGACACATGAATTTCGCGTACGAGAGATTGAATCCTGGGCCAGTTGACTATTCAGTAAGCACAATTGATGAAAGGTAAATACATCTACAATCATGCATGGATAACCTTTGTAATTCTATGAGTTTTATCACCAATTTCTGAATTGTCCATACATTACCTTCATATCTTAATGTGTTTGTTTTATTTCGTCCTCAGATATCACCATTTGTCACCGATTGATGAATCTACAAAACTTAAAACGCCGGTTCAAATCACTGTTAGAAGAAAAGCTAAATTCACAGAAGAAGTCAGTAGTGAACCAAAAATACGGCAAATATCTCCATGCCAGTCTCCTGCGATAATAGATACAGGAGGCGGAACTCTCATGTCACTAACACATTCTACTTCTCGTAGAATTTCTACGAAAGCTATTTCTAAACCAGCCTCAGAAACCACCGAATTAATAGATTTATGGAATCCGAGTCCACCGTGGTCTGAAACTACTTTGCAAAAAGTTCCAGACCTCTCTCATCAAGAATTGAGTCCATATGTTACGACTACACCACCAACTCCGAGCGGGACTCCGTCAGGAGTCTATAGCCATGGCCAAAATCACAGCTCTTTTACCTTCGACTGGTCTCCTGAGCAGTATGTTCCGCATGGGCATTACCACATTAGTCCTGGAACGACTGATGAAGGCCATTCATCCAGTTGGCCGGAGCATAGACTTTTTCCTTTGCAGCCACCTCCAGTGATTAGATTACCACACCCCCTGCAGTTGATGGAGCGATCTATCGCACCACCTACAGAGACAGGTACGTTGATTGTATTTAATTTGAATGCATTTTTTACAAAATTGTATGTACGTATTGTGATCAATGTGCAGTAAAGAATGAATAAATAAATGAAACTAGTTTTAACCTAAACTGTTATTTTTGGGGGGTGAAAGATTTTAATGTAGGTATCTAAGAAAAATCCCTTGTTACCCTTTTTTTATATACTTCACTTTAATATTTTTTTCTTTCTTTTCTCTAGAAACGCTCTCATCAAAGCCTTCAAAACACGAGGAAACGCCTTCATAGCAACACTTAATTTTATTCGAATTTTAACTGTGATGAAATAATAGATATAATATATTTATTTATTTTTCGTATATTTTAATATATTAAGTTATGTATACATAATACATCGTATTTATATCTAAATATATTTAGCATTAATTTTTATATAAAAAAATATTAAAAGAGAACATATGTACCTACCTATATAATTATGTATTTAAAAATACGTACCTATATTATTTGTATGACATTATTTTCTAAGCTAAGTCTATATTCCTACCTACCCACAACTTCCACAAGTTTTTTGAGATTTATTTAATAACAAATGTAGATAATAGTAAGCAGATTTTTTATTATATAAGATAAAGTACAATCAAATTATTGTGTTCCTCTTAAATGTATCCAAGTTGTCAATTAAACATTATAATTATTTTATTTTGTATAGTAATAAAATTTAAACTGTTATAAGTCTGTTATTTTATTTACCTACATACTTACATCCCTTAAAACCCTATCCCTAAAATCCCTTAAAAGCCTATATACTTACACCCCTTAACCATTCAGCTGTGTATCGAAAATGTGTTGTATTCTGAAGTATGATAAGTAGACAGCTGGAACTGTACAGTGTACACTGAATCATCAGGCTACTAGATATTACGTAAGTATAGACTGCTGGTAAATTATAGTCAAAAGTTGGGAGCATACTTTGCTGAAGGTGTCTTGATAGAAATTTTAAATGTCAGAAAAAAGATCTACCCTGATTCTTACTATAGAACACCTAAATGAAATTAAAAAACAAATGTTTTTTCCACAATATAGATTTTTATTGAGAGAGACGTCTTCCGTATAAAACAAAATTTGTTTTTTTTTTTCATTATGGAATTCTACTATCTAAACACATTTTAATATAAATAAACAAATGAAGTTACAATTATGTTATTATAATGTTATTGCATGGTTAAAATCTCCAATGTGCTAAACCTGTTTTTGAGTAAAAAGAATAAAATGTGTATCAAATACGTGGCTTGTTCTTTTCTCATAGTCAAGAATGCATTGAATCAAGAATTACTTTTCCATCACATAGATAGATTTGATTTTTTTTCTCATATGATGAAAGAAAACTCATAGTTCATTTTTAAAAGCAGCGTCCACACAGCTGGATGAAAATGTTTAGTTATCAATCTTCAATCATTCGATGACAATTCCGAGCATTCTCCGAAGAAATATTCGAATGAATGCTTTCGTTACCTGTGCCAAGGAGGGTAATGAAGGCATTCATTCGAATATTTCTTTGGAGGATGTTCCGAATTGTCACCGAATGGTTGAAGATTCATTATTGACGTTTTCATCTAGCCATGTGATGCTGCTAAATAAGAATAAGCACATAAAATTGTTGTAGAATGATTTAACATTGTAAAAGGCGAAAGCCGTTTATTATATGAATAAATGAATAAATAAATAAATAAAAATTGTATTTATACAATGACGTTACTCTGTATAAGAATAAGGGAACAAAACATAAAATAAAACAAGAAACAAACTTTAAATAGGTATATTTAAATATAAAAACGAAACATACATTGAAAGATTTCACATAAACATTACCTACCAAATGAGAATAGAATTATCTAAGTATAATAAATTCATATATATTATATATGTCAAGGGAAAACTACAGTATATAAATTTTTGATCAATTTGATATAAAGATGATTCTGGATTTAAAATAAACCCAAATACACCCCAGACACCCTCACAGTAAGAAATATGCTTATGATGTGAAGGTGAAATAAGTTAGCAGCAGGTGGAATTGAATCCAAGTCTCTCTATTGAAAGTGCGAGACTCTACCCTCATGTTAAAAAATTACATTTCTTGAAATAGTGTAGTTTCCCTCATACATATATGTAGATATAATAAACTAGTATTATTTTAATACATTTATTTTGAAAGACTTATCCTATATAAAATTTGAGTCTTGTACAAAATGGACACGTAATACAAAGTGTCGATGAATATACAAGTATAATAATCAATACTTCTTTGCAACTAACATAACAATATCTGTGTATCAATGATTAACACAGTACAAATATTTATTTAAAATACATTGTTGAAACAACAGTCAAGAGAATAATGAAAGTATTAAAACATGCATCTTAAGGTAAAGGATAAATAGAACAAGATAAATGGAGTTGTTACATTTTGGAAGTTTTAAAGATACCTATATATATATATATGTTTAAATTATATATGCACTATAGTAACTGGTATCCGGAGGAGCTAAATGCTAAAGATGGTTGACTATCCACTGCACATAATGGTAAGGCTTGAAAATCTATTGTTTAGAAGGTTAAGGCTCTACGAGGGGTGTTCCACTATCAGAAGTAAATAAATGCATTACGAGCTTATATGAAGAAGCATAAATAAATTTAATCGTTTTAAAAAATATATAAAGAATAGGTAGGTACTTATAATATTCATAATCCTTTGATATACATAGAAATTGTATTATACACATGTTTGTATTTATATCATATTTCTTACATACATACAACATGAATTTACAAACAAGAAAATCAAATAAAAAAAATGAAAAGCAAATAAGATAATTAATATTTAACCAAAATTATAACTGTTCACATTGATACTGTCGTTCCACATTCAAAAAGAGGTTATGATAGCTTAACTTTTTTAGATACTCTTAGGAATTATTTACGACAACATCAATGTCATTGTTTAAACTAAATATTCAATTCTGATATTTTCAACCGACGGTACTTGGTGGAAATTCATGTTGAATTAATTAAAATAAAACACTTATTTGTAGTATATCCACGTGGATATACTACAAATAAGTGTTTTATTTTAATTAATATTCAATTCTATAATGTCACGCTGTATCCCAAGTGGGGTAGGCAGAGAGAATGGTATCATATATGGATATATCTTTACATACTTCTTTCCCTTCATCTACATTGATGCAATTAAAAAACATGGTTTCTTTCTATTAAATATAAAAATATTGAATAATCTAAGTAATAATGTATCTAATAATAATATTGTTTTAATAATGTTAGAGCAGTTTAAAATTACTTGATCCATTTAGATGTGCAGTGGTAATATTTTAGCTGTCATTTCAACAATATTAATTTTTTCACTGTGTCGGCGTTTAGGTAGTAGAATTCCATATCGAAATAAATAAAACAAGCGTTTTATTCTACTAATTCAAGTCAAGACATTGTCAAGATTGACAATGTCCTCATAAGACAAAAGACGTCTCTCTCACAAATTAAATCATTAGTTGAATAAAATGCTTGTTTTATTTATTTCAATATTAATTATAATTGATTTTTTCTAAATAATTTTACTTTGGTCTTAGCTCCATATTCCTCAACATACATAAGTCACGAGCTGTAGATTTCCTACCAGAATTTGTACTTATATCATACAGCCGCAAGAGCAAACCTGTGTTGAACATTTTGGGTGGAGACTTTTTGATTAGAGTAGTTACAAGATCACTCGTCATACCTTGCAGAACAACTCGAGCTCTTTCTTTTCCACATTCTACGATCATCAAAAGGAATTGGAATATGAAATATGTCTGGGGTGATATTTCACTATCCCTTCCAACCAACTGAGAAAATGTTTTGAACAAATCCTGTAAAGCAGACTGGAGTGGTTCACGAAGAACAATAGACTTTTGGTTATTAGAATGAGGTAGAGTACTAGCAAACAGCGTACTACTCTCAGTCGTGTTATCATTCAATCTCCTAACCTTGTTAGTAGGACAAAGTGCTTCTATGTCCTCGGCATCCTCATACCTTCCACGTTTCTTGGATGCAAATGCATTAGGATTTGAATTGCTATACTCCAAAGCGGCATATATACAATAAACACACAGCTTAGCTAAAGTAGAAGCCTGAGGCTCAACAAGCTCTTCGCTTTGTTGACTATTATAAAGATACTGAGGAAGCACTTGTAATAATAATGCCTGTGTGCACTGTTCAATATTAAAATGAAACAATGCAAAGGCTAAATCTAAAGCCCTATCGAGGTTTTCTTGATATCTAAACTTTAATACTTCTTTAACTAAATAAGTGACAAACCAATTCGGGCCTCCAGTATTCAAAAGACTATCAAATACATGCGTGGTTTCAATATGAAGCCAGCCAAGGTCCTTCACATCATCCCAGACTTCTTGCAGTTGCTGGTATATTGGTTGTCTAGAAATAATACTGTGACTTAAGGTAAGCACTTTGTTCTTGGAAGCAGTGGGAGGATGAACATCATATTGCATTTTACGAATAATTTGAAACATTAAAACAGATCTTTCTTTGAAGTTGTCACTTTGTGATGCTTCCATTTCAGTAAGAGGAGTCAAGAACTGTTGTACCATGTTCATTGGCTTCAACAAAGCGTCTTGATGAACAATATGCATATAAGAACACAGCCAAGCGGAAGCACATACAGCTAGTGAAGCCATCTTCTGCTTGAGAGAGTCTAATATTCGTTTCACATCAGTTGCAGATAGTGATCCCTGTTCCCATGCAAATAATACTTCTTTGATAGCACCACAAACATTAATACACAAGTCATGACACTTCATTTGACTGTTTTTGAAATCAAACTCTGAAGAATTCAGTTGCCTGAGAAGGAGATCGACTTTGGCTGGTTCACATTTTTGTAATATTTGATCCGGTGGTTTGGGAACACCTTTTTCGACCATACAGTCACGAACCCATTGCTCAAAGAATGACTCCCCACCTTCGTCTAGTACAGCTTCTGTTCCATATTGTTGCACTATAGAACATAAGATTAAAAATGTGATGTCGAACTGCAGAACTCTTGACTGTGTTCCTTTGCCCACTTCTCCACTAACTTGTAGAGAACTCTCGTTGAACTTAATCAACTTGGACACAAACTGTTTCAGCTTTCCTTCTACTGTAGCTACTGCTAATATGACTTCCAAATTTTTTCCGCTTACAGTGCACAACATGTGGTAAAGAGCATCCTGGATTTTCAAAAAGTCAGCACTCATGGTCTTCAAAATTCCCGCAAGTGTTGGTTCTGCTCTCATAATAAATGTTGGTATGGATGTTTGTAATCCCGACGATTCCAATTTCTGAAGCTTGACATTGGGCACTTCTCTCTTCTGAGAATAATATGTCATGTCCTGTTCGGACACCAATTTTAGTTTAACCAATCCTTCCAATAATGACTTAACACAGTTGCAAGAACACTTGGAATCCAATATATCTAAGAGATGCTCAGAACGCATAAGTATTTCAAACGCTTCAATTATCTCAGGGCTCGAGTCCATTTTTTCATCCACCGTTCCGATGGTGTTATGAAGTTGATGTATAATTTGTGGGACTTTTAAGAATGTGAAAGCTCCCCATATAGACTGCTTTGATGGGCTACCACTAGCGTCATTTAAGGATATAAGACAAGCTCTGATAAGTTCATAGTATAGACGTGCTGTTGAAAATCCCTTAAGACGTTGCACCATTAGCAGTTCATTTACAAACACCTGTGTATCAGCATTTGGGTTTGATAGCAGCTCCACAGTGAGTAGGGCTTGAGTACAATATGAGACGGGATAGAGTACTTTATCCAATGGGGAAAATTTGTCAAGTTCTAAATTTGTCAATGTCATCAATGTTTTCTCAATGGGTACATTGGCTTTAAACTGAGTATTCAACATCATCAGTGAATTGATCTCTTGACATTTCTTGATAACCTCATTGTACTGTTCCTGGTCTTCAAGTCTGGCCAAGTATAGCATGGATATAAGAAAGTCAGAGCTAATAATACTATTTAATAGTGACGCAGGTTTGTCAAAAAGATCCACATGGGGGGAGTTTGTTGGAGGAGCTGATGGATGGTTAGTCAATGTGTAATGATATACTTGGAGAAGCCAATGGACTAATGAAAGTACAGATGCTGCCAAAATACCTTCTTCTAATTTACCTCTGCACGTTACTCCATCCAGAATGCTTTCTACAAACTCTAACAAACTAACCACACAGTGAGGCTTCTGAAATGCATCAAACTTTGCTATTCTTTGTAGAACTGCTGCATGTGACACTAGTTGAGCGCTGAGAGAATGTCTCAAATAAGATATTACTAGTTCATTTGCCCCACATCCAACAGTAGCCTGTTGCAGTATACAATCAGCCAAATTATACACATCGCCACTCACGCCTCTTGGCAATATAGTCTTGATATTGATTCCCCACTGTAAATCAGTCCATCTTTCACGCCAAGCTTTTAGAAGTAACGCTTTCAACGAGCTAGTTTTGCTCGTCGTTTTTGAAGCCTCCATGTTCAACAGTTCGAAAGGTTTACGCATTGTAGGTACACCAAAAACTTTATTATTATGTTTCTTATCACCGATTTTGCTTCAACTGAATCATTTTAAACCTATAAACAACAAGAAACACTTTTCACGAATGATATCGCCAAACAAGCACTAACAGTAAACGTCAACAACAAACTGCGTCTGTCAAATTGAGGTTATGTCAAATGAAACAAAAAGAAAACGCACCATAAACAATATAGATTTTGATCGCGTCTCTCGATTCCCACACATACAAGCATTCTATCAAATTCAAGTTTGACGTTATATTTTTGACATTTCAACTTTTGTTTACAACTTACAACGACAACGTGCTTGTTTGAAAACGTCAAAACATTGAAGTGTTGTTTAAAATTCATGTCTCAAAAGTGTGTTTCATATGAAGAAAAAGTTAATTACTTAAACATCTGGAAAAAGTCGTTTTGATTTTGATGAATATTTTTTTTCTAGAACTATCAGTGTCTTATTTATATATGTGTTATAAATTATAGGTTATAATTTTGAAATTTACGTAGGCAACAATGAGTTTCACTACATATAAAGATATTATCGAAGAAGGGGATACTGTGATTTTATATATGAGTAATTCCATGCATGCCATTGATGTACAACCTGAAATAAAAAATAAAAACGATGTAATGATTGAAAATGTATTCCAAACGACTTATGGAGCCCTCAAAGTTAGAAGCTTGATTGGGAAGAAATATGGACAGAAGGCAAGTATTTATAAACCAATTTGTTCAAGTATATTGATATTTATTGCTTTTGTTTGGTTTTGTATAGGACGTTAAAGGATAAAGTTAAGTTTTACTCAAATATTTCTGCGTGTTTTTTACTATTTTATAATTTTGGTTGGTTATAAGGATACGATCCTTCTTTCACCATATTTAAAAACTTTTTAAATATGTTCTATTATTTTTATGTTATCAGTTAATGGATGTTGTAACATTTATTATTTATTTATTTATTCAATCTGACATATTGTGTACGCCAACAGGCCCAACATATACATCTTAAAAATACAATGTGTATATTTTACTTATATAAATTTTGTAGGTGGAACTTTCCAAAGGCTGGGCTCACGTCTTACAACCAACTCCAGAACTATGGACAGTAACGTTACCTCACAGAACTCAAATCATTTACACTCCGGATATTAGCATGATCATTCTGCAACTGGAAATACATCCTGGTAGTGTCGTCATAGAAGCTGGTAAGATTACTCAATATATAAACATTTTATTACGCATTGTGTTCCAACAAGGAGCATCTTCTGGCAATTAACACTCAACACTAATTTCTATACTCAATCATTCTCAGTAAGTGGTGCTTGTTGCTGGAATAATCTTCCTTCTTTTCATAGAATATCTCAATCTTTTAAAGGATTTAAATATGCCGTCAAGATACACTTATTGTCTTCTAACTCAGCATCCGTCCTCTAATCCCTTCCTATAGTTACCGGTCCCTTTGGAGTATTAGGTGTGTGGATTGTAGATTTTTCTCATTTCAATTTATGTAGCGATTTTTCTTATTGTTTGTGCTTTTGTTGTTAATATTTTTATTTGTGTTTAGTGTTAATGTGACTTGGTTAGATAGAAGAAATCACTATAAAGTGTCAATTTTGCCACCTCATATCATCACATTTTTTCTTATGTAAACTGATTCGTTAATTTTATTTTGTGAATGATGATGTACAAGAAGAATAAATCTAAAATTGTTTAAAATGAATCACATGTTTAGTGTAGAAATTAGTTTGGTACTCACATTTAAATTCTCTTCACATGCTTTATCACTAATTTGAAGATGTTTCACGATATATCAATCAATTGCCATTCAACACTCCTCTTGGGAACATAAGACACTAACCAGCCTTCTCCATTCGGAGTGTATTTTTGCCAATCAAGTCACCACTTCCCATGACATTCCAGATGCTCTGATGTGCATGATTTTTACCAATACCTGCCTTTTACAAGACTCTCAAAAACTTACGAAATAGAGTAAACATAATTTTACTGAATATGCTAATTCAATATGATGTTTTATTATTTGAAACTTGCCCAATGATTGAGGATCATTTTCAATGCTTTATTCCTGAGAAGAGTATTGAATTGTAAATAAAGTTAAATATTTATTTCTTGTTATAATTTACTACTAATACACCATCACGGCATATCCCACAACTGGGGTAACCAGCAGATCAGCTGAATGTAACTCTCTTGCAAGCTGTCATCTTGATACCAATTAAAATAGACTCTCAGGATTGGTGGCAAGTCTCATCGCTGAATTTAAGATGAAAAGATTCTTAATTTATGCTTACCTTTTACAGGACACTCGAAAACTTATGGAAAAGTATGAGAGGCCAATTCTTTGCTGGGCATTCCACATATATTTGATTCTATGTATCATTTATGTGTGTTTTTACTGTTCTAAATTTAATAAGCTCAGCGATGAGGTTTGCCACCCATCCTAAATGTCAAATTTTATTGGCACGGAGAGGACAGCTTGCATTTTTCTTGCATGCCGCTGGTCTATTGGCTAACCCATTTGTGGGATTTATCATGATGTTTTAGAAGTATTAAATTTAATACTTACGTACCAGAGCCCGAAGTCAAAACACATTTTAACGTTACGTTTTCGTTCCGTTAGCATTCGAATATAGACGACGTTGCAAGCAAGTGTCAATTTCGTTGCCAAAATACACAATAGTTACGAAAATTGACACTTTGGTGCAACGTCATCTATATTCGAACAATTGGAACACGAAAATGTAATGCTAAAGTGTGTTTTGACTTAGGCTTCTGTACTATGTAACTCTACTATTTAGGTACTGGAAGTGGATCACTATCACATGCATTCATTCGAGCTGTTAAACCAACTGGTCACCTTCATACCTTTGACTTCCATGAAAATAGAGTGAAAGTGGCCATTGCTGAATTCAACGAACACGGATTATCAGAATTTGTAACTGTAAGTTCTTTATTCTATACATTATAATATTGACTTCACATATTTTAAAAATTGGACAGAGGGACACTTTGCAAAACATTTTTTAGTTCTTGTTAGAATATGATGTCCTTATATCACTACTTGCATCAGTATGGATTAGAAATAATCCTAAATACAGCGGAAGGATTTGAACTCGAGATCTGTTGATTGAAAGTTCAAAGCTCTATTGTTATGCTACCGACCATGTATACCAGCAATATTTCATTTCAGCTTATAATACAAAATATAATCCTGCTACACTCCTAATATAAAGAAATATTAATTGATAAAATCTGATATCTTGTATTGCATTTGTTGCTTTTTGTATGACAGGCTAAACATCGAGATGTATGTGGTAATGGATTTGGTGAGGAATTGAACGAAAAAGCGGATGGTGTTTTCTTGGATCTTCCTCATCCGTGGCTCGGAGTTCCTCATGCAGTGAAAGCTTTGAAGGCCACAGGTACATAGTACTTTTTGTTTTAATTTTTTTCACTCACATGTATATAGTTACAATTTTATTTCATAGTGCTCACTTTCTATGTGTGAAATATTTTTTTACCATACAATTTCCCCTTAAAAAAATAACCACAAAAAGGTGCCCAATTTTTTTCTGGATTAAATTCAGAATTATTTTTAATTTTCTGAAGAGAGGCAGCTGTAAAATAATGATCTAAATTATGTATGACATTTATCAGTAGGTACATATTATTTCAAAATGTTCACAAATAAATATTGATCATAAAGTATTAGGGGGAGACCAAACTATTTAAAATATTTTAATGTCAACCAAATTGAAAACTGTGGAGACCCCGGTATGGAATAGATCTCCCAGTCTTTTCTGTAAACTTTCGAGTGTCCTGTTTGTATTCGTAAAACCTCACATATAAGAAAATTAACATCTACAATTCAGTGATGACGCATGCCATCCATCATGAATGTTTATTTTTTTATTGGCATTTGAGGATAAACTGTATGCTTATCACATGTCCGCTGGTTACACCACTTGTGGGACGTACCGTGATGGTATAATAGTAGTAATGAGTTGAAAGCTATACTTTTTACCAGTGCCCTTGAGAAGGTCCCATAAAGGTAAAACAGTATTAATTTATTATTATCATCATTGAGACATGAAACAGCGATGAGGCGTGCAACCTAATCTCGTTTTCTGAATATCTTTTAAATATTTACTTTTCAGATGATCTGAAAAATATATTCCTGCCAATGATTTATGTTAGATACTCAATGGGTGGTAGGAATATATTAATATTAGATGCCGTATTAAATAATGTTTCCAATATGCTAGTGTCTTGTTCCCCTGTAATCAATACTATGAATATTCTGAATCTTAACAACCAAATTACATCGATTTATTATCAGCATATAGCATAATATATAATACTATATACCGTCCCTACAATGCATACCGTAAGTTAATAAATACTAAATACTTCGTGAATTATTCATTCAATTAATGTTGACAATCTTTGTGTAGGTATGTAGTAGGTACCTCCATGATATTAATAATATTCGTATATATAGGTAGGTACCTACGAACTCTTATTTATATTCTGCAGTCTAACCAGAATACCTACTGGAGACCTGGACAACTGTAGGTAGTGTTACAGTGATAACTGATAACACCTTCCAGTTCCTTATCGTTCAAAATAATCTTTTGTTTGATTAAATTGCACTTACCTATTATAACTCTCGTAACTTGATTAGGCAATTAGATTAAGTAAGCGCATACCGATTTGATTTATCGACATTGTTCTGGGTAGACCATTTTTTGAAAATCTATAATGGTCCAAGTTTAATGATTCATCCGAATGTGATAAATGTGAACGACACTTGCATGTGATTTGACTTAGCGCCGATCTCCGGTTCTTATTCTACAAATTATGATTTTTATAATTATTAATACATATATGCCATCCTACAACTGGTCGTAAAAGGGAAGATTGAGGGCCGTAGATGGGTTGGAAAAAAGCGGCATTCCTGGCTTCAGAATATTCGGGAGTGGACCGGAATGAAAAGTGTGGAGGAGCTGTTTCGTACTGCCCAAAATAGAAAAGATTTCTCCCAAGTGGTCGTCAACGTCAGGACCCGACAAGACACGTAAAGAAGAAAAAGAATATAAAGAAGATTTTCGTGGCCACAATCTTTTACTGTGTCAATAGTTGCATCTGGTGTCAATAAAAATACAGCGCATTTTTAAACTAATTGTCTGGCTGATAATTATAAAAATGTATTTCCTGGGCTGAATTGCCCTCAAAACACCATATTAAGTGGCAATATCGTATAAGAGTTTAGAAAAAGAGATATAACCATGATATAAGATTAAAAAAAAATACATTATAATGACACATCATAAACTGAATTACACGATAAAAATTGACAAGTTAGGCTTTCTAACATGTTTTGAATTCACTGTAACAACTATTCTTATTATTAAACCATCAGTGATTTCGTTAATTCCTTATATTATTATGTGTAGAGTATTTCACAATGAGCTTATCGATGTACCTACTGCTAAATAACATTGCTTAAACATGTCAACTAAAAAATGTGAATACAAAATATTTCATACGCTGGCGCTGTAAAAATAAGAAAACTTATCAAGACGAAAGTATGAATAAAATCCACTGGTGAGCCCGTCTGATACCAATCGAGTTTATAATATGTAGGTACCTATGTACCTAACAATGCGATCACAGATAATAAACATATCTGCAAGAACCGATGTTTATTATTGGCATATTATTATTCTCTGTCAACACAGTGGAGTATTTTATACTATGAGTGAACTGCATATCTGGCCTGATAGTGAATTATACTTTTTGCTATCCGGCCAGATAAAGAAATAAATAAATATAAATATAACTTCTTTGGAATCAAAATACGTAGTAGGTATACAATATTTGCGTCGTATACAGCATATTTGGACGCGGTATACGACGCCTTTGTGGTCATGTCATGAGTAAACGGGGCTTTACAAATTGTCCATATATGTATTAAGTTTACAAAAAAACGAAAAAATGTCAAAATAAGCGATTTTTTCCAGGTAACCCGGCCTCCTGATACCGCATTGTCATTTTATTCCGAGAATAATATGAATGTAATAACAATAATAACCTAGACAATGTATTTAAAAATCGTTTCGATGAAAATCACCGTAATAGCGCATTTTGAAATTATAACATCTCGTCTTAAACTTAGTCCTGAATTCTTTCACACTCCCCAGGGTCCGCAAATGATGTGAAATTTTGCTCCACATCAACGTAGAAGGCACTGTGTACATAATCATCTAGCCAAACGACCTCTACATAGCACCGTAAGTCTATCAACAGCGTCTATGACTAAACTATCGCAGATTTGTAGATTTATGATATGTAGTGATTTTTTTCTTCTCAATATGCGTGTATCAAAAATCTCGGGAATTGTTAGAATATTCAGAACGTCGCTCACTATCATGTCAATTGTTCACGCTCTAAACTAAGCACATCATGACGGTAGCCAAATATCCTGTTTTGGGATATCCGTTATCCTGCCCAATCATCCGTTTCATGTTTCATCACTATTTGATATTATATTTCCTCGGAATGGTCACATCTACCTTCATGTTTACATTTATGGAATGCTACCGAGTATGGACAGAGATCAAAATAATTTGAATACAGTATTATTTTAATTCGATATATATTATATCTGAATCATTTTGGTTATTTCGATCGAAGTCTAACAGGTATATCAAATAATGTTCAGCTTTTTCCCATGTTGGCTATACGTACTGAATTACTCACATATCGCATCAAAGTTATATTACTAGATACATTATGGGTATTTTTGGGATAATTCGTTATTTATCTTATTATTTCTTCCATCAAAAGGTTCTCTCGCTATCGTACTTGTTCAATGTAAATACCTACATATTTAGGATGGGTATCAGTAGGAAAACAGTGGTGTCGTGTTGCTCGAGATAGGAAAGTGTGGAAAAGTTCTGTGGTCTATATCCAGCAGTGGAGAGAAGAGGGCTAGCAGTAGTAGTAGTATCAGCCTTGAAGAAATTTTACGAGTAAGTACCTGGTATTTACATAATTCTCCATTTTTGCCAAGGAGACTTTATGATTTTCTTCAAAATCGTTAGTTTATTTACCTCTGTCGATTAAATGCGATTGCAACTTCGATAACTGCATTCTTCGAATTAATTGGCTTACGTTCCTAGTTAAATTAATGAATTTTCATTCTGTACTTGGTTATGCAAATCAGTTTCATTTGTCGTTTAATTAAACCATTTCTCCAATTCATTTATTGCCAAACTTTTCCCATTAAAGATTTTCTAGATAATCATATGATCTTCAGGAAAGTTGTCTATTTAATTTTGCGTCTGAATTTGAATTACAGTTCTGGTGAGAATACCAAATAAAATTTAACATACATGATTCTTCAGAAAAATAAAACATTTAGTAATATAATGAACGTATTGTCGTTTATTTACATGACCTCAAGGGCGCTATTCTATAATATCCTAACGAATCTCCTAATAAACAAATGTGTCTCAATTTTTTCATCATTCTTTAGTAGATACTATACTGTACGCTCATGCCTTACCTCATGTGGAGAAGGTAGAGAGAACTGAACACCATACTGAAATATTCTAACATCCTTATTTCGCTTCCGCCACATTCATGCAATTTCTCATACATGCTCGCCGATTTTTCTTACTGAAAATTCCACACGGTGAAGCACGCAGTTCTCGGACGATCACGTTTTCTTACTCCCCTTCTTTCAGATAAATATATTTCTTTTACATCGTCACATCATCCGCTCGCTCCACATATACAAACATTTAGCGGGTGTACGTTTTGAATGTCTTCTTTCCCATATAATTATTGTACTTACATGATTTATGTCAAAACATACGTTGATGCATTATTATTATTATTCTTCTTAATAATAGTTTGTAAGTAATTTATTGCTTATTTAAAATGTATAAAAGCCAATGAAATGTATCGAAGTGATTTTCCAAGAATCCGCTGACAACTTGCATACAGATCAATCTTAAAATAACAGCGATTGCAGTTGTTAGTGTTGCCGCCATTCAAATGTTGGCATTACAACCACACTTTATTATTACTGCTGCACTGATTATATTGAGACCGACTTTGATCTCTTCTAGCCCTTAAAACATTTCTTTCAACTGAAACTCGAACAAGTCTAATAAACAACCATAGATTTATGTAATTTTTAATGATTGTTTTCTTGTTCATGCCAAGCACGCGGAATGCAATTAATACATGAGTAGTTAGTATGTGATTCATTTCAATTTTTTCACTTCGCCCCTCTTGTAAGATGAATACGTAAAAATATTTGTGTGCCATTAATTCCCGTTTTAGTGACCAATCCTTACATTATTTTTTTTTATAATTGCATCCATTTTCATGAGCATAAATTAATATTTTTTTTATAAGGGCAGCGCCCGCCACATACCTCGTGCCGTACCTGGAGATATGTATCTTTATAACGACACACACATGCAAAAACAGGATTTAATCTCGCATTAAAGCGAGAAATGCTGCCCCGAGGGAGCACTCTAGATTTAGCGGCCACACACCAAAAAAAATGGTGCAAAAAGGGAAGGGAAGAAATGGGAATATAGGAACATAAATTAATATATATTCATGAATCAAGTATGCAATTGGAAGTGGAGATTTAAGAAGGAAAATATTTTTTATCGAGGTGGCTGATGGTCTTGTACGTCCTTATGGCCATGTACTTTCAATTGTGAGATCACTGGTTCAATTCTGCTAGCTGGCGACCTTCTCTACCTTGAAAACACAGCCACAGTGATAAATCCACACATACCTAAATATTTGGAGTGTATTTGGATTTAGGACATTGAAAGAAGAAAAGTCACCGGTGCTAGAGTGAATGGTGCACTTCGACCCATTGTTAGCAGTAGCAGTGTGTCGAACATGGCAAAAATGCTAGTGCACAATACTATTCTGGTACCGACACTTATGTATGTAAGCGAAACTTGGACGTGGTTGAAAAAGGATCAGAGTGGAATAAATGCTGTGGAGATGCGTTCACTGAGAAGAATGGTTGGTAAAACGTTGCGAGATCGAGTGAAGAATGAGGATATCAGGAGAATGAGCGGATGTGAGAGGAGTTTTGTGGACAGAATGCGTGTAAACAAGTTGAGATGGTTTGGACATGTTGAGCGAATGCAATATGAAAGGATGACGAAGAGGATGTATTTATCTGAAAGAAGGGGTGTGAGGAAGCGAGGACGTCCAAGAACCACGTGGCTTGATCACGTGGACCAAATTCTTAAAGACGGACGCGTGCTGAATAAGAGAAATCGGCGTGCATGTATGAGAAACTGGATGGATGTAGAGGAAGCGAAAGAAGTATGTAAGGATAGATCTATATGGCGTTCCGTTCTCTCTGCCTAACCCTCCTGGGACATGGCGTGAGGGTATAGTATAGTATTTGGATTTATTTCAAAACCAAATTTGTCTTTTTTGTTTTAAAATTTATGAACTAATAAATAATATACAAAGACATAGTTTTTCTTAAGTCCTACATCGTTGACATTCCTATATTAAATGATAAAATTAAGCTATGTTTTATATAAAAGCTTAGGAACTTGGTACATCGGTTTCCTATCTCTGTCGGTTTATGTAGTTTTAATAGTGCCGCAAACCAATTACGAATCGATTTATATTTGTGTAAACATTGATTGATAACCTTTTGAGTGACATGTGTAAGCATGTGCATTTCACCATGCTCTTGTGTATTATACTCCTATAATGTAGATATGTCCTACGTAAGTGCGACGTCTTGAGAAAGGTTCTTCCTCTTTTTTTATGAGAAAAAGTCGTCCGCGTACCTATATTTGATAAATAAAAAACATGCATTACTTTGTTTACAATAACACACCTTTCGTTTTTCACATCATTTGCTTAAATTTTTATTTTTTTTTGTTCTATTTTTCACAATTACAAACTGCAAATTCAGATAATAAGCAAAACAATCCCAGTGTCGCTTTCTATGCATTATGATTTAAAGGTCTGCTGGAAAAAAAATGTTCTGCAAAAAGACTGACTTCGGCATATAAAGCTGTAAACCATACATACCAACTAACAATGTTTGCCAATAAATAATTTTTGCTCATTTTATATACCTCGTTATTGAAAGTGTTTTGCATGCGGTGTTGTGTTACGAAATGAGCGAATCTATTGTTTATTCTTAACGAGATGAATAAAATCATTATTCTGCTTTCACCTCATCATAATCTCATAAAATCTGTTTTGTACCAATAAGTACTTAAATTGATGAGCTTGTATATTATATTTATATTAGAAAATAACTACCTTATTTGCGAATACAAATATTAGTAACAAATTGCAATTGATGAAAGTACCAACTCAGTTATTACAATATCACTAATTTATTTTCGTTTCTCAATCAGTCCCTTGTATTTTCTCCTCTTAGGTTTGTATTACTCGATATCAAACTTATCTCGAATACTGAATTCTTAGTAAAGTGTTCCTATGAAACCAAATCGATATTGCGTATGAAGTACAATCTTGATACATATTGGAAATATGAGTCGTTTTTTTTCATATAAATATGTGCATTGTGAAATTCGAGTAAAATTTTCAATTCGACTGGTACACTCCGCTTCTTAAATCATGTGATAAGAGCTGCAGAATACCTATCTTAACATTTCACATATTGAATGCAAGCCATGTTTAAACTTTTTTATATCCCCCATATTCATCAAAATTGGAAATTTATTGATTTAACCAGATTTTCCAGACTTGTGGAGCGAATGAACGATGAAAGGATGGCGAAGAGGGTGTATTTATCTGAAAGACGGAGTTTGACTAAACGCGAACGTCCAAGAACTACGTGGCTTGAGCCCGTCGATCAAATTCTCAAAGGCGGTTGCGTGTTAAGTCAGAGAAATTGGCGTACATGTGTGAGTAACTGGTTGAATGTGATGAAGCAAAAGAAGGGATGGATCAATACAGTATTCCATTCTCTCTGCCCCACCTGGGACACAGCGTAAGGGTAAAGATAGATTTATTTTTATTAGAAATTTATTGAATATGTTTTAGTCAAGCTTTAATATTTTTATGGTAAAAGTACATATTTGTATGGCCCGGTATTAACTTTCAATATTATAAGGCTGTCATATAAATGTGTCAAAAAGTTTATGCTAATTCGCTGACAGTTTCGTACGTGGTCTATACTACTTACTATAAGCTTAACTATTGATTTTGTTATCGCATTAGTAAATTGATTTAATAAAAGGTTAGATGTTAACCGATTGTTTTACTATGACCCCCACTCTACTTTATCAGAGTCTGTCAACTTCTGATATACATAAGTTAACGTGCAATATTATTTTAAAGCTAAAGTAGTTTGTACACCTGGGAAGAATGATTAAGGACAGATTGACAGAGAAGATATATTTTAATAAGAGAAACAAACCTCTGCTACGTGAACTACCGATGGGCTGTAGTGCCTCCAGATCTGAATAGCGATATCAGCTAAAAAAATATTTGCATTTCAAACAGTTCTCAACTTCCACACACCATTTATATATCTGTTTAATCCCACAATGAAGTTTAAAATAAATATACACTTGAGGATGGCACGGAAGACTTATTAAAGATAAAACAAAATAGAGGGGCCTTCTTCTAGACGATTGCCAGTTGTCAACATTGGGAAACCTCGATAGATGCAGCATACATGTACACCGAAAATATAAAAATCTTACTCGGACGCTTTGTATTGGTTGAAATTCTCTGACACTTTTGTATTGAACTTTGGTTTGATATTTTTGTATTGTTCAGTAAGTGCTGCAGCTATAGATATTTATATAGGCGATGTTGCCTACTTGCTTTGTGAAATTGTATTGAGGGCGAACAATTTAGCGTGAGAATATAAATTATAAGCTTTTATTAGTTCCATTACTACTACTAAACTAGTTGCGAAAGCGTTGCTATGAAATGAATCAATCTACGAAGATGGTCTACAATATTTTATTGTACCTATGGGATTATTTGGCATTCATTGTATTATTGTTTTCTTCCTTATTGAATTTCACTATTGTATAATACCTGGGTATGGTTAACTAGTTATATTATTAATGCTTATTACATTTGTAGGTACCTACCAAATGTTTGTGAATCTGCTTACATCATCTAGGGCTTAAAAATTACATCAAATGTTGATTGATATTATGTATAAATTGAAATTTATTAATGTAGGTATTTATTACATTCTTTGAAGTTATCGATAGTCCGAAGATACTTTCGATATTTCAGTGAAGATATCCTGGATATGAATCCCCTGTGCCGACCTCCTCCAATCTCAAAACAAAAGCATGTTGCCTATTTCGAGTGTATTAAGGAAATGAATTTGTGTTGATTTTGAAGTTTATTCACAGAGTCTTCTTTAACAAAACACGATATTATTTAGAATTCATCGACTATAAATATATATAGCTTAATATTTTTGAATACAAATTTTAAAAAAAACATCAATACATTCGTCAAAGTTGATTTGAAGAGAATTTCTATAAATTTTCGTTAGGATTAGATATATGTAGGTACTTAGTACGATATTAAACATTGCGGATGCTTTGAAGTCATTACTTAGTTGAGTGAAAGATTTAAATGATTCCTCAGGCTGTATATTGCGGAGTGTTCTCGTCAGAACATAATATCTTCGCCTTCATCAGATTCACATAATATTACAATATAACAACGATACATAGTATGTTCCCTCTTGGCTCGTGTTACGTTTAAAATATTTTCGGATTCCGCTAAGATTAGAATGATGTATCAAAGTCAAAGGTTTAAAAATTAGCAAGCTTTTTTTGTTATCTGACGGTTTTGTTTTTTTTTTTTTAATCTTGTATTCTGGCAAGTCAAACAATCTTAATTATTCAAAACGAGATAATTACACTTTTTTGTTATGTGTATTCATGTACGTATAATCACTTCTATTTGTTTTGTTGTCCATTGTTGTTGTTATAATCTTGTTATCAACAAATATTGTACTCTCGTGATATTAATAAAGCTCCTTCGGGTGACGAATATTTTTTTTTCATTATTATTATATCACTAATCAATCTACTACACTCCGTGGCTCATCATCATCATCATCGCCCTCAACGCTCATCTTGGGAGTACAGGGTAGAAACCAGCCTCCTCACCGCGTCACCTCTTTCCACGACATTCCCTGCGCTCTGCGGAATTACCAATCCGCATAGGAGCTGCTAACGGGGCTTTCAATAACATGAACAAAGTTTGGAAGGCGTCTGGACTCAGCATCAGGACAAAATGTCGCTTGTCCAGTGCGTGCATCATCCCAATCCTTCTATATGGCTGTGAGTCTTGGCACTTAACCAAGGCTTAAGAGCGGAAGAAACTAAGCTTTGAAAACAAGTGGCTTAGAAGGATTTTGGATGTCAAATGGTATGAACATGTTACAAATGATGCTGTGCGCCGGCGCACCCAGCAGAGACCTGTAATCTCCGTAATACAGGAGAGACGATGGTCCTGGCTGGGACATGTTTTGAGGATGCCCAATGATAGTTGGCCAAAAAGAGCACTGTTCTTCCGTCCGCAGGGGTTCCGTCGGCCCGGGCGTCCCTCTTTCACAATACACCGTTCCTATGACACTCAGTGGCTACAAAATGTATTCCTATTTTATTTTTGTAAATTTCGTCGTGTTTTGTTATTTCTTAATTATTTACTTTTCAATTACGTGTTGAAATATCGCTAACGATCGTCAATTTCTCTATTGATCTATTTAATATAAACTGGAATATTGCGAACACAGCACGTTCGTAGATAGTTAAAAGCACACAGAGATAATGATACACATTACTCGAGATCATCACAAACAGCAGATCATTCACAACGCGATGGATCGCAAATCTCATCAGTGTTATCGTGACAGGAATCTTCATAGAAGTCCAGAAGTGGAAGAGTGTGCAATAAATCCTACCCACTTTATCCATCTTCGTGGAGATTTCGCGATACAGATTATTATATTAATGAGGGTGTCCTATGGCAGAGCTCTGCACGTGTTCCATAAATTAATTTTACTCATTATTATTATTAATCAACATACCATATTCTGACACATAACTCAAAAGAACAGCTGAGATTTATTTCATCGCCTTAATTTATATTGAGTAGGTATGAATAATTTGCTAGTTACTCCACTTGTAGGATATGCCGTGATGGTATGGTATGGGCTATGTTCAATATTACGTTGAACATAGCCCAATATTTAATATTCGGGTGTCGCTACGGGCAATCCAATATATTAATAACTTAGACGCAGAGCTAAAGCTCTTAGTTAACTCTATGCACAGGGGTCGCTTGCATCCGATAATAATAAGATTACGTTACATACATGCCCCGTATTGAAAATATGCAAATTTTACTATCCATTTCTAACTAACTTGGATATAAAGTGCCAAAAAGTATTAGGCAATAAAATAATAGGGATTATATATCAAACTTATTTGACACGCATATTATTTAGTAAAAAAATATTATATTTGATGTGTTTTAATAAAATTCTTATTCAATGCGATCTTAAGTCCATGACATTTTGAATAGTTTAACATGTTTCACGGCAATATTTTCTATCACTATAATAATATCTCGCCGATAAATCTTCGTTTTCAGACCCAACCCAAGTCAAGACTCTCTGCCAAGCCTACTCAATAGAAATATTATGTGTTTGTTGCACAAGTATCAAATTCTAGCAAATTTATTGTTATTAAAGATGACACCACCATAATTCTTTGGTATTGCAAAATGTATGATGCCTGATATACCTAGAATGTGTCATGAAATAGGAAAGAGCATTTTGATGCTTATGTTTAAAAATTAATGCAGATTTTTCATATATTACCCAAGTTTACTCAAACGTCCTCACACTAAGCAATTTGCTCGAATCTTGAAAGTGAAGTAAGTCAGCAGTGGGTGGAATCGAACCCGCGATATCTAGATTAAAATTCTGAGGCTACCCTCAAGCTATTAACCTCCTTACTGTGAATCAAAATCATCACTGTACAACGATCAACCTTCTGATTCTAAATATCTAATTTGCTAGCTCTCCCAAATGATAGCTTTATTTACTAAATATTCAAATTCTTCATTTGAAACATGCGTATTTACTTACTTTTACTTTCACAATAAAGTTACATATATTCTATTTTTATAAACGTACATTATTTACATTTCGCCTGTGTAAAATTTTCTTCATTAACGTTGATATTTTATTATAAAAAGTGTACTTTATTATTCACAGAAGTACATATTTGTTATACACATCTTTTGCTACTGTAAAAACTGGTTCAATATTCTGATCAACGAACAACATAATAAAATCCCATAGAAATGTTCCACTTAGATTTAATGGATCAACTAAACGATCCAATTTGAACATAAATGTCACATTTACAATATCGATGTCATTGTCTTAATATCATGTGATTTTATTATATCACCCATTTGCATTTGATATGAAATTAATCGATAAGAAAGTTATGGTTCAACCCATTTCATCGTCCGACCACCGCATGACAATCAATTGATACAAGAAATATTACGATACGATAAATTTCGTCTTACGAGACACGTAATTAAATGTTCGCTAGATTCCATTAATAAAACGTTGAATGTATTCATCTGTTCTTTCACATCTTTTCATCCATAGATGGAATGTTTTGTACAATACAGGTTTAATAAAAAAAGAAACTATATTCATTTCATATCTCATATTTCCTGTCTTAAATTTCTTTGTAGTATTTTTCTAGTAGATAATTTATAAAACCAAATACATCTCCCCATATACGTCGACAATGAAGATTATGCTCTTAATTTGAGCTGCTCGGCTCTGATTTTCAAATCTTTTGGTTTGAAATCCAATACCATCCTTTTCCCTCACGCTCCATATTTTGTGGACTAGAAAAAGGGGACAGAATGGCAATTCAATTTTCATCATCATCGTGTGCAAGTGACTCCTGTGCGTAGAGTTATCTGAGAGCTATAGTTCTGCGTTAACAAAGGCTCCCAGTGCTTAATCTCCCACGCAAACAATAGTCGAGAATCAATAGAACCCGAACTAGTCTTGGTAGCGGATATCTTCTACACTTGTGGGGCAATTCAATCTATCCTTACACACTCCTTTCGCTTCCTCCTTGTTCATGCTACTTTCATGGATGCACGCCCGTTTCTCTTACTCAACGCTCAAGCTATCGATCGCTTTACTTTGAAAAAAATTACCACTTCAATTAATTGGCGTTATAATATATATAAGTTAATAATATTTGTGGTCTCTCTCATCGATTATTATTTGAATATTGCAATATTTATTGTGTGCGATAATTATGTCTAATTGAAGCTTTAAGTCTTTATCAAATGAATGTACCAATGTAAATATTGTTAGTATAACACATTATATACATAGTATCACATTTACATGGTAACCGCACAATATTCTTATTTACCGCTACTATATTGATGCCACATAAAACAGCCATTCCATGTAATTTATTACCTATACACGTGATTGCAATAGAAACCCACAACAATATTAGCTGAACTCCGATACATAACCGCAATAATTATTATAACATGCAACGATATCAAATAGTTATGTTCAGAAGACTTTTTATTAAACTATTACCGCAAACTATTCAATATTACGTAACGATCTGTCTATACCGTCACGTCACATCCCACAAGTGGGATAAATGCATGCAACGAACATTGAAATTGTCCTCTGTATGCGTAACGCTTTTTTATAAAGTCTAAAAATTCATAGTTTAAATACACCTACCTTTCAGAATATGAACATTAAAAAAAGTCATCTCTTTTATTAAATTTAAAGTAGGTGCGTTAACGTTGTGAAAATTCATTTTAATATGAGTTTTAAAACTGTTAAACTAAACACTGCTTAATTTTCACGTATGATTATTTAGTCAATTAATAATGATGACTGGCAAGAGTTACTAAACTTATGAGTTGAATTTTAAGTAACTCTTGCCCTGAAGATGCCGCAAGGCGAAAGCGCTCGGCAATTAGAATTTAGTCATTATTAATTGACTAAATAACCATACGTGAAAATTAAACTGTGTTTAGTTTAACAGTTTTTAAACTCATATCATCTCTTTTAATATGTTTTAATCACTGTTACTAACTCTTTTTAACTTTCAAACTCTTTGTAAAAAAGAGAGGTTCTAGTATTTCATAATTTATGATCTTTACCATGCGTTGATGTCTTTGTGCATAACGAAATAATATGTAAGCTTTATTAATATTCCAAAAGTACTTAGATTTGTTTTATTTACTAATGAACGTTTGATAATGAATATTATTTCGTTGTATTGAATATAACATATGCCTACTTATTGAATGAAGAATTTTTCTAGAAAGAGTCCTAAAATGTTACCTTGCAGTGTTTCATCTTAAAACTCAATATTTAAAATAAATTGTTATCGTACAACAAAATATGGATAAGTGATTATCGTATTGTACGTGATCGTTGTAGGTAAATGAACATTAGAACCAGGTGTTCAATACAACGAAAGGATTCTGTACATATATCACACATCAAATATGTGATTATATGCAACACTAAAGGGTTGAAATATGCATGCATATAATTTAAATATGTATGATAAATAAATAGATCTTGTATTGTAACAATTGACTGCCCATTGTTGATACACTGTTTTATACTTTTTGATCTGACCTATATCTGATCTATATTTATATTTTTTTTTATCATTGTACTGTGACAATTTTGTAGTCAATAAAGATGTATTGTTATTGTTATCGCTCATCCTACAGTGCTTTCCGCTCCCTTGAGATGGATATTTCACTAAACAGCGCCGGAAAAAGCCATCTGTCATCATCATCATGAATTCCTAGATTTTTTTCGAAAATTATAGAAAAACCAGGTCCCGTTTTATCTAGCGTAGGTACCTACCTACGTCAGGTCTCAAGATTTTTGCGACGTAAGGATTCATATAAAGAGTATAAAATACACCGATAAAAAGCGAAGATACGCAAAATTCTATAAAAGTAGACATAATATGTTAATTGATATATGCATATAAACCGTTCTATATACATAACTATTTGCATGAAAAGGTGCCCTCTTACTGCATAATATTATATTTATTATATACTGCTTACGATCCACTTTACATACATAGGTAGATATACCATTTTGATAATGCAACATACAATGTTGTTTGATAAATAAATATGAGGTAGTTGTTATCGGATTATGTCAATTTTACATGTATTATTTATTTTATTTGAATAAAATTCTTTAAGAAATGTTATCTGTTTAAGAAAATTTTCCAATAGGTTAATAAAATAGCACCATTACCTGCATCCTACTCGTCTAGGATAATGATGTTTATTATTTTATGGATTTATGTAATTATATTTGAATATGTGGAGGGAATGGATGATGAGAGAAAGATGAAAAAGGTTATAGGTATGTCTGAAAAAAAGGGTGAGAGAAAGCACGACTGACCGAGAATCACGAGATTCTCCCGAAGTTCACGACCATTTGGGAGAAAGCTTCCCTGTCCGGGACGGCACGAAACAGTTCCCCTACAGTTATGACGCCGGTCCATTCTTGGATGTTTCGAAGCCAGGAGAACTTCTGTCGACCTCTCTGCGGCTCTCCATCTTTCCACTCTTTATGACCCAAAATACGGTGTTTTATTGCCTCTCATCACATGGTCAAAATATGATATTTTACGGAGCTTAACGGTAAATGAATCAATAAATAGCATGTAATAAATCTGACTCAGATTTCCAGACAGTGGATTAAGTTTCGTTTTTTTGACGTATCCTCCTTCAAATGGAATAAATAAGTAAACATTTTGTGAAATAAATATTTAATCGTATTAGATGAAGTTTGAGTGCGTTGAACAATTAATAAAATAATAAACATTTCTCATTTAATATTCATATCACATTATTCTAATAAAGCTTTGCTTGGGCAATGTATCTTTGTAGTCATAAAATTATTAAGTCTTTCCCACTATTCATCGCGCATGTTCTCATATACACTGATAGCGAACTGGCTGCTAACATTTTATGCCTATATTTAGCATTAACAATACGTGTACTACAATCGAGTAGTGAACAAACTATTCCCCTTGTTTATGACCTGACCAGTTTGACAGCTACGCAACTTATTACGCGTACATTTAATGCGAATGGTGGATAAATGCCAACACCATTAAATGACATTATTTTTTTTTTCATTTTTTATATGACAAACCGTTTAAAAATAACAAAGAAACACAATTAACCTTTCTGTGAAAGAAAATAAAAAAAAACTACTTCATGAATGAGATCTGTCATTTATTAACAAAGTAACAAATTCATTCATCAGGTATCAAAATGTTTACATTTAAAAATCCAGTTCTGAATATTAGATAATAAATATCTTTAAAAAAAATATGAATCTAAGTTTGATATAAACTAAAACTTACCCAAACCACCCTCATAATAAGCAGTACGCTTACATCATGAAGTTGAAGCAGTGGTAGGGTACAAACACGTAAATTTTCAGTTGAAAATCCAAGATACCATCAAGTTTCCAACACCTCTTTCTGAGGAATATTGATTCAGACCGGCATTAGAAATCTTTATAGAAAATGACTTGCATTTAATGATTATGCATTTGTGCATTTCGCCTTTTTTCCACCCACCTTGATTATCAGTTTTCCAACAATATACTGTTATTAGTTTTTATCATTTATAATATTATTTTAATGTTGTCGTCTTTATATAGTAGTACATAGGTACCTGTATCATATAGTGATAGATATTATTAGTGTGTTTGTAACTCTTGTTGGGAATCTTATTTCATTCATGTTTTGCATCCAGCTGTTGCGCTATAAATTGTGCAGATATGTCAACTGATTTATTGCACTTGTGTTTTCCCGCCTTTGCTGCAGAACATTCGCGTCAAACTATTGCTGCAATATGATCGTCTTATTTTAACTAACGATTAATAAATTTAGAATTATTATTATTGTTGTTTGTGCTTGTTTTGATACATGAGCCAACTCTAATTGATATCCGGTTGTAAACATAAACTTTACACGGCATTCATTCATCCAGTGGACACTTCCAATTGCGTTTACCTGATTATTTTACTGACAAACTCGCACAGTCCCCTTATTTCATATTCACTTCCCAGCCTACAAAGTCTATGCAAATTATTGAGTTATATCCTCTGTCTTCCATTGCTCTCTTCAATAACTGAAGTTATGTTTTTGTTTTGACATATTTTGTTCAATAATAAATATTTTATTTCTTTATCAGATTCTTGCCTATCGATTAGTTATTTTTTATAAGGTCATTTTAACGTGTTACATATCATGTTTTTTATAATTATTATTGTTATAGGTAGTTGAATTCTTCGAATGCAATGTAAAGTACATACAGCATTCTATTCCGTAGATCTGCCGGGGGCTCGCATTAATCATTCATTACAGATCTACACTCCAGATCAAAAATCAATTATGACTTATAAATACAATACAAGTACATTCCATTAATGTTGTTAGATTATCAAAAAGCCTTTTGCTCTGATTAAATTCCCCTCTTCGACGGCCAACAACGCCATGACAATGAAAGACCAGTTTGGCATAAATCTCTTGTCGACCCAACATTGTAACAATGATATTTCTTTTATTACAATAGCTTCAGGCGATGAGACTTGTATGTTATGACATTATCCAACAATAGAGGGTTTATATAATAATTGTTTTATCCGATATGTTCGATACGATTGTGTTAAATGCACCTCCGGGCTATTTTTTTACTATCTATTTAGACACCTCAGATACTTTTGTGTACGCCTAAGTGTGTGTATTTTGTATTTTATTGTGCCGACACGTGATTCAAACTTGCCTAGAATAAACACACTAATTTTAACTTCTTATTCTACATTTTTCAAATTTTCTACAAATTTAAGTAAAACGTATGCTGTTAAATCATTCAAATTAATATATTAATAATGAAACACGAATTTCAATTGACTCACTATTTACAACTTCTTTCGTGAATTTAATTTTTTTACATTGAAAACTAATAAAATTAAATAAATAGATATATGTACTTATAATTTTGATTGGCTATTAATGTGTCTTAAAGATAATACATAGGTATTTCTTCTCTCCATAAGCAAAACTAGTTTTTAATCGTTTCATAAATGTAAGTTTGACTATCACAGTTACGGATATCTATAATTAAATTATTACACGTCTTGTTTTTCTAACAATACGCTCTTACATATGAATTATAATAATTTTAGTGTTATGCTATTAATAATATTAGTTTTTAAAACCACTAATCTCTTATTCGGTGTATTTGACAAGCGTTTGTAAATATAATAATTGCTTCTGTAACTGGTTATCTAGTAAAGCTTATGACTAATTTGTCAAATAAACATACATATATTTAGTTTCGATTGTTATTCAGATATTATTTTTTGTTCATTTCGCTGATGGAGCATTTTTGTTGATAACATGTTTCGTTAATAATATTTTGGAATCGATGTGTGAAGTTGCTATATAATGATTATCAACTATTAAGTATAATATTTCCGTGATATTAATCATCACATAGGCTATAAATAAAACATATGAATTGTGTTTTGAGTGATCAAATGGATATGATGATTTAATTATGGATAAATCATATCAGTGATGATTACAATACAATGTATTTATTATCTTATTTGTATTAAATTTAGCTGTATAAAATTATTAACAAACTTGTTCAGCATAATCTCGAGTCTCGAGACCTTTTCTTCAAAGCAGTACTGGTTTTTGAACACCAAGATGATATATAATAGTAGATAACGACAACGTGGTGTCCTTTTCAATTACTTTAGTCAATGATTAGGCGAACAAATTTTTGTTCCGTACCATTTGTAAAGATAATTTAAATGAAAATTGCTGTGAATGAACATATGGTGAAATTTTCTGAACGAATTGTTTGAAAGATTCATTTGCAATGAGTCATTCACAGATTCAAGGGCACATATTTTCACGAACTTTTATAATATGTAGCAGTTCATAATTAATATCCAAACAGCCAAACACTCCCGTTGCTATAAATGTTGTTATTTCAATAGTTATTATTATTCTTCGATTGTTATTATTCTTATCCAGTCAATGTCTTTTTATTTTGACATTGTCCATATTTTGATAAATGATCAGGCTCTATTGTTCCGTTACAAACTACAAATTCATATCACCAGTGGTACATACAATGTAATATTGTTCATATAATCATACACTCAATCATATCTCAGTAATTTCTCATTAGTGACTCTATATTGGCATTTGACCTTTAGCATAGCAGCTGAATGAACTGGTATTGGACACAGAAATGTATGGGCGATACTAGGAACATACAATTATTGTGACTAATAAAAGTAAAAAACAACAGCAAGCTTTCAATTATTGGAAGTTCATTCAAATTCAAATTACTGGAATTAAAGTCGGAATCATATTTAATGATGAAAGTTTCCCGTAATCATTTAAATTCTTGTATCTTTTTCGTAATAAATTACTTCATTTCCCTTTCATTTCTACCATTTTACTTGGTTTTATTCCTAATAATTTCATGTATATTTATTTTGCATGTCTTCAAATTTTAATGATGCTAGTTCCACCAATTTAAAAAAGTGGTTATATATATGAATTAATTAAAATAAAACACTTATTTGTAGTATATCCACGGTGACTTTTATTGAACGCGAGCCGGCTTTCAAGAGCTTCCGCTCTCATCATCAGGCTGGCGAAAAGTAAAGTTACTTTTCGCCAGCCTGATGATGAGAGCGGAAGCTCTTGAAAGCCGGCTCGCGTTCAATAAAAGTCACCGTGGATATACTACAAATAAGTGTTTTATTTTAATTGATTCAACATGAATTTCCACCAAGTACCGTCGGTTGAAAATATCAACTTTGTTATATATATGGTTTACCATTGTGAATACGGTAGTGTATAAAATCACTTCCAAATTAATATGTGATTTTGCGGCACTGTCAGCAACTAAATCCGTTATATTTTTTGTTCCCGTTTGAAACATTGTTGATACGTACTACCTACTAAGTAAAGGAGTTGCGTAAGATAATAATATTTTGTCTTTATATATAAATACTATTACCAATTATATTATTTTACCTACCTTTATATAAAGTACACTTCACTTTTGAATTCAAATAAGACAGAATTAGTATGAAGTTGTCATATATATAACAGACTTTATAGGATATATTATTACGAATATTACATATAATTATTATAAGGAATAGATATACTCGTACACCTACCTTTTATAGTAAGTCATTATAATATGTTCATGTCAGACGTCATGTGACTTTGTACGCTGAACTGATTCATTTCCTATTTCTTTAACCCTGATCAATCGCGAGAGCTACAAATAATGCATCATATTTTATCCAGGGGTAATTCCACTTCTGAAAACTGAACATCTCTTTTCGATTCTGATAAAGGGATAGAATTGGGGTCATGGAAAAGTGATGAAAGAATGACGAAAAATATTTACATATCTGAAAGAAGACTGGAAAAATATAAGTGCTACTGTTGAAGAACTGCGAATCTCTCGACATTCGGCTTAAATGATGAACATTTGGCAAAGTAAAGATTAATACATCTAAAAGGTAGGAGCTATGTGATATTTGCAAAGAGTAGGAATATAATCTACTGGATTTTAGTCTTGTCTTGTTTAGCCCTTAAGGATTACAAAGTGGTAAGTAAATTAAACCGAGTACCGCAACAATTGGTATTCATTTATTATTTTTATATTATTGCTAAATGTCTTTGAAATTGCAAAGCAATAAGATTAGAATATGTAATAAAATTATACGTAATACGTAATAAGAATATGTATTAATATATAACAATTAAGATATCAGCCATTGATGATTCCAGATCCTTTGGCCACTCCAAATCAAATCTTTCAACTTTATTTTGTGTAGGTATTTTTCAATTTTTAAAATTTCTTGTAGTGTAATTCCAAATAATGAACATATTGAATCGTACAAGACGAGAGACATCTAATATGTAATTAGAATTTACAACTTTTAGTCGACCTGTACGTGAACTATTTTAAATGATACATTCGTTAACAAATAAAGTTAATATAATTAGTATAAAGTGTGATTTATTATTTACTCATTCCAGTTGTTGCTTAGTAATAACTTTGTAATGTCAAATATTAAATTATTTACTTACATAAAAGTCAGCGTATTTTATATTGATGAACTATTCAGCGCTAATTATTTTTGGCGTCTTTGAATAATGATTTAGAGTTTAGACATTCAACGAAAATCAATTTTGCAAATAGACTAAGAATTTCATTGAACCCAAAATCCAACCGATTTTTTGTTTTGATACGATCTATGTATCGTATCATTTCTCTCAATTTGGTCTTCTAGTATGTGTAAAATGTATAGTGTTTTATTTTTTGTAAATTTTATTTTTGTTTTGTCAAACTCCCATGTGTAGGTATTAATTTAGTAATGTAAAAATTAAAACGGGTGAATGGAAGTCTCCAGATTTCTGCGCTAGCCGGGCGGTCGCTGGATGCTTCAGTGCTATCTGTTTCTTTATTCTCAGAACGCCACTACCCTTCAGGATGGCACACATGATGAAATTATTACTTCTGAGTAAGTTCTGAGACCGCCCCTTACTTCAAATAACCATATCACAACAATACAATTTATTCATTATAACCATATTTTTTTAATAAATTTCTTGCTTATTAGTCATAATTACAAATTACTAAGAGTATATTGAGAAATATAATATCTTAGCGATGTGCAACCAATTTGAAATGTTTATTTGACAACGAGTATCACACAGTTATCAAATTTCTAATTAGCAGAATACGATATTACATTGTGTAGTGCAGAAAAAATATTAACTTATTACTTATTTATTGGTATTACTTATTTCAAGATAGATTCTCCTCTTTCCAATGCCAGCACTTAACATACAACATCATGATCCGATTGCAGCGATGTAGATTTACAAGACCACAACTTTACAACATTTTTTAAACTCTAAACACGGAACGATATTATTACTACAACATAAGAGATAAAGTTGTTTTCCCTCATAGAACATAGTAAGTAAAGAAAACATCATCCACATTATCTACGAAACACTTTATTAAATGTCATATTGATATCACATATACGCGTGATCTCAAATTGCCAATGTGCACGCAAGGCTTTGGAACAGAACGCTGAACGCAATATGTATCTACATACTTTACTTCTTAGATCCGTATAAGGATATTACTATCTATGATTTTGTATATAAATGGATCGATCTCTGTACATTTGCTTATAATTTAAAATCACGATATTTCCCACAAGTAGGACACTGATATAAAAACGATATAATAAATTATTTATTTCCTGTGAAATTTTAAGACATTTAAATGTGTTAAGGGAAACTTAATGCTCAATTAATTATAATTGTCTACTTAAATATCTTTTGAGCATATAATTTCATAATTATTAAACATTTTGTCGGCCGATGTGGTGCAGAGGTACCTAATGCTCTTGCCTTTGAATCACGAGGTCCCGGGTTCGATTCCCGGCCAGGGTAAAATGAAGAATGACCTTTTTCAAATTATCCTGGGTCTGGGTGTTACATGTATATGTGTTTAGTGCATTGTATATATGTGTATCGTCGTGTTAGTACCCATAATACTAGATTCAATCCTAGTTTGGGACTAGCTCAATCTCTGTGAATTGTCTATCAAAATGTTAATTTTACTATTATTAAACATTTGTTCTGCAGGATACTCTCATAATATAAGAAGATAGTAAATTATGAAATATTTAGGATAATACTAGATAGTAAATTATGAAATAATAGGTACTTACTACATTATACATATCACCAATAGAGTTTCTTACTACTCCACCTAGATACTTGTACAATTTTTCGAAAAATGAGTTAATTTTTCAAAAATTCTAAGTTTTCTCTTTTCAACTCTGCTATCTATGAAAATGTTCCTGTAGTTCTTCATATATAGTGATCAGCTGTTTAGGAGAGGACGTCAATTATCAATCTTTTTTATAGACAATTTTGATAGACAATTCACAAAAAAAACTTTTAAAAACAAAATTAGTAAGCTAGTGAAAGAAAACGGTGTTAGTGTCCAGAAAGTTTGAAGTGATTTATAGTGTTGTGTTATGTACATGCTTATATTCATATATATGTGTATATATTATTTATTTTTAAATGTCAAATGTATTACTTATGTTTATATTTTGTTTTGTTTGCTTGATGTCTGTAAATGGTTTTTACCTCTGATGCCAGCAATCCAGATTGCTGTTTTGAGGTTTATTGTACAATAAATAAAAAAAAATTTTAAAAAAAATCTTATACTAAAAGCTATAGAATAGAAACTATGCGGAATCGCCAGTGCACAGCATTAAGTACCTACTTACCAGCTGTCCCGTATAGTGAAGTGTTAACTAGATTATGCATTAAAATTACGATTACATAATCTATTAAGTCCATTACGTTCACAGGGTATCATAAATGCTATAGATATATTATTATTATTAAGTATGTCTGTTATAGGCACGGTAGACCTGGTGAGTTGTAAAGATTCTTGTCTTGTAATCAGAACCTGAGAGCGATCGATAAAATCCGTTATTAGGAGAACATGAACAAAGCAGGCTACACTGGGCACACTAACAAAGTATATAATGTTATAATAGATTCAAATGAATACTGTATCAATGAATGTTTAATTAACGAAAAATATATTGAAATATTTAGAAAATTTGATAGGTCAACAGCAAAAACATTTTTACGTGTTTTTACAATTTATTGCGCATTTTTATATTGTTAACCTATTTTTTATCAGTATCTGTAGGTAAATTGATAATGGTGAAATGGAAAGATAGTATGACACTTAATTGCTCAATTTTGAGGTTTCATCCTGCATTACAAAAAAATCTTTATTTTGTTTAATTATTTAAATTGATAAATAAAACTAAAAACACCGTGTCTTTCACTTTTTTTGTTATTGTTATATACCCAAATATAACTGTATACACCTTTCCCAGTAAGCTAAAAGCTTGTTTCGTGAAAGGGAAGTTTGCCGGAACTTGGGATTGAACCACACATATTTCGTACATGAGGCCGAGACTCTACCTCCAGGCTACCGACAAACTCAAAATATGTTCGGTATATAATATATTAGAATTAATATTTTATTTTCACCATATCCCTATAAATAATATAAATAGCAGATTAACTACATGTGAAACATTGTTGCTACTAACATGGTACCCTAATGTAATATAATAGTTTTAAAAATATGACATTCAGGATAAGTGGCATACTTCCCTGCTGAATTGAAGATGTTCTTCTTCGCCCTTGCCTTTATCTCATTTAGTTGGGATCAGCTCTCTTAGTCCTCATCTTCCAAGTTTTCCAGTCCCCTGCATCCTCCGAACGCAACTCTGCCTCCTTCATGTCCATGGCAATTGTGGACATCCAGGTGGTCACTGGTCTGCCTGGTATTCTGGGTCCTGAATTGAAGATGTTAAATGTATTATTCAGGATATTCTAAAATGTCCTGTTTTTACCGGAGAGGTAGTAAGATGATTCTATATCTTGTTGATAGAAAACTTTTACGAAACCCAATATGGAGTATTTTAAACCAGATTTATTAAATTATTACTGTTCTTATCATCATAATAATAATATGTACCTACTCAGTCACAATGGTTACATATTTCTTAACTTCCGTCACCGAAACAAACAACACCCGCCAATGATAATAATATTAATTAATCTCTTCTTTAAATCTCTCTTTATCATTCATATGGTGACTTGTTTAAATATCCCCTACATTTAATTATCATTTTCACTTAAAATAAAAAAAGCCAGAATCCATATTACCTTTAGTATAATCGGCCTTATTAAATCAAAAGAACATTATATACTTTATACAAAAAATTGCAAAAATATATATTTAGATCGATAATTAAATTATCTCGTTGTATAAATGGAAGTATTTGTTTTATTTCCAAATTTCATTCCATCACATTAAAAAAAAATCCAAAACCTCTCAATTCGCCGTTTCAGGCGAAAAAGATTAATGTGTAGGTACATAGCATGATAATGTTCTAAATGACATTCATAGCAACGATTTTTTCTGACTAGAATACAACAAAATCATCAACAAATGGATCCAGTGCCTATATAAATATGTAACTAGTATTTTGTCTCAAAATATAAATATTATAACGCTTTGTCTATCGTGGTACAATTCTGAACAAGTTCCGAGGTGTTCATTGTGTTATTGCCATTGTTAAATCCTTTGTTGGTGTTATTTGTTAGTGCGTTGATTTCTCCAAGATATCTGGGCGTATTACGAATTGTCCAATAATAATAACGGCTAAAATATTATAACCCTTGCATTATTGCCCCGAGGTATGGACACATGGCCAACTCTCTGGGGTCCATTCAGTCTTCTCTGTGGGTGGCGAAGATGCAAACAAACCTTATGGAAGTTTTACCAATGTGCAGAGTCGAGTCTTCCTCATCTTTCTGGTATTCATATCTTCCTTTTGATTAACTTTTTTTATGCAATGAAGCCTGTGAATTATCATATTTGAATTTGAATCCTCTTTCGCAATAAACTGTTTTTATGGCAAAAACATCCAAACTGTAAATTTAAGCGCGAAATAAGACGCGCTCATGACTGAATGGTCCATCCACGAGAACAATAATTATTTTAGATTCAATGTAAATTATGAGTCGACGACCCCTGAGATATCCGCGTATAAGTTCGGTCTCTCTTCAATAATCGATTTTTGTTTTTTTTTTTTACAGACCTACTTCACCTTTATTATACGAGCTAACAACGGGTATTCGAGGATGTATTTAGATTTTACTTTAATGAAAATACTAAGTCGATATTCTGTAATTTGAATATTTTGTCTACAATTTTATAATTTTTTTTCCTTCTTAAAACACCCCTGCTATATAAATAGTTCCCATATATTCGCAAAAGAGTTATTTCCATCAAACTAAACAATCGCGGATAGTCGTTGCAATAATATTTCAATTATTTTTATAAGTGACGCTTCTTTGTCTCGGTTGTCCAGTATGTCCCTTTGTTCCACAAACAAAGACGAGGTCTCGCGTCTACTCTGTGTGATCTCGTAACAGTGAAGAACGAAAGGTAAGGAATGAACCATCAATATAATTAAATTTTTAACAATGCATTGACTTAGAGTTTTATATTTATTACTACTACTATGCCATCACCCGTTCCCTAGCCCCCCCCCCTCCTCTGATCCATAATCCCTACCACATGTTGGGTGTGTGTCAAATATATTATTTAAATTTTGTTTTTTTTTTGTTGTGTTTTGATATTTTGTATGTTTTTTTGTAAGTAAATTTGTTTTTACTAGTTTCATGTCAATGTGTCGTGGTTAGATGGAAGAAATCACTTTATAGTGATAATCTCGCCACTGCACATCGTCCTAGTTTCTAAAATTTCATATTATTTTGTTAACACTGTTATGTAATGATGATGTGCAAAAAGAATAAATTAATAAATAAATCACGGTTCAACTGCACGCTACAAACATCCAAGCTGCCTCCTCCGTGCAAAACAAAAATTAAGACTTACAGGATGGGTGGCTGAATTTAAGATTTAAAATGTCTTATTTTTCAAATACCTGCCTTTTACAGGACACACAAAAACTTGCGGAAAATGAAGGAGACCAATTCTTTACCGGGTGCTCCACGGCGTTGTATTTACATAATTTTATGTAATTGCATTTTTATGTAAAATTGTGAACATTTTAAGATGGAGACTGTGTACCGACGCAATCGTCAAAGATATGTAGTTTTTGTGAAACAAGAGAAACAAGATCCTGTGATATTTTTAAAATATCCAATGAAAGTAGGTCAGCTTCCTGATGCCAGCCAGGACAACTCTCTTTCATAATACACCTTTTCGATGACAACGGCACAAATAAATGCATTGTACCTAAATTTCTTATAAGTTGTTCCTTTTGTTGGCTCTACATAAATGAAAGAGGCTTTATCTTCTAGTCGTAGAAGCCTATAAATATTTATAAAATTATTGTAGTGATATTTTTGCGTTCTTAAAACTCTACTGTTTCATATTTTCTCCATTGAAACACAGCGGAACGGCATATCAAGATTCGAATAAAGGATCGAATAAGCATTTATTTGTGTATGATTTTATAATAAGTATGAATTGTATATGCATGCACTCACATGCTGCTTAATATATTTTGTTTCTAATCCAGTTTAATACAGCTTTCTACATATTGTGTAGAACAAGGTGTACGTACCGCAACTATCCGTAAATAATAAATGTCAAGAAATCTAATGGAGAATTGTAACGGTTAATTTTCGTCTTCAATATTTCATATATTTTGCTCATTATATTGTCACATTGTGCCGGAACGCGGGTACCTACATTAATGTTTAATGTTTAGTTGCCTACGCTGCAAGTAGATACCTACTTAATATTATTATTATTGTAGTTTGAAATAATGTTGGAAAAATGATAATGTTACTTCAGTTTTTGCTTTCATAATATTTATATGTCATTAAACTCGTATAATTTTCATATCATTACTACTGACAGACCACCAAGACGTGGCACTTATCTTTTTCCGCATTCGATGTTCTCCTTTTAGTTTTCTGTGATGCCTATTATGTGTTGTAAGATTGCGAATTTCATACCTTGTAAACAGATTATAACAGAGCGGTGTTATTATTTGTGTTATTATTATTATTAGGAGTCGTTTATCTGCCTCATAATTTCATTGCGATCCAGATTGAGATGGATGCTGGGAAATTACCCTTGTGTTTTTTAATTGACTTGATACAAAATTATCCTCTAATTTTTACAATCCTGCGGTTGTGACGAGATTCACCCATGGTAAACATGTGATTAACGCAGTGTCTAAAAATACATTTTCTTCTCTTTGAGTCATATTCTACTTCTCCGACATTGGTGATCACTCTTTTGAGTTCCTTCATGATTTCTTTTAAATACCTTGCTCTAGGCCAGCCTTTTAGTTTCATATTTATGAGGATTTACTTTCTATCAGGAACATATTTTTTTCTATTAAGAATTGGCTAATATACAATAATTCACTGCTCCTCGGTAATTTGGCTTAAAAATGAAAGTAGCCCAATATATTTTTAAATATATAAGTGAATAAGAAGATATTAGCGCTTTCCTTTCTTATTGTATAATAATCTATTTTATTTTTAGTTAACTTTGTACAATTAATATTGAAAATATATTTCGTGTATTCGCAGACTCTAATTATTTATGCTTTGAATTACAAACGTATATATACTGGCCAGAGTAGAGGCAAGTAAAAGCCACAACTTTAAATTTTCTTTTAATATTCGTTAATTTATGTGATTGTTATCGACAAATGTGGTCACTGATCATCAAACCTTCCCGCTAGTAAGAGAATTATCTAATTTACAACTCCGATAGATTTGATAGGGATTGCCTCTGTGTAATCACCACACATAATTATTTATATAACCAAAGATATTTGCATATCAGTCTGGATGTTGTCACATTTTAATTTACAGACGAGAGTTTCCCTTTATTGTCTAGTGTAGCAAATCACATGAAAGAAACCAAATTTGTGGAGGTAATAAATAATAATAAAGGCTACGAAACTAATTCAGCCATAGGAACGATAACGGAAATAAGGTTTTGTGAAAATTCTATAATCTTGAAAGATCCTAAAAATGACGAGGACAATATAGTCTAAACTAATGCAGCCTTCTATCTTATGTAGGACAGTAAGATAATGTATTTTCTAGAAAAGATGAAGATTGATCAAATTTTGGGATTATTACTTCCAAGAATTTTCTCCAAAATCTCTTTCTTCTACTGTTTTCAAGATTATTGGTAACTCTTATAAAGTTTATCAGAGCAGTACACATTTTGATAATCATAAATTTTTATGTGAATCACAAGTTTCATTCTTGTTTTCTTACATTGTCCCACCCACATGTTATCATGATTCATTTCTAGTGTATTTATTTCTGTGTCAGCATTGACAGAATGTCGTGTATTTTTTTATTATCGTGTAAACATTAAATCCCGCCATAAAATATATCGCCTACCAGAAGCGCCCAGTCGCCAGCCGATTGCTTCTTACAATTTGTTAAGTGTCCGCTGCACACTTGAGATAATTTTTTGTTGGTACGATCAATCTTATAAATGTTTCATACAACTTTTTTCTACCAGCGTCAATTCCACGGTCGTCAGTGAATCGTTTTATGTATACAGTGTAATTTTCAGTACCGCATTGGATATTAACTGGAATTTATTACTCACTGCTCCACTGCTGGATATTGGCGTCTTCAATACTTTTTCACCATTTTTGACCTCCAAGCTACATACATTATGTTTTCTTACTCATTCACTGTTTTCTTATAACCTTTACTGTCACTATTCCACCGTTTTTTAGGTCTTCCTATACCTCTTTTGTTTTTCTATGGTCTCCATTACAGTTTTTTTGGAAATAATAATTCTCCATATTTCTTTAGTTTTTTCAACATAGGCTTTAGTCTCTTAAAATGTTCTACCCTTGACGATCCATTTAGTATCCTAAGACATAAAAATGAAACATAATAATTAGTTATTCCACAAGTGAGTCATATTTAGAAGTTACTAGATTTTTTTTCACTAAACATTTTATAAAAACTTCATATGGTATTTACTGTTAAATATACGTAAATTTATGCTTTGGATAATTGAATATTTTATTCAATGTTTAATGAAAATGAAGGTGAAATGGATATGACAACGAAAAGAAGGACTATCTGTTGAGCTCCATAGATCGTAATATATTTTCTTAAGGTTATGTAAATAATTGTTAGAGTAGGAAATAAATTTAAAAGTAAAGTAAAACAATTTCGTTGCAGTGCGTCCCTGTTTCAGTATATCAAAAAAAGATATTCTCATATTATGAGTGAGGAAACATTTCTATATATGGACAGTAAGATTCTTTAATAAATCTGTGAAGATATTCTTGTAGATCTCACCTTAAGTAGCGATTACAACACCGTTTTTTTCCACATTATTTATTACAGAAATTTATTTTATCATTGAATCTTCAGTGATTTATAAAATGTTATAATAAATTAATAAAATATCTACATAATGCATAAATGTTTATTGGCAAAAAATATCTGCACACATAAATGAAAACTGAAAACTTATGCATAAAAGTGGACTTATCAAAGATTTAATTCCTTCTTTGAAGGAGGCCCGTTTCCGTTCTGTATTGCGATATGAACGTTAAAGGGCGATTGGATTGGATTATGAGTATGTGCAATTTATCATTGGATGAATAGGAGTCCTTTTCCCGCTGAAATATCCAGGAATGAGGATTAGTGATTATTTATCAACTGTGCTTTGGTTAATACAATCTCAATGTTTGAAAAATCATTCCAAGTGTTATCTTGAAGTTGCAGTGTGTTTGTAACGTATCTGTTTGGATATAATCTGCCAAGATGAACTACTAACTGGGCAAGACTTTGCCGTCGCCGCCTGGTCACAATCGTCACGTGCGGTGAATAATACCCTGTACATACTTACTCTCTACAATCACATGATATATTTTACAGTAAACGTAGTCACTGGAGTTACAATAATGTAAACACAATAGACAGGAACATATGTTTTTCACTCCTTTACTGCATTCATTCTGTCGCCTGAATTGGTTACGTACAATGTCAACATAATATACACGAACAAGTACCAGAGTATCTGTCACTATTTTTATCACAATAAATCCCAGCACTACTCTAATAAAATACTTTTGGATCAATAGACAAAATTGAAAATGGATTATTTCTAAAGTTTACTTACTATTTCAATCGATTTGTTTCGCATTCTGTAGATTTTTTTCTTCTACTCCGTTCCGTGAAAAGGAATCACTATTTTTTTTTATTTGTATTTTTTGTACACATTCTTGCATTTGTACATTAGTTCGAATAATAGGTATATGTATAGGTAGTTAGCTAGTCAGGTGTTAAATTCAGAATGTTTGTTTTATTTTTGACACGGAGAAGACAGCTTGCATGTTTATTACATGCTGCTGGTTACTCCATTTGTGGGATAAGCCGTTATGAAATAGTTGTAGTTTCATTAAATATAAATTTATGTCCCTATGTTTTTGGATCGTTATGGCTAAAAACATTTGCTGACTCTCAAAATATTTTAAGGGAGGAGTTTGATTGACTAGCATTATCTATAAACAATCCCCATTTTGTTTCGGACAATGTTGCCAGATTACTCGTACGCCCATGGAAAGAGAGTCTGTTGAGTGGAGGGTTTAAGGGTGAAAAAAAAGAATGAGGGTTTTGTCCAAATTTATTTTATACCGAAATATTTTTACGTAGTTAAGTATTTTATTCTGTGTCATATATTAGACCACGTTGTTGATAGATTTTTCGTCCCTTTTTTCATAATGAAAATGCAACATTAGCAACAAACTACTAAAAAAAACACTAATACGTATATTATCATATAGGGGTACGAGATTTACACGTATGTAAAATGTACTGAAATTCAGATTGTTAAATACACGTTTTTTATTTTAAATAAAAATGTGAAGCAAAAGATTCTCACAGGATTGATTGACGATACTGGTATCACCTTTTTATATAAAGGTTAAATCTCATCAAAGTCTTGATAAGAAACTTCTTCTCTTCCACAATGAGGAGGAGGTAATGTTAGGTAACATAATGTCCATCCACTAATTTACCACATGAATTGTATCAGTCTCTTCACATCTTATAGTATCACCTTCGATAATCAACGTATAAATATTTTAGTCCATTGATAAATACGTATGTTTGAATATCATCTCCACATTTTCTTGATATCTTAGAACGGTAAAAAACGCCATAATTAATATGGCAATAATCTCGCCAATTGAAGAGAATTTATGTATTTTGAAATTCGTACTGTGAAAAACCACCGTAAGGATCTATTTAGAAATCATAACATCTCGTGATTAAAAGGATCTTTAATCTTGTCTTTAATTATTTTTGTACACTCTCTATTTTTGTTCCGCTACATAATATTTTACATATTTATAAAATACATATGTTATGAAGTGTTTAATTTAAAAATGTATTTTTGTTATTTCTCATATAAATGTAAAAAAACGATTGCTTGTTTACATTTTGATAACTTGATGATTTTCCTTCATCGAAGCCGGATTTAAAGCTAGTATATAATATATACAGCACTCGCCACACACCTATGCACGAACGAATCCATATCGCGTGTGAATCTTCCCTATTTATCTTGTTAGTGGCGATAAATAACGGAACTGTTTTGGTTCATAATATTATGTATATATGTAAACATACATACACTACTGGTCACCGATGTCGTTACACAAAACTCAGTCACTCAAGAAGACAAATGCGTTTTGCAAAACAATGAAAAATCTAATTAAACAATCAATTATTTTACAATTATCATACCTTTTAAAAGGAAAGGTACAAGATTATCAATTTTAAGGTAAAGTTGAAAGAATAGCGCGAAAAATTGCAACATGAAGAGAATAAAATAAGCGAATAAAAGATGAAATATGGAAGAAGAAATTCATGTTAAAAAATCGAAAAAAAAGTATTAGAAAGATGAGTAAAAAGTCGAGTTGATTTGGCACTCCGCTCACTATGCGAAACAAACGATAAAACAAACTATATTTTTACTATGTAAATAATAATATGATACGCTTGTTTTTTGTTGCAATTTTGTGTCTCTACTGTTGGCGCTGCAGTGTATGATTTAATCCGCATATAGTAAGTCCATACGAAATAATAATCTTTATGGTAGAAGTCGTCTAAGTAGATAGTCTCAGTTTCTTGTCTCTGCCATCTTCCAGGGTATTTAACAACATGGGCCCCTTGTTAACAATATACACATATTGGTTGTAGGAAATCACCACGATCAATGTTATAATAATCGTTTACATATTAATAAACCAACTTATCTTACATTTTAGTCTTAACGAATTTCTTTTATTATTTAAATAATCCTATTGTACTTCGCTGTAGGTTATCGTAATGAGATATAAATGCAGAGATTGTGTCAACTTAATTAGCTATGCGATGAGATGTGATTTATCTTTCTTAAGTATTTTCAATCTGTTAATATAAATCATTTATTATCTTTTGGTAGTATAAATTTGAAAAAAAACATAAAGTGAATTTAAAATTAAATTATGATATATGGTAATTTTTATAACAGTAATGTAAAAAATATATATTTGCGTACTTTATCTTTTTCTGTGAAAACAATAGTGATCCTAACACTTTGCATCGAATAAATCAATATATTTTTAGTACTAAAATTGAATATCTATACATAATTAAGAACTCGATGCAAAATCTGTTTTTAGGGCTTGACTTTCGCTGACCATTTGTTTTTTGTTCTATGATACAGTAGATATATTATAAATGTGTATAAATTCAGTTTACATTGAACATGTTTTAATACAGTTTTATATTTACATAATTACGCACATGGGATTAACGGAAGAGTTTTTGAAAAAAATATTTTTCATTTTGGCAATTACCTACAAAAAATATTCATGGCTTTAAGTATGATATTTTACGTCCTTGTTTTCTATAAGATCAAAGTTCTCAAAATTGTAATGAGATAAGCTAAGTAAGAGCTTTAACGTCACAACAAGTAAGGAAATAAAATAATAAGCTGGATACTGAGTATGTAGATAATTAATAGAATCTTGGCTAACACCGGGGTGCCAATGTGAGATATAAAGTTATACAAAGAAATATGATGTAATTATTGGACTGGAGTTAATTATCTCTTTACTCGCAGAACAATCTTATCCTGTTTATTATTTCACATACTTTAATATATAACAGATGAAAAGTAATCATCACGAAATTAATTCTTTTTTTTTTGTTTATTGTAAAATTTCACTTCTTCTAATACGTGTGACGCCCGATGTGGCGCGGAGGTTAACGCACTTGCCTTTGAGTCACGAGGTCCCGGGTTCGATTCCCGGCCAGCGCAAAATGAAGAATGACCTTTTTCAGATTGTCCTGGGTCTGGGTGTTACATGTATATGTGTTTAGTGCATTGAATATATGTGTATCGTCGTGTTAGTACCCATAATACAAGATTCATATCTTAGTGTGGGACTAGCTCGGTCTGTGTGAATTGTCTATACACATTATGTTATGTTAAGTTGAAAAGTTGAACAATGTAATTTAAAATATAATGTCTATTTTATTTTTTAAAGGACAGTGACAGTTCATGAAAGGCCATTAAGATAAATCAATACACACACCAGTAAAATTCCCACGGATTATCAAAGCATCTGTCACCAATAGTACAAGAAACAAACAAAAGTATATTGAAATTGACAATAAGATAACATATGAAATGTAAAGGTTATGAAACATTCAACAAACAGTAACATAGAAATTATGAAACTGTTTACGCACAGTATGAAAAGCTTTTCGCCAGCCTGATGATGAGAGCGGAAGCTCTTGAAAGCCGGCTCGCGTCCAATAAAAAGTCACCGTGGATATACTACAAATAAGTGTTTTATTTTAATTAATTTAATTATAATAAATTATGTTTAGTTATACTCGTGCACTTATACCTACTTAAAATGACACTGTTATATAGTCATTACATACACTAAGGGAAAAAGAAGCACTTTCGAAAATACATTCACACTTCAGATACCCATTCTCGTTTTCAAATAAAAAAAATCCGTGATATTCTCTCGTTCTTTAGAATATATTGGTATAGCGCTATAAACATTTATCGTTGATTACAATCACAGACAATAATATCCATTATGTCTAATGCTCTTTATCGAGTACTCGATTCTTGTCCTTCACTAACACCCTGACTTGTGGACTACAACACAGAGTGAGTGCCTAAGCTCGATAAATCCTTAATAGCAACCTGTTCAAGGCATACAAATAATAATATTATGTGTATCTCGCGTGTTGTTAATACGATAGCTCTAATTGAAATTCGATTATAATTTACGGCTGCCGATACGAGAGTTGTAAACCAATAACTTGAATGTCGTAACTCTTTTCATTTCTGTACCTATATAATAATAATAATAGTAATTGCAATTAAGGAATAACGTCACATAGTGAGATCTGGGAGATGATTAATATCGATTTTGGTATTTATCATTTTATCCTCAGATATATATCATATTGTCGTAGCAATAAACCTCATTATTGTACTTCATAATGGTTCTCTTATGAAACCTTTTGGTATAGAGCTTTTGAATACCTACTATTAATAACAGATCTCTTGTGAAACGCTAAATAATTATTTTATTAGTATGAAACATTATGTTTTAACAGATACTTTAAAGTTGTTTTACATGCATAAATTTGGAGGTGTATATGAATGCATACATATAATTAAATTAATAAAATTGCCATTGGATTGTATTTAAATAAATATTGTGTTAGATTATCGACTTACGGGTATGTATGCCTAATAGTAATAAAGATATTTTTATCTGTAGTTATATAGTTAACAGACATGTGAAATTTACTATAATACTCATTCGTAGCATTCTGTTATCTCTATATTATGTATGTAATTTAAATAAAATAGTACACTCGCATTTACTACACGGCTTTGCTCTGAAAATAGAAGCCATTGCCACTGATCAAAAGCTTTTAGTTAAATTAAATTTAGCAAATTATTGAAATCTACTAGTGACTAGATAATAAGCTATTAAATATTGTCCTTTGTTTTGGGAAACCCTTTGATGTTTATGGGCACTTTTGAAAAAGTCAGACTTAGGGAAGCTGTTATTTAATCGCCTACCAACGCCACTTCGCATTAAGCAACCTGTCACTAGCATCAATAGCAAATTAATGACTATAAAATTTGCCAACGCCTTTTATATAGTCAGTCTGTGTAAATACTATCAAATGGGGCCAAAGTAAAACCATTTGAAAATGATCATCTGTAATATCTTGATCAATAAATAAGATAAAATTTTACTGTCCAGGAACACGCTTAAAGAATGGAGGTTTTTTAGTGAGCACCAATTTCCCTACTACTTGTCTGTTATATACAAACATATATGCGAATGATCCAAAATATGTTTGCAAGTATTATAACTATCTTGTCCCCGTGTTAGTAATATTAACAGAGTAATCTAAATTGCTTTTGTAAAACGCGCATATTACTGTACAGTGTACACTTCTCAGCTGATATCAACGATTTACTTTAAACAAAAGCTATTACTGTTATCTCTAACATTGCAAATGGCTCATTTTGATAAAAAAAACACACGTGTTAGTTTGTTAAAGCACTTCATTATTATTTGCACTCGTAATACGACTATTATGAGCTGAATTTCATAATATATTAATGAATCCTATAATGCACTTCAGTTAGCCCCGTCAATTAAACAAATCTTACTTAAATATTGAAGTGATTCGGCATTGCTCAGAATGTATAAGATTTTTTATTCTCTTCTTGCTGTTTTAGACAATATGATAATCGCGATGATTCTTGCTAATATTATCGTTGGTATTAAAAAGGTATGCGTATTGTAATATATATTTTTGTAGTATATACGTGTAGGCATTTTCTAAAGCTGGAAAATTATTTATAATAATACTTATGTTGTATTGAGTCGTTATTTATATTAACCTTCTGGATATAATTGCAGTAAGAACATCCATGTTTGTTATAAAATAATAATGTTGTTGATAATGTAAACATGCACTTGATATACAGTACGAGATTTAAAGAGTGTTCAACTCAAAGTAAGTGCAGAAATTTATTTTTATTTTGTTATTTATGTATAGTGAAATATAAGTCAACGACTTTACAATTTACACATTTGCGCCATTCACTGCCAAAAATGAAACGTTATAGTCTGATACGAAGTTAACTAATGAAGGAGGAGATTCAACGACCACCCGTATATCGCAGTCTGGAGAACTTTCATTTATCCGATTCTACCAAGCCTGACCACTAGCATTTATCAAAGTCTTTTCTTAACCAAGGCTACAAAAATATCAAGTATATATAATTATTACATAATATTTATTGTGGAATAGAAAACCAAGATAAATTGCCCAGAAACTTATTTTATTCGTTAATGATTGGCTGAAAACATACACTGCTTGCTTATATATTATCATCTTGTTGCGCAGAATTTTGATTTCATATTTTATCGGTATTTTTTCCCCGTCAGTACGTAGAGCTGTAGAGCACAAATGGATCCTTGATTTGTGGTAACCTTAATGTTCTCTATCATCATGATTCAAGGTTAATAATTTTATCATACAACTTGATATGATGCATTCTCAAACGATTTGTTACCGCCCATTTCTACGTTGAGGATTTCGGTAACTGCAACAAAATTGACGGCATAAGTCCAAAATCGACTTACGGTAACTGCAACAAAATTGACGGCATAAGTCCAAAATCGACTTACGGTAACTGCAACAAAATTGACAGCATAAGTCCAAAATAATTGGTAATACTCATTGCTTTTAGAACGCCTAGAGGCCCAAGTGAATAGGGTAATATTTAATTTGCTGCTGTAACTGTTGATATTCCCTTTGTAGATTTTTAGGGGTGAAACTCTGCGGCTTAAAATGTAATTCACCTTTTTATTTTTATTTATTTATTTATTTATTTTATTCTTCTTGCACATCATCATTCATAATTATAACAAAATCAACAGAGCAGTTTACATAAATATGTTTACTCTATTACATCTAATTATTTACCGTTAAATGCTCCGGGAATGAGACAATCCTTCTCCATTCTTATATCTTCTATTTTGGTATATTTATGGTTGAAAAAACAACAGCAGGCAAAAATAATATACTTTGTATTAATCGCACTGCAAAAGACATACATTGTCTTCGTTCCGTTCAATAATTAATTATTCGAAATATTTATTTATAGAATTGAAAATAGGTACCTACATTATTTTTTTCCATAACTAAATATTTAAATGTAAAGGGAACCGTGTATTTTTTATAGTTATTTATTTGTGAAATTGAATGACTAACAATTTTTAAAATGAAACACGATAATGATGGCTAACCGGACAAATATTGTAAGTCTACTTTTTGGTAAAATTGAGTTATGATACACATTTTGTAAAACGTGACATTGTCTTTGATATTTGAAAATATAGTTAATCCACGCGCAATACAAACCGAGATATGATCAATCAAAAATGCATATTATGCTCAAAAACTACTCTATTCAAACTTTCATGTCGAGTTTTCTCAAAACTGTAAAAAGTGGATATTCAATATTGGTCCAGTTAGCCATCGATACATATAGTTATTCCACTATTGAGTTCAATAGTGGAATAACTATATATCTTGTTTCATTTTAAAAATTATTAATATGAACTTCCACCAAGAACCGTCGGTCGATAAATTAAACTTTGAAAGACTAGCGTTGGTTGTGTGTATTAGCAATTAAATCGTAATTTTTGACTTGTTGAATTGTGGAATTGGACAGTCGAATAGAAAACTCATAGAATAGTGAATTCAAACAATTGCCTCAGAAGAATTTTCAGGCAATTCCATCAAGTTATCAACAACAAATTCACGAGTTTTTCATACACTTAATAATATAATACTAATAATATACGGATGATTTTTATAGCGCCGTTTTATGGACAGATCCACCTCAAGGGCGCATACACATGTTTGGATAAGTACAGTACCTATGTGCATATTTTGTGGGTTTTTATTTTGTAAATAAATAAATAAATAAAATAATCTTTATTGTGGAACAAATAAAGTAGCACAAATGGCGGGTTTATTGCCTTTAGGCAATTTCTACCAACCAACCAAATGTAGTTTTTTGTAGTTTTTTTTTCATAAAACGGCGCATTTATTTTGAAGCAAATTGTCTAGATTATTATTATAATTTATCATGCACATTCTTTATCATCATTTACCAACAGCAATGATTTAATCACAGCTTGTTACGTCAGTATTATTGATGTATGCATGAAGTAATAATGTATGTAAGCAGTTGGTTGAGTGCTTCTCTCGCCTTGTGTACGTACATTGTAATTACAATAATGACACATGAATTATTCAGATGTAAAAACATATAAAATTATTGGTGAACGTACTATAGCCATGTTGTAAAAATACCTAATATAATAATCCAATGATATTTATAAAAAGTAACCTTTTGACCCGGTGACTACTAAATATGTTTGAAAGTACCATCTAGTTGTGGAATTATTACGTATAATTAACAGGTGCGGTGTGAAAAGGGTGGATTGTTATTGTAATTAATTACGGTAGACGCTGGTAAAAACATTGGTCATAATAATATTATATTAATTTAAGGTCGTGAACCGAAATATATAAAAGCATCCAAGTGGGAATTTTATTTGAACATTGCATCATTGTATATTTATTATTATTTTAATATAATTAAATATAATAAAGATATATCCGCAAAAATATCTCCTAGTATTCGTCAAAAACTACTTGTTTTTCAGCATATTCTGAAATTAAATATAAATTATTATTGTAATTCTAGCTTAACTAAACTAGTACCATTACAAGGTTTCCGACTCCGAAAATTAGGTATAGAATAAAAATGTTTGACAAGTGGTGTCTAAATTGGCAGAAAATCGCTCTGAATATGCTCTTAGTCTTTGTTTGTTTTTAATTTGTATATAAATATTTTTAGTTCATCAATAATTAGTAAAATATAATGCTATATTCTTTGCTATATGCTTGATAATGCTATATATTCTTTTTACACTAAATATTTTACCCTCACGCCTTATCCCAAGTGGGGCAGGCCGAGAGAACGGAACACCACAAAATTGTATCCAAACATTCAATTTCTACATAGAATATAGTTTAAGACGCTGCAACTATGTTGTAGTATTAGGCAAGTGTCTGATTAATTTAATCTGATCATGATTTGCCTTCACGGTGATCCAATGTCATATTTATATGAAATGCACCGCTTATACACAAAATAATATGTCTGCTTCTTCTGAAGTAAGAATATGTCAAACATAAAGTCGTCCTTTCCGCCTCTACACAGAGCGGTAGTTTGTGTCTCGTACATGATATCTTATGCACCGCCGGCCATTTAATTCAAAACTATTACTTAATTGTCAAGTAAAAGTCATACGGCTGTAGTTAACTCATTAAGTTGGAATGACGTCGAGTGACGTTGGAAGACCGGCAAGCATGACAACATTAAAGAGACATAACTACTAAACATTGTGCTACCCGCGTGTCATGTAAAATACACGTGATGTATGTATACTATGGTCAAATTGAGCTGGGTATTAACTCGTTAATCGTACATAGTAAATAACGACGTTATATAAAGAATAATTATAGTTAATAATTGTACATATCTAACAATACATAAATTGACCATTCACTCTTATACCTATCTGAAAATATGTACTTCCACATACAAACATTTTCTACTAGTCTTTATTGCTAGTCTTTATTGGGTCGTGGACTCGTTGCACCTAGGTAGGTACTTCACCTAAAAACCTACAGTTCTGTACTTCTTATAAATTTAAAAATCTATTAATCATTCAAATTTACCTACAAATAACTGTGTAACTATGACTTGCGTTAAAATGAGTGAGAAACTATTTTTTTTTGTTTTATTTATCATGTATTTTGTTTTAGTCAAATTAACAATGTTAACTCTTCAATTAACTGTATCCATCCCAATCGCCTACTATAATAATGACTGACCGCGCACTGATTCACTTATCAACCGTGTAATTATCTCTTTCACATGGGAAAACGACTGCTTATAATGGAAATAGCTGGGAGCGATATATTATTTAAGTATTTTTATTTTTTTGTTCATCCATAGTTGATATTCCTCTTTGCCACGCGCTAACAGCAGCTCTCATATTATTATCTACTAACATTATTAGGTACTTCTTGTATGTTAACGACACCAAATTCGTGAGACTGCGGTTCTCTTAATAACAATAATCATTTAATATCCGTCTTTAAATCAACTTTATTCTATTTTGTTTATTGAATTGTCTCATAAATATTTTGAAATGCTTTATGGTTCACTATAGCAGGTATAATTATTATCTTCTTCAAGTATTATTTTATTTCGAATTCATAATCTGTTCACCAGTTTTACGTATTTCAAAATTTTCAGTGATCAAACAGAGCCAATTTGAATTTATTTTTTGAATAATATTACAATCACTTTTAAAATGTAAATCTGTTATCGGAAGCCAAACTCTTATACTTTTAAAATTAACTCAAATTTGAAAGACTCACTCATATTTGAGCGAGCTAATTTAAACTTCACTCAAATAAAAAAAGCTGTTGAAGTATTATGGGGATGACTCGGATGCTTTGAATTCTGTATGAACATTTTATTATATAAATTCTGAGTGAGATTCCTTGCATAGTTGTTGGATTCATTGATTGATCTATTTAAGGGAACAAAAAATCTGTCTGCAAATTATTTTATCACTCAAGAAATGCTTAACTAAATAGTTATTAGATATTAATGCATTCCTTTCAAGAGAAGAATATTATTTTAAGTAGATATCTTTATCTTACCTATTTGATATTTGAAATAGTACTTTTTCCATGTAGGTATATTCTTTTGGCAGTTAAATATATATTTTACTTGTACTCTTTGTGATATTCCGAATTACTGTAAGACTTTATAGGTATATAAAATGTGTTATAATTTCATCAAGGATGAAAGCTGCAGCCATCAATTTCATGTAAGGTAAAACAGATATTCCACATATTCCAGTTTACCTGGTTTTAGTGTTTGTTCTTATTATTTGAAATGTTGTGACAAGCCAGTTTAAATATTGTTCCTCTAGTAAAAAAGTGTTCTTCCAGACTGAGTGTTTGTGGTTTCGAGGGCAATTTATATCCCAGACCACGGCCACTCAGCCCGAAAGAAAACTTTTCTACTAGTGACGCTGATTGAGAAAGCCTTATATCAAAGGTACATTATTGTTCCTTTATTTATTAATGATTTCAAACCTCTTCAAACTTTTCTGATGTCATCATCACTGCTCCAAGTAATCCACTTTTTTACGTAATCACTTTACACGCTTTTTAAACCTCTTCCCTTTACAATGTTGATTAAGTGAAAAGGCTTTACCGTTTAATCTCATTATTATAAAGATGATCGTTTGTTCCTCTACGGTAGTCGTTGAATGTAAATTCAAGTGTATTTAATAATGTTATAAACTTTACAACTTTTTTGTGACAAAATAACTTAAAAACCACATCATAATGTGATCATTATTGTCGGCATCACATCTATGTAATTTCATAAAAGTCAAACAACATTCTTTAAAAGGAGATTTCTATTTCTATAATAGTAGTTTTTTCATATTTTTATTTCGTTTACCTTTTTTACTATTCATCTAGCTATCCCTCATTTTCATACTACTTTTATTATATTATGCCTAAATGAGTATCTATGGAAGTACAGTGTAACTTCGAGTTTTACTGTGTAATATTTGTGTTTTTATAGTTTATAAGCAAATCATCATTACGGTGAGCTATTACTAAGTTTTTGATGTTATATTTCTGTTTGGTACAAAATTAATTATTATACTTATGTGTATTAATAAAGAGAGATATATTCCCTGCATGATGAGCCGAATAACTGTAGTAATAATGACTCAAAATGTACAATATTGCTATGAGTTAAGAAGGTTCAAAGGACTTAAAAAATTGTTGAAGATTAAAGGATGATAAATAAAATCAAATTATTTAGTATTTTCTATATTTATTCTTTTTTTTTATAAATAAAATGCTGTAGGTTTAAGAAAATTGCATTATATTCAAGTCGGTCCATAAAAAATACTTTGTTGTTTTCCACCTGATAATCAGCGGACTGATTGTATGTAGATCTAAATCACTTTAGATATACATTTTTTTACCTCCCGATTAAACCATCCGACCTTTTGATGTTTCGCCGACAATGTTTTCTTACGATTCGGCTACCGTTTATTCACCCGTAATTGCATTCAATTAAAATTGAAAGTTCCTAGTTCAAATCCGGGTGTGAATAAATTATTTTTCGGTTCAATAGTTCAGCTTTACATATACATATGTAAAATATTAATCACCATGTTTTATTGTCTATATGATGTTTTATCGTAATGAGAAGTAGTTATTTTCCTTGATCTTGCTCTGAATTAAAGTACGTCTTAATTTATATATTTTTTTATTTGTTAGAAGTCTATCTATTCCATCTCGGCTCTTCTCGCAATTGTGGTAGCGAGTAGAGTGACTGCACGAAATAAACGAACCTTTCATCCTCTCATTGACTATAAAAATAAGACATTCGGAATGGGTGACATACCTGTCTTTTACTAGATTTTCACGGAAAAGTGCTAGGTAATTTGTCAAAGTTCGAGTGATTGAATTCATTTCATTACCACAAAACAATGGCACACTTAGAATCAGGGAAATCTAAAATTGTTTACAACTATTACAATGACTTTATCGCCAGGATAGAGATTCTCCGTTGATTGTCTCGTTTTTATGATATCTTTTTTTTCTTGACTTGGCATTTCTTTGTTTTTATTTTTTTGTTTTTTCATTTTTCCTGCTGAGACCGCCTTGGCCAAAAGCTGTTATGGTCTCAGTGCAGGGTGATGTTTTTATTTATTTATTTATTTATCACTTGTACAAGGCGTGAGCCTTTTACACGTTAAACATTTAACAAATTAAAAAAAATAACAATTTGACCTTTACTCTTCAACAATTTTTTAAGTCCTTTGAACCTTCTTAACTCATAACAATAAAGATGATAAAAAATGAATTGGTACAAATTCATAAAAACAAAAACAGTAGTAATTTGAACAAAACAACAATAGTAATAGAATAAAACAATTAGATCAATTTATATAGAGATTGGACAAAATTTGATGAATACAGACAATAAAAGACAAAATGTCGTATACAAATTAAGACAAAAATTAAAATAAATATCCATTTAAAATAGATTTTAAATTTTATAATAATAATAATAATATACTCGTCTTGATGCATATGAAAATAATGTTTCATGCCTTTTTGATCGATATGAATTACCCGTGTTTGTTAAATAGTCAATTCATAGCAAAATAAAATATGTTTCAGAGTTTAACTATTTATCTACTAGTGACCTATGTTTTGACATGCGATGTCTGTTTCAAACGAAACCTCTTTTTAAACTAAATATGTTTAAAACCACATTTATAAATCTGCCTAGAGTTATATAATTCATGTTTTTTATTTGAACAATAAAAAATATTTAACCTGGTAGCTTACAGGTCTTCGTCATTCGACACCTCGTCATAGATTCGCATCCTAACATGTCCGCCCCTTGTTCACGGATATTATCCCGAACGCTCACATTATATTGAAAAATTTATGGTGTATTACTTTACTTACTACAAATATAGTTAGTTACATAGTGTTATTGTGTATCTTGGTCTTGCGAACAGTGCTTTATCGCTATATTAGTTTTATAAATAAATAAACAAATCTTTATTGGTCATACGTACAAAATATTATAAAATTTGTGAAGAGAAATGAGTAGAACGCCAGAAAGCGGGCTTATACTTTAGCAATATCTTCCAGCCAAATTTTATACTGATTTTTTTAAACTTGCACATTTTGCGCTATGTATGAACATTTTAAATTCAGCAATGAGGTAAATCATTCACCCTTATTTTTTTATAACACGGAGAAAACGACCTGTTCATTAGGTGTAATATGCAATTGATTGACTGGCTACCCCATCTGTGAGATAATATGCCGTGTTAGTATGGGTAGAGTTAGTACGTCATTATGAAAGTGATGAAATTAAATAGAATTTATCTGATTTCAGTATTGTCTTGCTTATTCCACAAAATATTATGTAGATTGAGGAAACACAAAAACATAAATAATAATAATAACTAGACAATTTTTTTTTAATTAGTCGTTTGTTGAGAAAACCACCGCAAGGTGGATATCTGCTTTTATCTGTCTGGTTAGTCCCATTATCCAAAATCACATTCAAGCAAAACAAAACTGAAGAAACAATTTATGTCAATCGGGTAAAGAAAGTAACAAACACGATGTTTATTTACGTAATAGTCTGTTCCTAATAATATCAGTTAGAAAAATTGTTTACTAATATAGCAGTGATTAGTATTATCGCTCGACCTTAGTTATAAATACTGCATGAACATTGTAATAATATGGAATGTAACATCTTAATTTACTTGAATATTCTCTTTGATGATATGCAAAATCGTCACGGGTTTACTTTAGTCATGCAATATATTGATGATGGCTTACACTAACGTAACTAATATTGCCACACAAATTGTGCTAAATAACAACAATATTATTATTATATTAAATCTCTTGTACAAGTTTAATATGGCCTAAGCATGACAAGTATTGCTCTCCTAATATACCATCTTATTCTCTTACCTATTACCTAATATCAAACTAATACAGAATAAATAGTTTACGGTAAGTGATGTTTTAGTAATTCCTTTGATAAACCTCTTTCTCAGTTGTAAGAAATAAATCGTCAAAGTTTTTTTTTGTTGAATATAAACGATAAAAATAAGGTTGTTGAATATAAACGATATTTTTGAATACTTATATTTTTATTAATTGTGTCGGTGCACACGTAGCTAAATTCCATAATATGGTAACTTATCATGTCATTGTCAATCGCTAATGACCTGATAAGTCGAAAGACGTCTCTGTCATGATAAATAGTTAATATTAAAAAGAAACACTTGTTTCAATTTACCTTACTTGTATTTTCTTTTTATTTACGTTAACACCAAATTTCTTCTTTTATACATTATTTTTTAATATACTTTATGATGCGGAGTTATTTCTAACATTCCTCCATTATAAAATAAAAATGTAGGTAATTCTGAATAAGAATATAAATGTATAAGGTATTTTCTCTCAACCTTCTTTCTGCACATCATTTTTCTGCAATAGAATTATTTAATTCTTGTGCAATTTTAATTCTACACAAACTTCCATCTCTATATTAATTCAATTAAAATATTATAGCTCAATGTAAAGCTAATCTATGAATATTTAAAAAATATGAGTACCTATTTATTTAAATATTACTGTATTATTTTTTTGATTACCTTCAGATTGAATTTCAATACATACGTGTTTTTCAGTACACATATTTTTACCTTGGGTTTCTTTGGCATTTATATATTAATATTTTGTACATACAAGTTGCACCTAGCCTAGAGGCACAAGACATGCTTGGTCGGATAATAATATCGCGATGGTTGGAGTCGGAATCGATGATTATCCACGGTCACATCAGTCCGGGTGTGGCTTAAAGATACTGTGAAAAATCTGGTAGGTAAATTTGCTGTAGATACCTACATCCCTTGGAAACCTATTCTGGATACATCCCTTCTTTGCATATCGGAATTTTACTAATATAGTACATGATATTATATGATATTCTAGTGCCAGTTGACATTTTTAGTATATATTTACCGCATTAATACTTGATTCTGCCAGAAAACTTTATAAAGTAATTATTTATTTAGTATTGTCTCAATAAAATGCATACAAGTATGTTTCTTAAATAGTTTTCTTTAACGTAAAGATTTATTTTAAGATTATTTAAGATTATTTTCTTGCATGAAATTTAACGGTGTTGAGCTTGTGTATAAATGTGTGTATTTTTATTTGTTACATCTTGATTTCCAAAATTTCACGTGAATTATATTAGAACTATGTTCAGGAAACAAGTGATTGCTTTTATAATTTTTGTATCTTTTTAATGATTACATTTATTATCTTTTTTCAATCTATTAAATGGTTAGTAGGAAGTCAGCCTTTTTAAAGAACATTGAAAGAATTGTCCGTATTTTATGTAAATACCGTTTTATTCTTTTTGTTTATAAAGAATCATTATTATTATGTATGAAAAGGTTCAGAGCAAATTTACTAAACAGTTTTTTAGCTCATAGTAAAACACGCTATAAATATGAAGTTACAAAGGTTTCCAACTCCTATGATCTGTTGTACTGTGCTGAATTGATAACTTACTGACGGTAATGTCTTAATTCACGTTGGACGGTACGCCTCCCGTATCTAAGGTGTGGAAGTCAAGAAGATGCCATAACCATATTATCCACTGCAATGTGCATAGTAAATCGCCAGATCTTATCTCATTGATGTTTTAATAAGACCATCCATATCTTCGAGAGACACCACAGCTTCATACAAATGTGCAATACATTGTAATCTTATGTTGATATGGTGAATAAGATTCGATAATAAAAACATTGCTATTTTGTTTTAATTTCTATTACATACAATGAGTTAGATTAATGACGAGATTGTACTCAAGGAAATAGAAAGCTTTACACTTTCTCCCCACAAACAACGAAAGATTTATATTTATTTATTTTGGGATAAAATAAACACAAAACTAATTAATTTGAAAAATATAATTGAATATATTTATTCAATCTGTCATTGTTACTGCACTGTTTACAATATCTAATATTAAATAATGTCAAAAATAATCAATTATACAAAACAATGTACGGTGGACAAGTTTATCACTGCATTTTCCAACTACTCCGGTCTCTTTCCTCGTTCTTATATTTATGGCAAAAGAATAAACTGGTCAACAGCACCCCAAGCTTTATGTATTGCATCAGCTTTTAATAATAATTTCACCGTAACCTGTGAGTGTGTAACATATTATGACTTCTAATAATAGTCTATGAAATATGTTTCCCTGTTATTTATTACTTTCCTTACTCTATTTTTATTTTGATCCAATAAAACAATCTGTACTAAACTGCTTAGATAAACCTATTGTTTAGTGTCTAATGTCTCCCTTCATCCTACTAAAAGTATATTGTAATAAATGATCAGCCACATACATACATGCACTGTGTGCCGACCACATAATATAATTATACTTAGTATTGTTATATTTAATAATATAACTTATCAATCGCCTATTGTTTAAAGTCAATCGATTGTTTTATGATGATATCAAAAAGATCTTAATTACTTTGTATAGGAAATTATTATGAATTATTGTAATTGTTATTTTCAACTGTTATGTTCTTGTTCCTGTGCATACTATTAAAATGGTTTTATACCTATTTTTTTTTTCATATTTTTGACCCGACGTTGTCTATTTTATTTTATAAATATATAAGCACAAAACAGACAATAACTACATAAATAAAGTAAGAAAAAAGGTTAATCATTCAGAAATCAGCTATCATCCAATACCATGCGCCACAATTAATTTATAAAAAGATAGGTACCTAACATTCCGGTCATCTCAACATGCCTACATTATACACAGTCTCGCTCGCTCACTCAATCGTCACACTAGCACAAAAACAAATCAATTATAATAATTAAAATAAAAAATAAAAATCAAGGGGAAAGGAAAAAAAGGGGGGGGGGGGAGATCACTGCGTACCTGCTGATTCATTTAGAAGTGTGGAAGTAAGTTTTTTAAATACCTGTCTCTTGTAAGCATTCAGAGGTAAACCAAATAAATCGACGTCCGTCAGCGTATTATTGTCTAGTCTAGTCAATAACTTTGTTTGGATTTGAAAAATAATGTCATTCAGTTAATCAGCTAAATATCGTAATATCTGAATTTTAGATTACTTCTCGTGTGAGACAATATATCACTCTTATGCGAATGAATAAAGAAAGGTTCAATGAGAGAGTGTTTATGTGAGAAAACGCAGACGTCCGAGAACTACGTGGCTGGAGCACGTAAATTTAATTCTCAAGGAGATAAATGTATAGATCTATCTTTACAAACTTCTTTGGCTTCCTCTACATTCATCCAGTTTCTCATACATGCACGCCGATTTCTCTTACTCAACACGCGCCCGTCCTTGAGAATATGTGCTCTTTGTCATCCTTTCATCGTGCATGCACTCAACATGTCCAAACCATCGTACCTTATTTACACGCATTCTATCCACAACACTCTTCTCGCATCCGCTCATTCTCATGAAAATATAAACTGCCAAAAATATTTCCATTCTATATTGAATCGCAACAAACCTAAACAATTGTTAATATTGAACTACACAGTCGGTACTGCCTTTAATATAATGACATAGTAAACCAATGAGATATATTATCGTCTACTAATCATTAGGTAACCTGTTATCTTTTTCACGTAGGTGTATGTCTTCATTGTATTTCGTAATAATTATATTGTTTTATAGTGAACTCTAATGTGTAAACTCTCTTCCTTGTTAGTTTCACAATGTCCTTGTTAAAGAAACAATAATCAGTATCGTATATTAAAATCAATGCAACATGTCCCACATATCCTTTATACTAATTTATTAGATCAAATTTATAGCTTAATGCCCAATTGCAAAGATTAATTATTTTTTGATAGTTTTTATGATTAAACACGCGACTTTATTTGTTTAAACTTTACTATGCTATGCTACACCCTCACGCCGTATTCCAAGTGGAGTAGGCAGAGAGAATGGGACGGCATATAGATTTATCCTTGCATTCTTTTTCACTTCTACACTCATACACTTTCTCATATACGCACGTCAATTTCTGTTACACAACATACGGCCGTACTTGAAAAATTGATCCACGTGATCAAGCCACGTGGTTTTTGGAGGCCCAAGCTTTCTCACACCCCTTCTTTCAGATGAGTATATCCTCTTTGTCCTTCTCTCACCATCCATTCGTTCCACATGTCCAAACCATCGTAACTTATTTACACGCATTTTATCCACAGTACTCCTGCTCCCGGATATTCTTATGATGCATTCGCACGTCATACAACATACTCATTTAGAAAAGTCTCTTGCTAACGGAGATGTGTTTAAAAAAATGGGGCATTTTCAGATTTGTTCGTTCAACAATTAATTTACAAATCTTCACTAACCTGGTTAAAAAAACACTTGAATTTAAAGGACCATTAAATTATTATTTTATTTTATCATTTATATTTCAACCATTTACTACACCGTAGATTTCATGACGGTCGCGGCGTAAAAAATAAAATATTGAACGTCATACATTTCTACAAAACATGAATTATTTGGGATTCATAGTACCTGTAATCTTTCATCAGATGTATTTCATAGATTAGAATTGGACTTTATGAAATGCCTGTGAATTGTCCGAGGATCCAGATTTGATTATGTAAATAACTTGTAATTTAATGTGAATAAATTCTAGTACATCACATGACTCGGCATCTTCCCATTACAAGGGATATATTAGAATTTGTAACACGCCGTATGTCAGTAAATTCATTGACACGTATGTCGAAGCAGGAATGCGATACAATTATTCAGTAGCCAGCGATGAATGAATGATTGAAGAATTCTTCCTATATAAAATGCGATGACTGTTTGATAAATTCCAATAACTATTGAATACCTGCCTATTTGGACAATTGAAATTTATAACTACCCAGAAAATCATGTTGGTAGCGTAGTTATATAGAATTCCTGCAATATGTACCTATACATACTACATTCGTGTAATTATTCTTCACTCATATCTTTTTTTTTAAAGATATATCTGGATTTTGTTACAAACCTTATACACCTTTCACACTAAGCTAAAAGCTTGTGCCGTGAAAGGGGAGTTTGCCGGCACCTGGGATCGAACCACGGACCCCTTTATCCGGAGGCCGAGACTTTATCTCCAGGCTACCGACGAACTCATTCCTCTATTCCCTTTTCTTTCATTGTCAAATATCTGGTTTAATATTTTGTTTTGGACGTATTGTACTTCTAACGTGTTTAATCACCAAATTTGTAAATTCAATTTATTTTTAATTCAAGAATTAGATCTAGTCTGTTAAAGTAAACTCAATTTGATTATACAAATGTGTATACTTTCCTACTAACAAAAGCTGAAAATGATTATTTCAATATGTAATAATTTATCACTATAACACTATAAACCTTGCCGTCTATAACAACATTTATTATCTCAACATAATTTTGTAGACTTTCAAAGTCCTAAAATTTATATACAATAAAACCAACTTAATTTATTAGTCGTCTCTGATTACCCAATTAATATAATAGATGTACTTTAGGCATGTTAAGTCTAAGATTTCACGTATCTGTTAAATATTTTATTGTTAATGTTATTAGATCCAAACTATTTCCGCCCACCGCTTGCTCACTAGTGTCATGATACGCTAATTATTAATCTATTGAAGTCATTTATAATACCATGTTGTTATTATTAGTGCTGTGTTCCTATTGTGAGAATAACATGTAGAGGAAATTATATGATTAAATACAGAGCTGGGATTTTATGATTAACAGAATAATAACGTATCTACCTACACCATCATAACATTTTCCGCTAATAGTGAGGTAGGAAGATTATCTGCATCTATTGAGCATTATTATAAAGAGCTAATAAAAATAAGACTTCAGGGATAGGTGGCATATCTCATCGCTGAATCGAATAATAATAGTTTTATGGAAAATTTATTTACGGCGCTGTTGAATGATCCGTGACCATCTCAAGGGCGCCGTGACTTCTTCTGAACAGTAACGTTTTGAACTTGTTTCCCAATGTTGTGGTTGATTCTCGCTCATGCCCACAGCCAATTCGTTCCAGGCAGTAAGTGCGGTGACTCTGAAGGCCCTTCTGCGAATTTGGAAGAATTTACCCTATTGGATTCTATGAAATTCTTGACTGCAGTGGAAACTGAGGGCAGTTGTCGCTATGGGATAAAGCTCAGCAAGGCATATGGGTGCTGTGTCGTTTAAGACCCAGTGGAACGAAAAACACAGTTTAAACTGAATATAATGTTAACAAATACATACCTTTTATAGGCCCTCAAAAACTTGCAGAAAAATCGAGAAATATGTTCCACTTTCGAAACTCCATGGTTATATTAGCAAAACGGAAATGTTTGATTAACTTTCAAGCTAATCTGAGAAACTGTTTAAGTTTATTTCCGTTAATATTGCTCTCATCAAATTAAATTCGTTACAGGCATTCTGGAAGAAATTGTAACGTTTACATACAACATGCGTTGCAATTAAAAAAAAATAAAGACTTAACGAGAATTAATTAGTTACTGGATTAACGAAGTTAATTTTTTGATTAACGGTAACCAGTTATGATAAGATGTTAGAACTATATGATAATAATATGTTTGAATACTGTATAATTGTTTTGTATTGTATTGTATTTTGCATGTTTTAGCCACGGGCCATGTGATATGAGTATTAAGAACAATCATAATAATAATTACAAGACTCCGCAGTGTCGCAAGACAGCAGTGGTGATATATTGCTATTTATTTATCGATGAAAGTTCGTCGTGTAGGATTAAGTTTTTCTTTTTGTTCATTGTTTGATATAAATATATTGGATTTGTAATAATATTAACAATGTAACAATGTGTATGTAGGTGAGAATTGTTGTAATGAAATAATGCGTTAATTATTTGCTTACCCCTTATGGCGCCACGTATGTTGTATATGTATCTATTTGTATGTTGAAATTTTTTAATTAATTTTACTAGGTAGGTGAAGTCACCGGCAAAAAAAAAGGTTCTCCCAACCTTTAAGAGTGGTCTGCATTAGGTAAAATATATCATGTATTTAGACAGTTGACATCTTCAATTGAGCGTTGAATTATGCCACCCGTCCTGAATGTCGTTACTTTTATTGGCACGTAGAAACGACGTGCATGTTTACTGCATGCTCTAAGTCATCGGACTACTTCACTTGTTGAAATGCTGGGGTAGGATAACTATAAGATTTAATTTTATTATATGAAAGAGGGTTTCGTCTGTCAAATACAAAAAGCTGAAAAACTGGGATTAAAATTTCTAAGACTCCCTCTCGATAAGTTTATTGTAATATTTTTTTCTTTTATATGGCGGTACTAGTAAATCATCACGTATTAGACATTTAACATCTTCAGTTCAACGATAAGGGATGCTGACCTTCCAAATGTCAGGGTTTTTTTTAACATGAAGAGCTACATTATTACCTTCACTTCATGCAGTGAATCCACTGTCTATACTACTTATAGGAAGTGCCGTGATATAAGATATATAAGTTACAAATATCTACACCATCAAGATACCACCACAAAAGAGGGAAGCCAGTAGACTAACTGCGTGTAACAAACATGCAAGTTAGAGTTGCTCTTTGCAAGACATTCGCAAATGGAAGTCTCAAATATTTATTCAGCAATTTGATATGTATGTAATAAATAAAATTACGATGATATTCTGTCTGATGTTGAAGAATCACATTATAGCTCTATTATTATTTTATAAAATTATTATTAATGAGATGATAGAAGGTGTTGCAACTTTCATGTCATCAACTGCCGCCGCTAATAATGTTGCAGCTATCAAATCACTTTAATATTGCGGTGAAATTAATTATTATTAATAATAACAATATTATCGTCGGTACACCGCGTGTTATATTGTGTGTTGCCATATCTTACCCTCATTTATAATCATAATAAATTACATTATTATATTTCCTCTGCAATTAGCCTGCCGCTTCTAACGGGACATGAATAATATCATGTTCCCCTTGTCCTACATATTATTATAAATTGGTCGGAAGCCTATTACATAGGTATTTACTCCGAAGACTCTTCCGTTGTTTCCGCTGTTTCCAGAAAAATATTACATTATAGAATTGACACCTACTTGTATCATTTTTTTCGCATTTTGAAAGAAAAATGTCGACCTTTTGAAAGAAAAATATAGGAAGCTCTGGACAAGTTAATTAGATTAAAAATTCCTTCCGGAAAGTTAAAAAACAAACCGTCTTCATGCACAACAATGTCATAATACTTTGACAAATTTCATTTCACGAATTTCAATGCTATTTTTAATGTAAATATAACTATCTTTTGTACTAATAGACCAGTACATACCTATATATGCATTTAATAATTGTTATCGTCAACCAAGAGAAAGTATTATCAAATCATCTGCCGCTAGCTGCGGATCCCTACTGCACGACATAAAGTATCTACACATTATAACAAGTCAAGAAGTATACTTTATACTTACTTTATGCAATGTATTGCTAAGAACAACAAAGACTTAATACAGATACTATTGTACTTTCATTGTCGTAGGAATACATAGCACAGCACCCAAATAGCATACCTGCCTCATATTTAAATGTTTTTATTGCAGTGCAGTGTTTAGATTACGCATAATTAAACACCACAGTTTTCACAGTACCAGAAATTACTTGTTGTGTTTTGTTTATTTTTTATTTATCATTAACTTCACCCCAACCTTATTTTATTCCTAGTTTCCATGGTATAATAATAATAATAATAATAATAAAAATCTTTATTGCACAAAAAAACAAACATTATTAAAACACAAACATTGCAGAACTAGACAAATAAATTTGTGCAATGGGCGAGTTTATCGCAGAAGCGCGATATCTTCCAACTAACGCATGGTATGACTAGATGGATGAATATTAATAAGCTTTGATATAGGTAATTTGTTTGTTTTGCTCGTTTATATGTCAATCACTATTGACTAAAACTATAGAACGAAGAATAATGTTGAAGAGAGAGAGAGAGAGTAACGGCCTTTTTAAACAAATCGGTGGAATTGAAAAATCTTGTGCTGATGATTTAAAATAAATTGTGATTCTTTTCCTATTTTGGGAAGTCAATTTAAATTACTAAACAAAAAGTTGCACTTTTATCAGTAAGAAATTAAATTTGTTTTTAAATTTTACTAAGTCTAGTATTATTACTTATTAGAAAATAAAATCACCTTTTATTTCTTTGATTACTTTGCGGTTTTCCGTATTTTACGCGAGTCGTCCTAAATAGTAAAGCAAAGACAATTTATTATCATCGCAATATTCAGATAAGCAATGTAATTAATCAAACTGGTCTTTTCTTCCTTGTCTGTGGTACTAATAAATCCATAGATATATTATTACTGATGTTGTTATATACTTACATTATAACTATCTGTAATGCCATCTACTGAGTTTGTTTGCCCCGAGAGCTTCTTCTTCTTGTTCTCTTTCACCATTTGTACCTATCGTTAGCTCATTAGATGCGTATCATTATAAACTTATTAATGGTGCTTCTCATGTATTTACCAAGCAGTGATTTGTATCATTTCATACATACAATAAGGTTGTACATATTTTATTTACTTACTAACCCAATATAAGGTGAAAATAAAATCAAAAATATTTGAAATTATTTCATTAATAAGTACATATTATGTATATACGACATTGATCCTTAAGAATTTGTGAAGTTGAAAGCGGTCGGTATCCTGAAGGTAGTTAAGAAACTGTGAAGTACTTTCTGATACCTATATAATTCTACTGCAAACCTATTCTGTTTTTGTACCACTAGTAATATACTTATTGCTAGAATGCTTAGAGGTGTATTTATGTTTAGGGTACTCATATTTTGTGGTCTTAACTCGTTCAAAAGCAAGCACGTTTTTCACGAATCAATAAATTATTTTTACTAATCCTCTTTTAATTTTATATATCTTTCTTAGACTATTGTTTTCCTTTTGAAAAAATACACATATTTTTATTCAATATTGTTTATACAACATAAAAATATATCACATTTAATATCAAGTAATGATATTAAATGTGATATATTTTTAGACATATAATAACTCCGGGTTGGCTGGAATAAATCGCACGTGCGATAAGCTCGCCTTTTGGTATTCTCTGTAGAAATTTAGTTGTATAGTACATATTTTATACCTCATTTACAGTGTTGCTAGCTTACATTTTATTTTATCGGGCTTACATTTTACTTTTCAAAATTGATATCGTAATAATCACCGACTGTACATATTTAATTAGCACGCATAATAATGTCACAAAACATTTTAATATTGACTACATAAAGTGACACGAGTATTGTAAAATACCAAATAAATATTCATGTTCGTACATATTAAGACGCTCTTGTTCTGTTTATGATTCATTCTTTCAAAACCTTGACATACTCGTCATGAATAAGCAAGACTTTAGAGCGGGAGTGTCTGAGGCCTTGTTGTCATCAGCGATCCCCGTGGACTGATCTTGGTCTCTCACTGTTTGGCAATATAGGATCACTTCAATTTGAGCGGGGGGTGGATGGATGTGCTTGAATGCATGGCTCTCTCGATCATAGCATCCTTGGGACATTGGATATTGGCTGTGTGTTTAGCTGGGCTTTGTAACTCATACTGGATTGGTGATTTTATTTTGATTTCTAGTATTTTGGGATTTTTTGTTTTTAACTTTACTTTTACTTTTTTTAAATTTTTAACTTTTGCTTTTTTCTCAAGACTAAGACATTTCTGGTAAGAGTGGAATCTTTGCTGGTCCACATGTTGAGTGTATTAATTGTTAAGATGTTATGTTATGACTCTTGATTCTTTAATATTGTAAAAAATAAAATAAAATATATGTCATCTGTTTATTCACACTTATAAACGTCCTGTAAACGGCAGATATTCATAAAACATCACGTTTTAGACATTTAATAGTTACAATTTAATCTACACTTAATTCCTTATTTTTTGATGCGAGGAAGTCAACCAGTGTCTTTATTACAATCTGTCTGCTACCCTGCTTGTGGAACATGCTAAGATAATACATAGATAGAGATTGTTTCCTTGATGAAGCAAAGTTTAAAGCTAGTAATGCAGTAAGATTATAATTAGTAAGTCCGCCTACCGTGGATCATTAGTGAAATTGATCGACTTCACATATTATAATAACTAGCCTGTTAACCCCGCTGCGCAGAGGGAATAATCATAAAATGCACAAAAATACATAGTATTTAAAACAGATAAACCCTCTTACGTACAAAAGACTCACAGTTCGACATCCCAAGTGTAAAGTGGACTGGAAAAAATAGGTTTCGGAAAATAACTCCGATAGGAGTTTAAAATTGGCAACAATGTATTCTAAATTAATAAACTTAGGTCTTTCGTATCAAACTGATTATTTCAACACCTTCCATATGTGATATGTATCACAATATGTATGATTTAATTTGAATTTGGTGATTTGTAACACTTTATAAGATGTTTTATATCATTTCGATTATAAATAGTAAAAATATTTGATGCAATAAGAGAGATCCTTCGTTCACAAAATATTTCGTATACTTGTAGTACTTTTTACTTTATTTCACTTTAGCAGTAGAAATAGAGAGATGTACAAACATTGTATTGTATGCAACTTGTCACCGCAAGATTAACTAATCGATAACTTGTAATTACGATGTTAATACATACACAAAGTGCATTCAGCAACAGCACGCAGTTTACTGGATATAATGCATCTATTAATTACTGTAATATTATAGACTTGTCAACCGATTGGAGATCTCGTTACCGCATTTCTTGGGTCCCCTGTCAACGTTCTCCAATCCAATCTTTGATATGGATTTATTACACGGTTGTCACTCGGTAATTTTCCTCCATCTCAAACCAATCACAGCAGCCTACAGCATCTCTACTATTCGCTGCTTCGGCCATTCTTGTCGCATTGCCCTTTTTTCTGTTCATTGTATTTTTTCTGGTAATTTTTTATTTATTTTACAATACGTGTGCAATAAGCAAAATATAACATTCTTGAAATCTATTAAAAAATGTAAGAAAATAAAGTATTCTGGTCATTAACTTATTCTATAGACGTGATTTTAAGGATCTCGTATACCCATATTATTTATAACTTAAATAAGCTCCGCAAAGTCTTCGGCAAAGAATAGGTCTCTCATTCTTTAATGTAAGCTTCTGGCAGTTATATGAATAAGATATTTAACAACTTGGATTCAACGATGAGTTATTACATGTATGACTATCTAACTTTTAGGGTGTGCCGTGGTGGTACAGATATTTCAATAATAATAAATTTTGAATGCAAGTTATATGTTGGTACATGTCTGAAAGAAAGGGTGTGAGGAAACGCGGGCATCCGAGAACTACGTGGCTTGATCACGTGGATCAAATTCTCAAGGACGGCCGTGTGTTGAGTAAGACGAACCGACGTGCGTGCATGAGAAATTGTATGAATGTGAAGGAAGCGAAGGAAGTGTGTAAGGAGAGATCTATTTGGCATTCCGTTTTCTCTGCCTACCCTACTTGGGACACGGCGTGAGGGTATAATATAGTAGTAATAGTATTATATATGTACATAAATATATAAGCTTATTTCAATCACCCGATCGATTAAAAAAAATAATATCTCATGAAAGTTGTAGGTATGTACACGTGTGTGTTTTATACCTATTGAATCAACGTTCAGGTAATATTTAAAATTAAACTAACCAGCGTTTCAATTAAGTTTTGCATCAATCCTTCTTCATTGTTTAGTAATAGCATCATCTCTTAAGTATTCAGATCAATTAATAATATAGAAGATGTACTCTCACATTCATTTCTAAGTAGTTTATGTGTTTAGCGTGTACCTGCTATTAATGTTCGCCACAATTTAATTGAGATAAACATCTCCAATTCATGAAACATCTCAATATATAACGTTTATGGAAGCAGGCGAAACAATTATATTATTATGCAAAGACATTAAATTATTATAATGTGTGTTCGTTCGTTTAAAGCAGTTTTTCTCAACGTAGGCCTCTTGTAAGTGCTAGAAGATTCCAAGGGGACGTTAAAAAGCTCAGAGAGAATCGGGGTGCAGTGACAGAGAACCTTAGGTTTAAATACATACGTACGTCTTCATCCCTTGTCCTAGTTGGGTTAGGGGACCATTGTGCCTAGATACTTTCTCCAGAGCTGTCTATTGCTGCTTTCAGAAATTCAACACTAATATATTTTACGATTTCTGTTACTTAGGAAGCAATCAAACAATTGTGTAGAAGTTTTGTTTATACCTTATGTTCAGTCTACTCAAAACATGATATAAAATTTGATTTTAAATTTTATGTAGATGTTTTATTACAACAACTTTGCCGTGGATACGAATTTATTTAATTTTTTTATTATAATCCGGTCTACGTCGAATACACGTACTATATAATATAGCAAAATATGTACGTATGTATTTTAGTAATGGTCTACCTACTATATCTCGTTTATTGAAAACTGTTAAACCTCATCTTAATATTCCCATCATAGACTTTATTGGCAAAATATATTATTATTCAATAGCATATATTACATATACAGAGCGACTATTTCTATATTAGGTATTTCTAAACATTACATTCGCGTGAGTCTTAATCATTTACAATTTCTCGCGTTCGCAATAATACTCATACTCATATCTTACACTTCACATACGTATGACAAATCAATTAAAAGTAAATTTATTACCATCTTCAAGTACCTACATGTGAAGTAATCTGACCTCACCCAAGTTCCCTATGGTATGTCATAAAATAGAATGAGTTATTACTTAATAAGTCATTAAAGTACCAATGCACTCACTCTTATAAATAATTTGATATTGTAATAAACAGACAATGTTCATGGCTGGGTCATTTACAATTGATCAAAATTAGAACTTTTCTTTTTTTCACCCTTAAATTGAATGAATGAATTGAAATAAATCCAAAATATATCATTTGCATGAACTTTTATGAATATAAAAATGGGGAGAGGTGACTAGTTTGGCACAGAACTACTCTGAGTGGAAATGTTTTACTTTCGCCCAATAATGCATTCTCTTTTGAATAACAAAAAAGCATTCTTAAAAAAGCATTTAAAAGTGAATGAATTAGATTAAAATAATAATGTTTATATTTTACCCACCATTTTTCTTCTGCTAGGCTTTTGCGCAAAATACTCTTTTTTTTTTTAATTTTGGTTTAATTAAAACAGTTTATGTATGAGTAGGTATAGAAACACTATACTGTTTATTCGAAATGTTTTGATGCAGTAAATATTTTCCATGATTCTTCGCTTTTGTATTAAATTTAAAAAAAAAAACTAGGTATTAAAATGCAGATTATTAAATTGCGAAAAAACTACACATATTTTAGACATATTTTCATGGTTTTAAATTTTTACACTATTCTTTTGAAAATTATAGGAACATCTTGATATGGTTGTGGACTTGATGTATAAGAAGTTACAATATTCATTTCTTTGAGTCGATCTTATATGAGTTCTATTTATTTGTTGTTATTATGGTTATTACGGAGAATAAATCAGAATTACCGCGTGCAGTTCATATTATATTATTTATTTACCATCTTAAATGAAGCTAAATGTTCCTGCAACACTTCCCACATGAAGTAGATAAATAAATCTGCGTTTTCTAATTGGTCTCTCTAGCGCAGTAGGTATACCTTTAATAGTTTTCATACTTCGTATCAAAGCTAGACGTTAGATATTATCGGTTTTGATATTCATTTGATACATTGTTTCAAAACGATAATCCTTCGCAACTAGTCATCCAATAATGTTCATTCATATCATCATAACGTTTCTCATAAGTGTTGTTGTCTGTGGACTAACTGTCATAACTACCATTCACACAGATCGAGCTAGTCCCAAAGTAACTTATTTATCTTGTAGGTATTCCGGTTACTAACACGACAATACACACAACATTTATTGACTTTTCTCATTTCTTCTTTGTTTTTAAAAATAACTTATATTTTATTCCATTCATCTTGTAATAATTTAATTCTTCTTGCTTTAAGGCAAAGCACCCGACTTTGAGTGAATTATGAATAATTTAATTCGTGCTTATTATTTTGTATTGAATTATTTATTCTCACCTGTTGACATTCTAATTTTCCTAATAGCATAGTAGGTATATTATCTTTGTTTTTCTTTTGTTCAGAATTGTTGTTTTGCTTCTTGACATTTTCATGTTTGTTTGAATTGACATAATTAACGTAATTTATTTATCGTAGACCTATTGTTTCCCTATGGCTGCGAGTCTTGGCACTTAACCAAGGCTCAAGAGCGGAAGATACTAAGCTTTGAAAACAAGTGTCTTAGAAGGATTTTGGATGTCAGATGGTATGAACATGTTACAAATGATGCTGTGCGCCGGCGCACCCAGCAGAGACCTGTAATCTCCGTAATACAAGAGAGACGATGGTCCTGGCTGGGACATGTTTTGAGAATGTCCAATGATAGTTGGCCAAAAAGAGCACTGTTCTTCCGTCCGCAGGGGTTCCGTAGGCCCGGGCGTCCCTCTTTCACAATACACCGTTCCTATGACAACGATATCAGAGCGCAAGGAATGTCGTGGGAAGAGGTGACGCAATTGGCACAGAGACGCTCTGAATGGAGGAGGCTGGTTTCTGCCCTGTGCTCCCGAGAGGAGCGTTGAGGGCGATGATGATGATTGTTTCCCATTGACTCCTTCTGCTTTGCATTTTTTTATATTCTGGCTGTTTGATATTAATTATTTACTCTAAATTTAACTTAATTGCTCTATATTTGACTTATAATTTTTGATTACCGTGTCTGTTTGTGTTTGTTGTCTTTTATATGTTGATAAACATGTAAAAGGCTCACGCCGTATGTTGATGTAAGTAAATAAATAAATAAATAATCATGCAAGTCTCCTCACCAAGTCAATAAATATTAAGAAATTCAGAATGAGTGGTGTGCCTCATCGCAGAACTCAATATTTTAAGCGAACGATTTACGAATACCTGTCAAACAAATTAAAGGTTTATTGTTTTACCACTTACTTTTTTGTATTTTCTATGTTCTTTTTTGAATTGTGTTAGCTCGTTTTTGGGAAAATCGCAGATAGTATGATGAACTGTATTTATATCATATAACAAACTTTTCTCACATATAAATTATGATCTATGTTTTAACCATTTATGTTTCTATAAATTTACATAAATCCTTAAAAATCTATCAATTTATATTGTTATCATTTGGTTGCAACTGTGTTGATTCGTTTACATTATTGTCGCACAACATTCATAAATAAGTGCACATCTGTCGTATTCGAATAAAACTGCCATTAGTATATCTGTCCGAATCCGCAATAACACGAGTCTCCACAGTACAAAATGTACTCATACATAGTTAAATACTAGCTGAAGTGAATAGATGGGTCTAGCAGTCTCAGCATAAGTAGCAGTCAAGTCAAAGCACATAATAATATTTTAATTAAGTCTTAATGTTCTTGAAACGTAATTCAAAATAATTGAGCGAAATAATTCAAATGACAAGGATCATTAATTAGTTTTCTACTTCATTCGTTGTATTTATGCTTGAATATGTACGTACGTAAAGGTATTCATCCTCTCTGTCTCTGTCGTATTCATCGTCTTGGCGTAATAATATCGTGAGGCAGTTAAATGGATTAACCTGTCTCATCCATAACCTAGTTTGGTTGCACTTTGGAGAACTGCGTTACCTTTTTGGTTAACATGTTCTTTAAAAGCCTTTTATAAATCTTTATATATAAAATATGTCATTCATAGTATTCTACCAAACATTTGTCATGGATTGATATTAGCTCTTAAGTTAGTATCAAGCACGAATTCACTAAAACAAAACATGAAGTATAATAATAAAACATTTTCAACATTCTTTTGGTTCGACTGCTGTATATATTGTTCAAGGCATACGAAAAATGTATATATTATAGCATCGATTACTTTAAAGGTTTTTTTTTGTATCCTATGTATATGATTTCAAAGATCTGAAAAAGTGCTGAAAATGTCTAATAACGGATCTTTGAACCCATTGATTGCACCTGTTGTAATAATTAAGAACATTACAATTATTTTCTTGACATTATTATTATTATTATTTGGATGATTTGTAAAACGCCGTTTTGTGAAAAAAATCCACCTCAAGGGCGCTCAAAAACATATGCCTAACAGTCGAACTCTGTTCATTCGAGTACATCTTTCTTCTTGAGATCACAGAAAACTTACATTGCATTAACTTTTATTCAACATTCGGTGCATTTTTACCACTTCTATAAAACATTTGAATATTCAAATGTTTTATAGAAGTGGTAGAAATGCACGCACTTTAACGTGTTAAAATTGAATCTTTACAACCAGGGTATTTAGTTTGTATTAGGATTGGGACGTTACGTCCACGTAATGAGTATAGCGCCGCCACCTAGCGACGATAATAGTAATCATCTCATGATGGAAAATTATATTTTGTCTATTTGCTGAGATTATTGCTGAACGCTAGTTATTTTTATTCTGTCACTGAATCTCAAACATCATAAAAGTTCGACAATTTTTTATTTCTTCTGTATCTTAATATTATAAAGGTTATAATCAGTTGAACTAATATATTATATTTATATTATCGAAGGTCTATTTCTCCTCCTCTAATAAGCCATTTCTCCATTGCTAAATATAGACCTCTTCCAATTATCACGATCTTGTGTTCTCAGCATCCATTTTTCAGTCCACCTGTTTTATTTTTGATGGTCTATTGATATTTCATTTCATATTCCAGACTAGCTGTTATCTAAAATATTTCACTTAGACCATTAGATATTATATATGGATATATTTACTATACACAAAGAAGTCCAATCCAACCACTTCAATGTACTCCCGAGAGTACTGGGTAGAAACTAACTCTGAAATTTAGATGGTCTTTGCGACAATTCAACTACCTCTTCATTAATGATGATAAAAGTACAATATTCAAAATGATTCTTGAGTTTACCACTGTGACATCTTTCTAGTAACTTTAAATGAGCATTTAATTTGAGAAGTTAAGATATAAAATAATGCAAATAGTATTGTGAGCATATTACATAGTTATACATTTTCAGGTGTGTAGTTTAGTACTTAACCCACCAAGTATACAAAATGTATAGTTTTACACTACAAATATAATCAGTATACATACCTGACTTCTATTAAAGTCAATAATAATATTATATTGTAATAGGTATGGTATCAATGATAAATAATACGTACATACACAAGAAGGTGGATAAATAATCCAACATTCCTCATTTCAAATTATGTACATTATTATTGGTAGGTATATTTAGTAGTACTAGATAAGTATATAATGTAAACACAAATAACTAAGCATTATTATTACAAACGACTGACTATTTTATACAATAATAGTTTTAATGCATGTTATTATTTTATTGTTTACATAATATTACATATTATCTTTGGTATATCGATAAGTAGATACCTGGATTAAATAATCTATTTGAATCTTTCTTAGTAATTGTATTGGTTCAAATATTAAACCGTGCAGTCCCCATAATAAAAAGGTCTCTCAGTCTTTTCTATGAGTTTTTGAATATTAACAGATATTCTTAGAAATCAAGTATAAGACAAGAAACATATTTGAATATTAACAGATATTCTTAGAAATCAAGTATAAGACAAGAAACATATTTGAATATTAACAGATATTCTTAGAAATCAAGTATAAGACAAGAAACATATTTGAATATTAACAGATATTCTTAGAAATCAAGTATAAGACAAGAAACATATTTGAATATTAACAGATATTCTTAGAAATCAAGTATAAGACAAGAAACATATTTGAATATTAACAGATATTCTTAGAAATCAAGTATAAGACAAGAAACATATTTGAATATTAACAGATATTCTTAGAAATCAAGTATAAGACAAGAAACATATTTGAATATTAACAGATATTCTTAGAAATCAAGTATAAGACAAGAAACATTTAATTCAGCGATGAAGTAAATCGCAATTTCATTTTATTATCGTTAATATTAGACTTTACGAGAGTATTATTGAAATCATTTATTTTTATTTTTTCATATTTTTTTCCTTTTTCTAGGCGGTCGTTTCTGCAGTTTTAGTCCTTGTATAGAGCAAGTACAAAGAACATGCGCCGTCCTCACTGACGCTGGATTTATTGAAGTGAAAACGTTGGAAGTTCTGCAAACTGAGTACAAAGTGGCTAGCAGACCTATTCAAGTAAAGGAACTAGATTTTTTGAAGCATAAGGTAAGTTCCATATTTTTTCCAATATTGATTTTTTAACATATTTAGGGGATATAATCTACCGACTCAGTCTTAGTTTGAAATCTTTATTTGAAGGACAGAATGTATAATGTTCTTATGTTCGTACGTACTTTTTTAAATTTTACATTCTATCAGATATTTTCAAGAAGACTGTGGAGTGATACTTCAGAATGATTTTCCATACTTCTTTTTTAGTACGATCAGTAAGTGTGCTTCTCCGCAATTCAACCTATCATTTTGAATGTTGTAAATTTTGTAAGGAGTAGTTACCTAATTGTTAACATTTTCACATATTTATATATGGTGGGTTACAATCCATTAAATTGGTCTGCAACGAACTTGAATTTTCTCCTCCATTCCTCCCTATTTTCTGCCAGTCTTTTTAATTTTACATATTATGTATGCGCAACAGCTCATGTTCTTCCTCACTTGATCCATGTAGATGTGTCTTGGTCGGCTTTTACCATTCCTGCCTGCAATCATGCCCTTTGCGATGGTGATGAGCAGCTGAGGGTGCTCGATGTTGTGGCCAATCCAATTTACTCATTGTATACTGATATTTTAAAGAGTTACCTACTTTCGCCTACACTGATTAACACCTATTTGTTTTCGAGATGTTCCGACCAATGGATCTTCAACATGCGTCTCCACCACCACAACTCAAAGGCAGCCAACCGTCCACTTTTACTCTTGCCGATAGTCTACGAAATTTTATTTGATGAATGGCAAATAAATTAAACATTTTAATAATTTTGCCACTTCTTGACTAATCATTTTAATTCAAACACACTCCTCCATAGTATGCACATCAGTGTCAATAATAATATGTTGGCGTCTCTAATCAAAAGAATAAATATAAACCATTATATAAATATTTACAAGTATTTATTATTATCATACAATATGGCCTTAGAAATTAAAATAATGCTATTTAGTTATTAAAATAATTTACTATAGGTATGCTACAAAAAAATATTGTGGTGTTCCATTTGTGGGATGGAAATTAAAAGATGATTTCTAAATTTTAGGGTGTCTATGGGTTCACATTCAAATAATGCAAATTAAAACAACAACAAAAATATGGAAGTTATTTGAATTACGGTTACCTGCTCTCGACAGGACGCTCAAAATACAATAATATATAGAATTTTACAATAGAATATTACGAGTTATCGTCCTAGATCATTTTTACTTCCAACAGTTTCTGAGTTTTATTGTACTTTTTTTTTATTTTACTTTTTTAATATATACTTTTATGATTATAATCGTAAAACAAAAATAAACAATCAGCTCTTACCTTCATTGTATCCACCACTGTTTATAAATTATATACATTTGCTTTGATACATTCCTAGCATCATCTTAGTAAAATGTATTCATTTATTTTATATATGTATAGTTTGAGATCATAGGTTATTAAATTTATGTCTAATGCAATTATAATCATTGTCGATTTGAATAAAAAATGCAGTAAGGATGTGTACTTAAGTACCTACTTCAGTAGTGTAATGCTTCAATGTCATATATTACTAATCATCAACTCATCAGGCTTAAGATGAGTTTTAATATTGTCTTAAAAATCATTTTACTCGGTATCAATAAACGAAGGAGATCATACGTCACCCATCCAAAATGTTTTTTTTATGCACGAACCGGTAGACTTTTTGTGAAGAGAGAACAATTTATAAATTAATTACATGCAATTTATCTACATTCCGCTTACTTCCATTTGTCTTAGATACCGGTGCTGAAGAATAGTGGATTTTTTATAATTTTTGTAATACTAGTAAAATTTCATTAAAAGGTAGTATCACACATACGTGCGATACAACAAATTTAGGCCCATCATTTTAATAAAGTAATATTAGATTATGGCATGATTGTATATTTGGTTTAAATATATTGGCACAGTTATGAGATACCCTTATATTTTAGGTTGTTTAATAAAAACTTTTTTTCATAATCTGTTTTTCTGTATAACAATTCTTGTAAATATGTATTAACCTTTTTGTACAAAAACCTTAGAACCGTTAATAAGAGAAATAATTAATTAAAATGGGATACGTTACCTCGACGAAAAAAGTGTTTATTAAGTTGTTAAATGAAATATTCCGTGCATAGCCTCTCATAATTATTTTATATCGGTACTTACTAACTGAATGGTTGATTCTCTTAACATCCAATTGACGCTAATACACTCAGATTCTCGTATGAGAACAGTAATTGTGTTTCCGACATTTAATTGATTTTGAATAAACTCTTGTAGACTCAATGAATCAATTTATGTCTTAATTTCATTATTGAATTGTGATTGCCACACGGAACTGTCGATTATTAAAATTTATTGAATTATATAAGAGTATTGTATCTTGGTAGATTATTTACTGGTTACAAAAACAAAGATAAATCATCACATTGGGTGGTTTTACTGTCAGGAGTAATGCGAATTCTTTTGCCTAATAAGCTAATAAATCTCCAGAAGGTTCATGTGTTCACACAATAAAATATAAATTGTTTGTTTGAAATGTATTGTTAAGTGAGTGATGTTCATTGATTCTTCTTAACCCTTGACACTCTCGCATCTATAAGTGACTATATAATAATTCATTGTTTTGTAATCGTATGGAATCAAATATAACCATTTTCAATAACTATAATTTTATAACGACTACTAAAATAATAATTCTGTTTTCCTGGAAAATCTATTACGTTTTACTACATTCCTTGACATGTATTATAATAATATATACCTATAGGAGTATTAACTGACTCATCGACTGTTCGATTTCACACAAACACTCCTTACTTACATGTGACTATTGTCTTAAATCTCGTCCCTTTCTGTACTTGACTAGAACATTGCTTGCCCACACAATCTTCTCTGTTGTTTCTTTTAGAAATATATTAATTTTAATTAAATTTAATGTACATTGCTTAAGACTGTGGAAGACAGCACCGTGCGATACATTAACAATTATCTTTTAAATTCATATTGGGGAATATGACCAAATCTCTTATCAAATCGATTAGTGTTGATTGAATATCTGCTCTCAAACCATTTTTAACATGTAAATATATTACTTATTAAAAGTACTTTAAGTACTTTTTTCAGACATATTTACATTTATTAGTCAAACACAACCTTTTATTGCCAGCAAATTAATATTTTTCTGCTTTAACATCCTACTGACATGATTCGCAATGAAACTAGAAGTTTGACATCATCTACCATAATTGTCGTATAGTAAATTAATGCAAACATATTCATTTACTTGAAAATCAAACTTTATTGTTTCTACTTTTACGATATTTGGTTTGACTTTTCAAACGTGAGGTTACCATCAATCTGAAGTATTTATTGAAGTAATTTACTTATTTAATTTATCTTAATGGTTAAACATGTCAATATTATCGTAAGACAATGGTTATATTACCGAATTCGTACTACATTGATTTACTTCATTATGACTTCTGTGACTAAATGTCATTTACATAGTGTCTCTATTTAGTATTTGTCATGTAAATGAGTAAGAGCCAAAGCTTTATATAGAGATATGGCGCGCAGAACATTAGGTACCATGCCAAATGTGGAACATGTCTCTCGATCTTTACATGGTATTATTGCATTGTATAATCAAGGTCATTACTTGATCTGCATCCGACAGTTTTAGAATTCTTTATGAAATATCAATAAGAATTAAAAAGAAAACGATATTCCAGCTCCGTAAAACTATTCCACCGTGAATTCAGTTCTTATTGGCGCTTTTGAGATCATGTTAGGAGTAAACGGCGCTCATCACATAAATCACATTTTTGACACAATCGTAGGTTTCGCGCTTAGTAGTCGTTGATCTTACTTACTTATTGCTATAACTTCAGGTGTCTCATTTTGGTAAATAAACAGCTATTTTATATGTGTATTTATTTCATTTTGATGAATTTTTCAAATTTAGATAATATACAGAGCACAGGACATAAGGCAAAACAAAAACTTGAGTAATTTTTTTTAATTATAGTTATAATTAAAATTAGCTCATAAGTAGTAAGTAAATGAGGAAAAATTTATTTATTTATTAATACATTGAACGGCCAAAATAACCTTAAAAAAATATTACCTAATACACAAAAAGTAACAAAAGTTTCTATATATAAAATACCCAATACATGAAATATCTATGTGCATACAGTATTATAAAATATAATATATATTATCTATCTGCAACCACATATACATAGGTATATTCGTATTATAGACTACAAGTAAGAATAAAGGCAAACATAGAGGTAAATAAAAATAATTTAATCAATACACATAGGTACATACCTACCTAGTCATACTTACTCCCAACCCAATAGTTAAACAACTGTTACAGGGCTTTGGTCTCCAAGGTACTGGATCCTCAAGCTTTCAGATATTTTATTAAAGAGTCTGCTTCTAGAAATAGAAATGAAATCTCTGTGTAAGAATTATGCCGAAGAATGTCCTTCAGATAGTATTGTTTTCGTACATTAGTACTAACGTATAGAAAAAAACACGGAATAACTAATGCAGTATTGTAATGTCATTTGTGAAAATACTCGCGGGTGATAAATTTACAAATAAAAAATCTTAGACACCACCTGCACTATAAATCGTTGGACATTCATTAAATCAGTTCATTTATACCTATGTCTACTATGGATAGATATAATAAAATAATAGATAAGTATTATGATTGAGTCCTGTTCACATAAGTCATTGTAAATAGTAAACATGCTTTTATGACTTCATTTTCATCAGTACAAGCTACATATCATTCTACAAGACAGTTGAATGTTCTAGCTATTGATAATTTTCCAACGAGCATAACTCATTTATCACTATGTATTGTAAACAGCTGACATTTTTATTTTACAGTGCCAACTTTTTTTGTTTAATAACCTTCAATATCTGATATGACATTATATTATATTGTTTGTCTTTTTATACCTGTTTGATTAATTTATACTTTTGCAATTTTTTCAAGTAAACTTGCATTTAACGTGTTAATGTTTCACTTACCTAAGCTTGGATGAAACTTCTAAATTATACTCATATTTATGTAATGGTCTGTTATGGTATATATGCCAAATATCGGACCCTTATTCTTTAAAAGCAAATTTAACTTGAAAATATTGGTTTGTTTACAAGTATCCTTACATGTGTCTGAATTATCATGTTTAAACGAATGCTATTTTATGTTTGATCAAAGATATTATTTCTTAAATACATTAATTGTAACTATTGGTCTCACTATTTTATAAAAAAATATATTTGATTATGATTTTATTTTGTAGAAAAAAATGTAAATTTTTAAATCTTTTAACTACTTTTATGGTGGTCATGATTCTCCACAATGGGAATCTGACTTGGAAGAAGAAAGAGAAGAAATCTCTCGAGGATTTTCGTTATTTTTGGAATTATTTTCTAAGTAATAATTTTCAGACCAATTATTCATTATTGCTTCTAGAAACAGGTGTTTTATCAAAATCACCCTCATTAATCACTTCAATATAAAAGCTCGTCTTTCTTTCTACGATTACAAATTATAGAGTAAATGTTAAACAACAACCCACAGGTAAATTTTTTACGCGGCGGCAGAATTGCCATCCACACTTCTCAGCATTATACAACCAGATAAGTCTCCATATGATCAGTCATGGTCACACAAAAACTTAACAGTCTAATGCCGGGAAAAATTCACCTATCCAGATATACAGGATATCAAAGAATTAGGCTCAAAACGCGGGATCAAAATACCAGCGTTGTGCCTGAAATATCTGTGTTCAGAAACCTTTTTACAATATTACAAGTGTTTATAGATTTTTGAATTTTAACGTACAAATTAACCGGTAAACCTAATTTTTGTAAATTATTTATTAAAGATTTCGGGGTTACCCCTGTAGCTGACATGACTAAAGGTATTATATAAACGGACCTAGAATGCCAAATATTTTTTATTTCTCCTGCTAGTTCTGTATATTTACGTATTTTTTCTGCGACGGTTGTTTTAAACGGACCTAGAATGCCAAATATTTTTTATTTCTCCTGCTAGGTCTGTATAAAAATAATAATAATAATTGATACATTACATAATTATGATTATTATTGAAGTGAACTATGTACTCGAATATCACATGTGAATATCAGATTTATATTATTTAATCTCTGCATTGGACCCATGTTTCATCTTTATAATGTAAATACGGACCAGACACAAGGCATATTATGTGTACCTATTATTTAATGTCTATGATGATATTATGTTCTCATGCATTCCATACGTTTGTAATAATATTTTTAGTGAGTATCTGCAGATTGTTATAGATCTGTAGGTCCACTCTTGTATCAACATGACATATCTCACAATTTATATGACGCCCTAATCCATTGTACATACCACGTCGCGTTCATATTATTTATCCTTCATAACTCATGATTGGTTTACATTATGCATTAATTTATTTTCTTTAAAGGCAAAGTACCCGATTTTTTGTTCTTTAGTTCTGTATATGATCTTTATGAATATTTGTTTAAGTAAACAGTTTCATTATAATTTAAAGCATAATATTGCAATTGTCTGGTTTTGATTCGAAATCGGACATATCTATTCGTGGCAAAATGTTAGTATAGTCCAAAAACTAGCTAAATTTTTTTTTTTTTTAAAAAAGATATATCTGGGTTTTGTTATAAACCCAAATACAACCTTATACACCTTTCACACTAAGCTAAAAGCTTGTGCCGTGAAAGGGGAGTTTGCCGGCACCTGGGATCCAAATTTTGACTGATAGTAGTGTGCATGGATACAATACAAGAAGTGCAGGACATATTAGAGACAATACACCAAGAACAAACAGAGTTCGTGATGGTTTCCTGTACTCCGCAATTAAAGCCTATAATAATTTATTATTTTTATTATTATAATTATATTGGATGATTTATTCGGCGCCGTTTAATGGAGTATCCATCTCAAGGGCGCGGGAAACTATGTTGGAAGAGCGAAGTCTTCAGCTTGCTCCTGAACGTTGTAATCGGCTGGTTTTTACGGAGGTCCTCGGGGAGTCGGTTCCAAATGACGGGTCCTGCGACGCCAAAAGCCCTATCATAGAAGCAGGACTTGCTTGCTCTGTTGTTTTCGTCCATCATGTTGATGGATGTCTTAGCTGAGCGTAGAGGTCTACTTGCAGGTGTTTTGAGAACACAGAGTTCAGAAAGTGACTGAGGTGCCATTTTGTTCAAAGCTTTGTAGACTATAAGGCACAATTTGTATTGGACCCTTTCACCTACTCTTAACCAGTGTAACTTTTCCAGCAAAGGTGTGATGTGGCAACCCTTATCTTTGCGGAAAATAAGCCTTGCAGCGCTATTGAATGCCATTTGTAGACGATTCAGTTGAATTTGCGGCAGTCCTACATATAGTATATTACAGTAGTCAAGTCTAGAGACCACAAAAGCAGAGATTAATGTTTTTATGCTATCAGGAGTGAGGTTTTTCGACACGGAGCGTATTTAAAATGCGGAGCTCACCGTCTTTGAGATTTGGGACTCCATAGACAGTGCGCTATCGATTCGTGCCCCAAGTATCGAGACTTTACCGGACGGTAGAATATCCGTGTCGGCTATCGAGATGGGATCTATATCCAAGAGATGTTGTCGGCCAGGTGATGCGACCCATAAGAATTCCGTTTTAGCTGGATTCAACTTCAGACGTGTCTTTGCCATTAGATTAGATAAGTTTGTTATACATTCTACGGTCCGGGCCTTGAGATAATTTTTCTGATCAGGTTTGCAAAAACCGATCAAAATTCTGTCGTCCGCGTAAGCATAGCTACGAAAGTCTGTTTTTTCTAGCATACTGTCGATATATCCAATGTAGAGGGTGAACAGAATTGGACCCAGGACAGAACCCCGAGGTACTCCCTGAGTAACTGTTGATTCACAAGTTCTGCTTTGACTCGCTTTTAGTGACCAGTTTCTCACGGTCAGGTAGGATCGAAGCCATCCCAGTGCACTTCCACAAAGACCATACTCAACTTCCAGACAGGTCAGGAGTATGCTGTGGTCAACGGTGTCAAACGCCGCATTTTACCTAACAATGTAAAGGAATGTAGTAATGTAAAAACTTTTAAAAACAAAATTAGTAAGCTATTGAAAGAAAACGATGTTAGTGTCCAGAAAGTTTGAAGTGGTGTATAGTGTTGTGTCATGTACATGCTTATATTCATATATATGTGTATATATATATTTTTTTTTTAAATGCCAAATGTATTACTTATGTCTATATTTTGTTTTGTTTGCTTGATGTCTGTAAATGGTTTTACCTCTGATACCAGCAATCCAGATTGCTGTTTTGAAGTTTATTGTACAACAAATAAAAAAAAATCAATTCACATTATGAATTCCTCTGCTATTTTGATATAAATTTGGTAGGATTCGATCGTTTTGTAAATTACAGATTTATAGAACTTAACGCAAAGAATTTTTCCACGTGCTTAATTTTTTTTAAAATCCTTTTTTTTATTGGTCCGCTTTCCATCCCAAACCACACAATTGTTACTTTTTCTGATGACATAAAATTTATCATTATTTTCCTAAAAACTAAATGATTGATTCGCTTAGACAAAATACGAACATTCCTTCACATCCAATCTATCTGTCCGCTTTAATATGGACATATTATTATTATTTCGATAGATACATAATGCTATTTTCCTCAAGCTGTATACGTCATTATTATTTGCCGCATATTGTTCCCATTATAAACGGATCTTTTTCGCGCATCTCTTACATAGCAATGTTGATAAATGTTCATCATCTTTGTAAATACAGAGTATATACTAGGTAATATATGTAGGTATATGCACGTATGAGTATATGTATTGTCTATATTAGTTAAGTAGATATGCTGTGTTATTAAGTATATTATATCTAGCGAGACTTTAGTAATTTGATCGACTACAATCGTTCTTGATCCGACTATGTTGTAGGTACTCATCTCGACTGATTTATGCCTTAATTTCATGTTCGACCAGTCTAAATTGCATGTTGGTTTAGCATTACCCTTGTCTGTGTCTCACTCATAAGTACTTACCAGCAATGTTATATTGGATCTTAATCATATCGTTACGAAAAACGATTTGTGCGTTATGGAAAATCTATGATTCATTATTGTTATTTATGTTTAATCTATATTCTGATTGCTTTTAAACAATTAGATCAGTTATATAGACAATAGAACTATTATTGATTTAGAAAAAGGAATTCGTTTTATTCTTTGTGAGCATACACTATTGTCGGTTCACTTCCAGCACACCCTAATATAAATGTTACGCAATTATATAAACGCCTCTTATATGCACTTAAAATCAAATTAAAATGTTTGACATTTAACTACTATAATTGACATCAATGTCTTTCGGTTCTTGATCCTCAGCAATTTGTTCAGAGTTGTATTTATACCTCTGTTGTCCGCAAATCTTTTATTTTGTACTTATTATTTTATCAGAAGTATTATAACATGTAGGTTTTTGTATATTTTCGTTTATCTCCATTGATTTGTTTACCGAATTCACAAATTCACATGGTCAATAATATATTTGCTCAATTTGTATTTTCAAATATGCGTGAAATTAATTCGCAACTTTTTACGACTGTCGAAAATGTTTTTATTAAGGCTCATGTATTATTATTATGTATTGTAATCAATAAAAATAAATTGTTAACATTATTTTTGTTCACATTCAACCATGATAAAATGTCTTCATGTTGATGAATAACAATGTTTTGTCATACTCAAACCATATTTTATACCATAATATGATATATTTGATATACCTAAGAGATATTATCTTTAGTAGCTGTCAAAAAGGGGGATTTGTTTATTTTCGTGATCGGCAACAATTATCATAATGCTCCCTTGACTTCACAAATAACAGTTGAAGTAAAATACTAAAAGCAAGATGAGATTTACGTTTTAACATCATTTCTGATTTTTTACCAGTATCGTTTGTTCATTAATTGCTCTTTGACCTGAATGCTTTCAAATATTCTCAAAAAGAAAGCAGCGACGCAAACCGATATTTAATTCGAACAACCAATTTCTCGTTGGGGTTTTGAAAACTTTTATCATACTACAGACCGCCTTGCTTTGTATTTTTTTTATTTGTCTATTTAATTAGTATTTGATTTTATTAAAGTTTATTTATTCATTAATTTGACAAGACAAATTTTGTATAATTCGTGTTTATTTATCAAATCTAGATTTCGAAACTGGATCTTCTTGGTAGCAAGAACTTTCCCAACTGGTCAATGGATATATTGGATGTAATACTATTTATGTCATAGGGCGTTACCTACGCACAAGTTTATATTCATATATATATAGAACCTATATTATTAAACTAAGATAGTGACTTTGATTGTAATATATTAATAAGTTATTAATATTATTATTATTATTTTCATTACGCAATACATAGCGGACATAACGATTGTTGATATTATTTTAGTAAATTCTACTTTTATACTCCAGCTTCGCTCATATTGTTCTAAATAACGAAATGATGAATGAAGTATGTACTTGCTTTTAAAAATGACGAAAATAATGCGTAAATTTATTATGCTAGTGCACAAGTAGTAGATTTTCATAGTTGGATACATTAAAAATAAGAAATCGGGAGACGTTTCTCTTGATTAAAATCTATTGTTGACGAAAATGCTTGTCTTGAATTTATCCAACATAATTAATTTTTAAATGTGCCAATATTTTATTCAGTTTATTAAATATGTTTTGTAATTACCATTTGCGATATTTTTATGTTAATTACTTTATAGATATACACATACAAAAGACAGATTAGGTTGAAAATTTAAAAAAAAAAACAATCCCGTTATCCAATGAGTTTAAATAATAATAACACTTCATTGATCGGAAAAAAATCATGAGCAATTGGCGAGCTTATTGCCTGGAGGCAATATCTTCCAGCTAACCAAAATAATGTGTGATATTATGTTTACAATGTGTAATTTATACTAAATGTGAGCAGTTAATACTAAACTTAATTATAACTACAGTTCGAATCCTCTCCCTGCCAACTTACTCCATCTTTCCGACACAGGCATATCGCTAAGTGTAATGGTGTATTAAAATGTATTTGAGTTTGTTTTCAATATAGATTTATTGTTTTCTTGAGACAAAAATTATGTATACCTACAAAGGGAAGGCGATTTCACCGCAATAAACATTTTCACTCAAGATCTTTGAAAAAATACTCAATAAGCGCATGTACCTACGAACTTATTCAAATATTAAAATGGTCATTGTTTTTTCATTGTTACAATATGATAATTAAAGTTTTATGTTTCTCCATTGACCTCCTACTTTTGACCACTCTGCATACTGTAGGTAATACTGTGTTATATAACCAGTAGTATAACTGACTAGGTATACTCGTATATTATTTAGGAACAATAATATTTTCTCAAGTATGTAGGTATCTAGATAATACACTCTGACCGAAAATCAAAGAACCAGATGTTGATTATAAATTATGTTGTTAATAGTTATAATTGTCTCTGATCATAATAGTATCGTGTGATATAGTCGTATGCAATCGGCATAATATTATACCGGTGTTAATTCTTTTGTCTTGAATATTAGGTATATCATATGTTTTGATAAAATTGTATGAAAATTATGGGAAATTAGATACCTATTCTGTATATTTGACACGTGAAATGTTGTACCCGTTGGTTATATCACTTGTAACTTGTAACAGATATCATATTTGTATGAATAGATGTTAAATATTTTCTCATATTGTTTTTTGTATGTTAATATATAGGAATATAATTTTTAACAGTGTTCCTATGTAAGATATTCTGAGGCTTAGTTTGAAGTCACAAACCTTGATTTTTTTGTAAAAATGCTTATGAAAAAACTTTTTTTAATAGTGCACCGTCAATATGACAACGACATTAAATATTACAAAAAAGATTTACATCAGAAAGTTCAAAATCAAATTAAGGATTTTTTTTTTGTATTTAGTTATACGCAATAATGACAATACGTAATATAAGGATTTTACAAAATTTTAACAATAATTCAGTAAATGAAATAAATATTTCAATATCAGTAATACAAAAAAAATCAACCAGGCAGAGCCTGAATATGGGAATACCTTTTAACAATTGCGTATGAATGCGTAGGTATATTGTACATTTTTAAGAAAGATTTTGATTTGTATAATACCCTATATTCTAACCAATATGTATACACAATTACCTGATTGACCACTTATATGAAATTCCAATAACCATATACTGCGGATCAAGCTTATCAACTTGAGGTACACACACAAACTTTGATTTCATTTATCATAAAGCATATTATTAAGTAAACGATGTAAGTAATGAAATATTGTTGTGCGGTACATGATTATGTATAAAGGTACTTTATAGGCTCAGCACATCGATGACAGCATCTGACGAAATCCCCCCACATACCTTCCATAAACAGATCGTTAAATGCAATTATTTATAATGCATTGTATGTACTATGCTTTAATAAAATATGTTTATTATTCATGCGATGACAACAATTGGTTCGAGATGATGCGATATAAAACAAATTAGCCACTTATTTTTCTAATATGATTGAATGCACTCTGTGCAAAGCATGCAGTCAAATTAATGCGTAAAGCCTGAGAAAACGTAAACACTGAGAAAAATGCTAACGAAATTTACCAACGATTTGTTTGCGAAAAGTTAATATTGTAGATTCTTACTAAAGAATCGTTTGTACTATCTCTGGTCCTAATCTGATAGTACGTATCAATGATTCGTTGTGAAATTTCGTTAGTATTTTTCTCAGTGTACAGTCAAGCGGACCTTGACAAAATCATTTCATATTTCGATTTCTGGAAATTTGGGCAAAAATGTTTCGCTTTAGTCAATAAAAGTGTGTTAATAAATATGAATCTCAGAAATGGAAAAAAATGAGATATTACATTTTCAATCTAGAAAGTAAACCTTTATCCTAAAAGCTCATATTATCTTCACTCGTAATGAATGGATTGCTATGTTTTAAAAACAGTGCAAATTTAGTAACTTTTTACACCCAAATCAATTACATGTTTCACAACTATGTACATTGACTTTATCCAACTGTAGGAATCTTTACGTGTTATAATATTTTTGTCACTAATGGGTACTGAATCAAAGGTTCGTGACCACCTGTTCATCTATACACGTGGATAATGTCCAAGGCAAGTCTTGTCTTTCGCAATTTTCACACATTCATCATGATATAATAATGTTGCTCGTCGCAATTTCCCTGCGCTTGGCTGGGACTGGGACGCCCTCGGACATCGTGTTACCTGTACGCTATAAATCTTTATTAACGCTACGATAAAATGTTATTTAAGACAACACAACCTCTCCCATCCACTTCTTCTTCATGCTTTTTCCGAACTTTGCTTTGCTGGTTAATAAGAGTATCATTTTATAATATTTACAGGAGGTTAATAACCATTGGTTCTGGACAGGTCATATATTTATCATTTTAAGTGTTTGGATAATTAGCCTGTTGCATACCTTCTACGTTTCACGACATAAGTTCCCCGAAATGTTAGACTTATGTCACACACACACAACATCTATGATATTAATATCGTAGTATATATTGTATATTAATGTTATGGAAAGAGGTGATACCATTGATATAAAATATCACTGATTGGTGGAGGCTCGTATTCTTATTCTAGTTTGTACGAAAAACAACAAGAAAAACCACTTTGAATATAAAATTGTAATTGTATATATGTACAATTACAATAATTTAAGATTATTATTAAGTACATTTATGATTCTATATAATGTTAGATAATCTTGTGGATAATTTTTTTGGTAGTAATCTTGAGTTCGTCGGTATTAGTCGGTAGCCTGGAGGTAGAGTTTCGGCCTCGTGAACAGGGGGTCCGTGGTTCGATCCCAGGTGCCGGCAAACTGCCCTTTCACGACACAAGCTTTTAGCTTACTGTGAAAGGTGTATAGGGTTGTATTTGGGTAAACCCAGATATATCTTTTTAAAAAAAAAAAAAAAAAAAAAAAAAAAAAAAAAAAAAAAAAAAAAAAAAAAAAAAAAAAAAAAAAAAAAAAAAAAAAAAAAAAAATAATTGATCATTCTTAGAAGTTTTAATGATTTAACAAGCTAAAATAGAATTATCATTGTGTGTATATTTATATTAGTCTTATTATTATGAATATTTTGCAGATAACTTAAATTTGTGTTTGAGGCTATTATACAACACATAAATACAATACATACAATACATGTCTATCTGAACATATTTTTATTTGTCGTAAATAGATATGGAGTTTTACAAAATTAATACCGATAAAATACTAACACATTATTGTTTTATGTATACGAGTGTGTCATTTAATCATTCATTTCCAATATCAATTTATTTTGTTCAGAACAACCAAAAGCATTGGTTTATAGTATCAATTTATTATGTCCAATATCATAACGGGAGTTATCGTTTATATGTCACCAAGTTCGATATTGGTATATGATTATTATTATTTTTAGTTGTAATAACGTATGCTTTTAATTATTTTATTCAAAATATTTATATCAGTTTATTGCGAGCGTGTGTCACTTATGTCCATACAAACTATTATTATTATCATTATTCACTAGTATTAAACCCTATTTCACTTGGTGAATAACTATATTAATGCACATTGTAGCAAACATCATTTTTTTATATATGCTTAACAAAATGGCGAATATGTAACACTTAATTATAGGTATAATATGAATGCCGACTCTACAGTTCCATAAACCAACAACCGGAAATTCTAATATTTCAAGATAGGTCACGTTAAAGTTTTTAAAAGCAGTATGACGGTCTACCAAAAACTCAAAACAAATATTTACTTATAATTGAAATTATTCATATTTTAGAATCTTTTGTTTGTGGAATTGAAAAAATATTACTTTCTACGTGTAATAAGCTAAAATACTTGATTTTGAAAATATTCTAGTTGTTGGGCTATGGAACTAGATAGAATTATTGGTGATTTATTTTACGTTCTAGTTAGGTTTCTATTATTAATATTTATATGCAGGGAACAAGTATCGAGATTATACTAACGAAAACATTTTGAAAAAAAATGAAAACCATACGTTCATATTGCACCTATTTTTTAAGGCATGATCCCACAAAAAAAAAACTGTTATATAAGTGAAATAAATTATAGTTTTTTTTGTATTAAAAGCATTAATTTTCCTATTGACCACTTGGACCGCATAGTGGTGATAGATTAGCCCACATCGCCGCGAACGAGACTCCACTAGGACGAAGATTGCCTGGAATGCCACCTAAAAGCCTAAAAGATGGAAGGATAGTTGGTCTTTTGCGTCGCAAGAGGACACAGATTCCAAACAAACAGATCAATGATCTGCTACAAGCAGAACAAGAAGAAGAATTTTCCTATTGTTTGTCTGATGAAAACTTACAAATATACATGTAAACAGACTCTTATATTTATAGATGCATTCATAAAATGTCTTACTTTCCGTATGAACAATCGTATGGACTACTTTTGTCCGATACATTATTATTTTAACTATGTGGGTGGCATCTAGTACTCAGAATGTACTGATAACAGAACTGTCACTTGAGAGTATTATGAAGGTCACTGTCCCTAATAAATACACAAAAAGTATAATTCTTTTGAATTGATTCCGAATTCATTAATGTTTTTTGTCACCCGTATTATTTCGCACGTATTTTTCTTGTCTTTGAATCATTTGTTTTTTTTTCTTGGAAAACAACACAGAAAATAATTACCTACACATTGTCAAACAAATAATTCATTTCAATTGTTTTTCACATCGTAAACCACGACTATCTATTATGAATCAATTCACCTGAATTTCAATTAATGTGTTTTTTTTCAATCAAATTTTCCTCTGTTTGTCAAATTTAAAAGAACCTTTATAAAATAATACTTTTCAATCTTTATAATCAAACTTGGGAGTAGGTACTCCCATCTTCGTGTTTTTTTTTCTGTTAGTACAGCTATTATTCGACAAGAATTTTTCAATAACTTAAAGTAGGTATGAATTAATAGTTTAATAGACTGTTGTATGTAATATATTGAAACTGTAAAGATGAAACAAAGTTCAGGAAGATTCAGGATAGTTCTTCTCATCGTTTTTATAAGCATTGTCGAAAGTATCACATAAAAAGTCTAGATTGAAATTTAATTATCAGTTGAATATTCTTACTTTTCTCTTCGTTAATACTCTGGGATCTAATCTAAGATTAATCTATTCTAATCTAACACTAATACAATGATACAAAAGCACACAATGTATTTTTGCTACCATTTATACATATACCTATGCTGTTATTTTTTTAATAAATAAATTAAATGAAATACAGTAATGGGTTCTCTTTCGGAACTTGGCTTGTCTTTATATTTTACAAACATGTGACATAATTTTTCACTGTCAGTTGTTCATTAATAATATGAACTGACCTGGGTGCCTTTAATAATATTAAGTCTCTTTAATAATGTGTAACCTACCGGTACATAGTAGTTTTGTCAATAACCTTCACATGCCAAATTATACGATTATGTGTATTTACTTACTACAATACATTTATAATACCGACTATTCATGTACTGGGTTTCGACATTTTGACCCGACTCTTCTGGTCCACGTTTAGTACTTAACAGATTATGATTATGCGTCATGCAAATTCCTGTATTTTACTACTCAACACTTAACAATGATTTTTTACAAGTACCTACAAATGTCGAAGTTAATTTGAAACGCATAATTTACGCATTCAGGGTAGAAAATTGTGATCATAAGGACCATTTTGAACGCAATACTTGCCATATCTACAGACTACACGAAGATATACATTTTTGACCATGTAGAAGACTTCTTCATGCATCGTTGCTTTTGGATTGTGTATATTCGTGTACATTCTATGAATTGTCTATTTTTCTGGACACATCAAAACGGTGCATTGTACAATGTACATCCATCCAGAAGTGGAAAGATTGAAATGTTCAGTACACTTTTGAGTTTCTATCCCATTTTAATAAGATGAATCTCATCAATGACACATTGATATTAGTACAAATATATCATACTTAAATATTGCAAAGAATCTTAACTTCAATTTTAGTACCCTATCGGTTTGCTTGTAATTTTGAAAACACTCTTACAATATTTGTTGGAAACCGTCTGAACATTGTTTCAATACTAGTCACAAAGAACAAGTAGTGGATAAAAATTTACAGATACTACAATATGTCCACATAATTTATTCGTATTTTTCAACGTGCTTGGGGCGAAATATGTGACATGGCGATCATGTTTCTGATATTTACGTGTTTGCAAATTTGTTTGACATTTCAACCAATTATATTAATAATATTAAGCGTGTTCCTATTATTTGTTTTTGATTCTGATACATACAATTTTGTATTTATCAAATGTTTAACATTTTCTAAATCACTCGATATTGAGTGGAATGTCACCTACCCAATAAGAGAGTCGTTTATTATATTAAATTCGTAAAAATTTTGATATTTCTACTCCTACAGAATACAGTAAGGAAATTTTGTTCATATTTGTTTCTAATTCTTTATTAAGTTTTACATATTGTGTTTTTACAACCTTCTCTCATTTGTAAAATACAATATGATATTATGTGATTGTCTAGCGATGAGAATATGAGATATAAATAATAATACAGTGAAATCATTGTAATGGTTACTTAGGTTGATACGTGTAAGTACCCAATGAGTTATATAAATGTTTTAATATTCTCACATTACCTAATAATAAGTACCAAACATAACATAAATAATATTTTATCATCGATGCAATGGCCAGCTGTCCAGACTCAGTTGTGGGAACTGTTTTTTTTGTTCTCATTTGGTTCCATATCTGGATTATTCATCACCTCTCGGCGTTAACAAAACACTTGATATGATCACTGCGGCTGTCATTTAACTCCCATTTATTATATTAATACACAATCTAAACGAAGCCATCAAAATCACACCCATTTTCTCGAGGCGAACGTTGTGCCTTTAACACTACGGACACCTCGACTAATATAAAAGTTATTATTTGCTTCGTACAAAAAATTCGTTTATTTTTGTGAAAAAAACTTCTAATTTATTAGCATTAGCATACGCTGAAAATTATTCTTGCCCAATTTTGTAAATTGAATTGGTGTTTCATTTTATATCTAATAAATTTAAATGGAGAAATTAAAATGAACACTTTTCATTCAAATTTGTTTTGATTCACCGATATTAAGTCATCCAAAAAAGTCTCCATTGAAAAATTGATATTTTTTGTATCAATATCTTTCTCATTTTTACGTGCACGGTGAAAAAGAATAATAAAATCCCAAAATACGTTATACATAAACTTTCAATCAAAATACTCTCATCACTGTCAATATATCGCAAAAGTATAATATATATTTATTTTAATGTCTACCTACTAAAATTTTTGTTATATTTTGTGTTAAATTTATAGTGTTCGTCGTTCACAGGTTAACGCTCTGCAGTTATCAATGTGCATGGAATCGACATTTATGAAATTTGAGCTGTGATTTACAATAACAATATATAGTACTTTGAACTATTTATTCGCCGTTTGTCTTTTTCTTTGGACGTTTCCAGTACAATTTATTATTCATATTACTTCAATAGTTGTTTTCATTTGATATTTACTTATCCCTCTATAAATTATAACACAGATAATAATTGGCGTGGATTACATTACAATAAATCTAAAACACTCGCACTTCATATTGTACAGCGCATATTATAAGTTCTATATGTTTATATTATACAATATTTAAAGTGTATCTAAATCAATCTGTCACTTATTATATTGAACATAATTCACTAACGGTATTATAATTATAAGGAATTTATTGTAATAATTGCTTTCAATTGATAACGTGTTACTTTGTATAATTTTATTTTATCAATACTCGTAAAATATATTTTTATTACATTTAAAGTTTTCTATTTCGTTCTCAACAACAAAAATAAAATTCAATGTATTATGATAACTATACAAAATACCTACATACATACACTTTCTTTGTTAACTCTTATCCTGACTATTTCCACACATAGATTAAAATATCCTTTCTGAATTCAAGACTTATCTTAGACATTTTATTAAGGTTATGTCATCTTTTTTTTACGGAGTTCCACACAAATAGCGTAATAGATCTTCCATATTTTTAATTTGTTGTTTTTATTTGATCTATACTCCATTTCACGTTAAATAGTATTAAAGTACCTTTCTTGTATTATTAGTAAATAATCTGACTAGTGTCGTGTTTATATCTAAATTTATGCCCCGTTTTCTCGATAATCCTATGACACCAATGGTAGCTACACTAGATATCACTAGATATATACACTCCACTGCAGATGTTATATACGGACATAAAGGTGGACCTTAAATATAGATCTATACCATACTCCGACTCGCAAGTCACATTCATCGGGAACCTAACAAGGGAGATTATCAGTGTGATCACTTGTTTGTTCACACCAGAAGACAAGATAAAGACTCACACGACCAATGTTACGGCAGCATTATCCTTATTGTTTTACAAGAAAAAAAAGTTTACGAGAACACAACTTTATCTAGATTTATATTATATTACAACAAGTTATCTTTGAAGATTCCGTACATACATATTAATAGCTGCTAGTGTTTTTTTTGCAAGTAAATCTTTTTCTTTTTTTTATCTATTATTTTAGCTCATTTTTGATCAGCCATTGGCTCTAACCCTGCCTTTTGATGTAAAGGCATTCGTCGTTTATGTGATTAAATAAGTAAATTGGTTCTTCACTTAATCAAAACATTATTTTCAGAATGAAAATTAGACACTTGCATTCTCCAGATTTTTATCGACAAATACCTTTGCCTGCATCCAAACAATGTGACATAAAAAAAAACGCTTTCCGCGGCTGATTTAGCAACAATTTGTTGGCGCAATTTTAGTAGTGTGTGCATCTTATTGGTTGCAGCAATAAATAATGTCCCATGTTTCCTGTTTGTTACTGTATCGATACAACTGTTTCGGTACAACACTCTGAAATGTTATATAAATTGGTTCACTACTTACTACCTCCTTTTATATTAAAATTATATTTAAGAATATGTACGTTAAAATTACAATAAAAAGTTTACGTTTACTTGTTACGTTTATTTTCTGCTACTTTTGAACTTTTTTAAATATGTACAATAAATCTTGACGTAAATGTTTTTTTTTTGTCCTGTAAATGGTAAAAAAATCGTATAATTCTTTTTTACATAATTTTATTTCTTGAACTCAATATCAGGGTGTGCTTTTTATCTGAGTATTGTATTGAGACGATGATTATATATAGTACCTTTATCTTTTTACTTTCTGATTTTTTCCTGGAAGTAATGTTTTATAAATAAATATTATAAGTACCTATACCTAAAAACTTTAAAAGTCCTACTAGAATTTGATGCTTCTTCAATAATAATCTGTTGTGTACTATAATAATTTATTTATTTATACATATGCAATAAGTAAATTATTTAACACAATGCTTTTTAATTTTTGATCTGGAAAAATGTCAACATTTTTCGTTTCGCCGTATGCCAATTAACTGTTGTTAATTTAAATATGTTCTGTTTCAAAATAAGTCCGTATGTTTTAAGTACCAAACATTGATTGTAGGTATTATTTCGATTTGTTAATATTATCGCGGACGTATGCCGTCAATAAACTTAATACATTAAACTTTCATCCGATTTTATTTGATTAAATCGATAAATATTATTATGTAAATTTTATGTCGGTGCGTTGTCTTTCATAATGATATTAAATTTGAGTTAGTAGATACAGCTTTTGTAAGTAAATATCCGACACATAAATATTATGAATAATTTGTGTAAAGTACACGCATAATATAATATTAAAGTTATTGTTTAAATAGTACTCGCTTTTACAAATAGGCAAATATGATATAACTACAACAATACCAGCCACTAGCAAACATTTAATGGAATCACCATATGAACTATACGACTTCATGAAGTTTGATTATTGGCTTTCAAAATCAAAGGATTGAAATAGTTTTTTTATGTCATCGTCTTATTGTATGAATAATTAAGAAATGTTGTACAGTAATATAATAATTATGTTTTATATTAGAACCTGTTGACAAGTCAACTTTATGACTTAACAGGACCATGTATTTTATGTATATAATTGATTCAAATAAATAAATAAATACAAAAAGATGGGCCCATTTCCAAGAATGAATTGAAAAACGCCAATTAAGTAATGGTCGTTTGGTACGGAAAAGACGGTGGCTAAGATGGTAGACCAAGAAAAATATTGCTTTTTTCAATTTGCAAAAATTCCAACGGCCCGGACAATCCTCCTAGCAATACATCTTTCACATGACATTTTATCAGAAGGTTAGACATTTTGTGGGAAACGTGACTATTGAAATTATTGGACAGAATTCTTAGGAACTATTTCACAAAATCGCTCTCAACAGAAGATTCTTGTTTCCATGAAAATATTGGACAGAATTCTTTGGAACTATTTCACAAAATCGCTCTAAACAGAAGATGCTTTTTTCCATCGCTTGTCCAAGAATAATCAAAATGAAATGATTGTTACAGTATATTCTGTTGATTACAGCATCATCTAGTGGATAAGGTTTGCGTAAAAAATGTAATAGAAACCAGTTCTGCATTTGAAGCTAACACAACTAAGTCATACACAATACAATGTTTTTGAATTAGTTCATACTCACAAATCCGTTATGTACTTTCAAACAATGTTCAAGAATTATTAACTGTCGTTAAATAAGTCAAGTATTTATTATTATTGTTTTTATATCATTTATAAATCAATGTTCATTTATTGTATTGATAAAACAAGATGCCGGTCCCATAAACCAAATTAAAATGCGTATTACACGTAACCTACGCAATTTGTACCTTTTGATAAAAGTTCGATTATAATATACATATATATATTGATTACGTCTAATTGAAAGACAATAGTTTACCATGACATTCTGTTACAAATTGAGCTGGAATTTCTTTTATTTATCCTTTTTTCATATCATTGTATTTAGTAAATATACTCGTAAATATTATACAAATAAGTTTTAAAATATTTTGATGAATCCGAATCACTTGGCTGCTATTTAAAAGGCAGTTTAAGTTTGTAGTTTAAAATGCATTACAACTTGGGTAATTTTAATAATTTTACCCATCATTAATTATATATATTTAGTTACAATCCATTGGATTGGTCTGCAACGAGTTTGGTTTTTCTTCTCCATTCCTCCCTATTCTCAGCCAGTCTTTTAAGCTCTACGTATGAGCCACAGTTCATGTCCCTCTTCAGTTGGTCCATATATGCGTCTCTTGGTCGGCCTCTGCCATTTGTTCCCTCGGTCTTACCCTCCGCGATGGCGATGAGTAGTCCTGGGTGCCTGATGTTGTGGCCAATCCAGTTAGCTCGTTGTTGGCTGATTCTCTTAAGGAGTTGCCTTTTTTCGCCTACCCTGGTTAAGACTTCTTCGTTTTCGACGTGCTCCGACCAATGGATCTTAAGCATGCGTCTGTAGCACCACATCTCAAAGGCCGCCAACCGTCCGCTTTCACTCTTGCTGATGGTCCATGTCTCACAACCATAAAGCAGAATGCTCCATACAAAGGCTTTAGTAAGGTTCTTCCTTACGCTTAAGTCGATATTTGGGGATTCCAATATCTTCGATTTTTTGTTGAAGGCAATCCTTGCCTGGTTTATTCTGCTTACAATTTCTGCTTTGGAGCGTCCATCTTGGTTTATTCTGCTGCCCAGGTACACGAATTCACTTACTTGTTTGATGCTCACTCCATTTAATGCAATGTTCGCAGTCGCTTCCTCTCTTCCAACGACCATACATTTTGTTTTTTCTTTATTTATTTTCATGTTGTACTTTGACAACAGTATACTTTCCAATTTTCCTAAAGCTTCGTTCAGCTCCATCTCGGAGTCTGCGAGCAGTGCTATGTCGTCAGCATATCTTATCATGTCGACCTTTTTCCCATTTATTTTTACTCCTGTCCAGTTCTTCATTTCTTCTCTCAGTTCATCAATGGCTCGCTGTATATAGCAGTTAAAGAGAGCTGGCGACATTGAGCATCCTTGTCTTACGCCTTGTTCGACCCTTGCTTCTGCACAGCTCTCTCCGCTTTTAATCACAGCCATTTCGTTCTTGTATAAGCTCCAGATTGCTCTTCTATCCTTATAACTCATTCCTATCTGGTTGAGGGTGTTAAAAAGTTGTTCCCATTCTACTTTATCGAATGCTTTTTCAAGGTCGATGAATGCTATATATGTGTTTTTATTAATTGTTATTCTCTTTTCTAGAGTAAGTCTGAGACTCAGGATTGCATCTCTTGTGCCTGTCTCTTTGCGGAATCCAAATTGATCTTCTGAAAGTGTTTCGTTGATTTTATTTTCCGCCCTTTTCATTATAATGTTGGTGAGTATCTTAGAAGCGTGTGATATCATGCTTAAGGTTCTGTGTTGTTCACACTTTGTCGTGCCTGCTTTCTTAGGAAGCGCTCGTATCAGACATTTGGCAAAGTCCTCAGGTATCTCTCCTGTGTTGTATATTTTGCAGACAAGCTTATACAATGTATCAAGCATGCCTTTTCCTGCGCATTTAAGCAGCTCTGATGGAATCAGGTCAATACCTGGTGCTTTGCCGTCTTTCAACTTTGCTAATGCAATATCAAATTCACTTCTTAAGATGTCATCTCCATTATTTCATATTCTGCTTCTAGTGCTTTGCTTTCCTTGACTATGTTCTTTCCTTTGTATAATTGTTCTAGGTATTCTTTCCATCTTTTTACGATCAATTCATCCTCAAACAGCAGTTTGCCGTTTTTATCTTGTAACAAGCAATAATTAAGCTCATAATCTGACAGTTTTTCAATCGCACAAAGATTGCTATTAATAATCATTACATTTACTTTTTAAAACTAATAATCAATCATTTTTCATTTTTTTTTTATTCTTCATTTACTTACAACGGAAACAAAAAATACTTTTGTTTTTGTATGCTTTCATAAATGTTACCAAAACTTACATGCTTGCATTAATCAACCATTTTTTAAATCTATGGACTATGATAATGTATTTTTTGGACGTTTGGAGTAACATTGAATTGTTGGCATACATTTTGGACTATTCCACAAGCTTTTTTAATTAAGACGCTTGTCTGATTAGTAACTTGGAGACATTAAAAACTCGTCCTAAATATCTTGTCATTCGCAAGATATGTCCATACCCATATTATTTGATAAGAAAGCATATTTTGATTAAAGAACGTTTAACAATTTGAAAGAGTCTATCGCTGTCAGGCTATCGACAACGACAACAAATCTGTATTATATCCTATAATTACCTATAACAGGATCAGCAATATAAATCACATGGTTGTGTCCAGGTGGGTGTTCATTAATACTATAGGAGTCACCTTTTATAGGTGTTTGTAGCTCTCTTGGGGATAAAGGAAATCTTTTAGTTCATAATTCCATTCACATACAGTGAATATGAAATTTGACTATTGCCAAGAGATTTACTACTCCCTATATTTTAAATTATTATATTTTTACTTACAGTGTGTTTTGAATAAAAGAATCGATTATATTTAACACTTGTTTTAATTAATAAATTGAATTACAGAAAAATAAAATATTGTAACAATGATAATGAAAAGTTAAAAGAGAATATTAATTTGTTAAACTATTATAATTTGCCTGCCGAAAGTGAACTGAAGTTGATAATTTTCTCCTACTCTATGGATGGCTTTCGTGTGTGATTTTAGCGCCCTCTATAACAGACATCTACATTTTATTTGGTCAACCTGAAGGTTTGCATCTTGGTAAATCTTGGTGCTTCTTCGCTTCTTTCTGACTTCCATAGATGGCGGTGCTATGCCCATTTTCTACTGAAACACATTATGAATTTTCATCTACAAAACATACATATATATAAAACTATAATTGTTGGCAAGCTTCGCTGGTTGCCACACAGCCCCCTTGGCAGTGTAAAAACGCCGGTTTTTTCACGAATTAGGTCTGTATATTGGTCTTCCACTTCTAGTTATATATACAGGTTCTCTTGATGTTGAAACCGTTTGTTCAGGTTCATTTCTTGCCTCACAAAAATAAGGCTTGCATCTGTCCAATGATATAGTTTTCGGTTCTCCTCCTATTAGCAAAGTTGCAGTCTTGTCGTCTCTTCTGCAAACTTGGTAAGGGCCTTGATATGCTGGAAAAAGCGGTTTATACACCCTATCATCTCTAACGAACAAATATTTTGCAAGTTTTAAATCAGGATGTACAAATATATTATTCTTATGATGATGTTCCACAGGACGTGGTTTAATCTGTTTCATGTACCATATCAGTTGTTGAGTGTAGTAATTTGGTTCTGGAATTTCGTCTGTATCACAAAAAATGTCATTTGGTAATCTTATAGGATTTCCGTATAACATCTCTGAAATAGAATAATCAGTGTTTTCTCTAATTATAGTTCTTAAACCTAATAATATGGTTGACAACGATTGAGTCCATGGGATAGGATGATGTGCTTTAAAACTGTTTTTCAGTGTACGATGAAATCGTTCTACCATTCCATTGGTCTCTGGGTGATAAGGAGAAGAAATAGAATGTTTAGTGCCTAATTTAGAACAAAACATTTTAAATTCTGTTGACATAAATTGTCTACCTTGATCAGTAATAAATTTCAGTGGTGTTCCATACCTCGTAATCCAATGGTCCCAAATAGTTCTCACTACTGTCTTAGCTGTTATATCTTTTATAGGTATTGCCTCACTCCATCGTGAATACCTATCCACAAAAGTAATTAAATATTTCATACCTTCAGATTCTAAGAGCGGTCCGACTATATCAATGTGTACTGTCTGGAATTTTGCATCAGGCAGTTTCATATTCATAATCTTCGTTCTAGTGTGTCTTGTTACCTTAGATTTTTGGCATTTAATACATGTTTTACTCCAAAGATTACAGTCAGCTCTCATGTTCTTCCAAACTCCTCTTTTGGAAATTGTTTTCAAGGTATCCTTGGCACCTGGATGAGTTAAGTTGTGGATACTGTCAAAAAATCTTCTCTGTAAAGTTTTAGGTATGTACGGTCTTAGATTTCCTTCATGAAGATCAAAGATGAGCTGTAAACCTTGTAAATTGTTTTTGATTAGGTTTAATGAATGATCTTTATTTTCAAACAATTGTTTCAATTCCAAATCCAGATTTTGTTGTTTGGAAATATCTTCTAACGAGATATCATTATGTAACTCTATCATATCGATTCTAGAAAAAGCGTCTGCAATTACATTAGAATTACCAGTAACATATCTAATATCGGTACTGTACTGTCCAATTAGATCTAATTGTCTCTGTTGACGAGGACTTTCTTTTTCAAAATTTTTCTTTTTGAAAGCATATTGAAGTGGCTTGTGATCTGTGTATATACAGAACTCTCTGCCTTGCAAATGATGTTTGAAATATCTAATGGCTTCAAATATAGCTAGCAATTCTCTGTCATATGTACTATATGAACACTGAGCTTTATTTAACTTTTTTGAAAAAAAACTAATAGGTTCATAATTACCATCTTCTCCTGCCTGTTGTAGTACTCCTCCGATTGCAAAATCTGAAGCATCCGTCCACAATGACAATTGTTTAGTACTATCGGGATACTTAAGTTTAGTGCAAGTTATTAAAGATTGTTTTACCTCCTCGAAGTCATTCGTCGTAATATCGTTCCATTGTACCAGTCTTTTATCATTCTTCTTAGCTCCTTTTAAGTATTCATTTAATCTTGCAAGTTTCTGGGCAGCGTTTTTTATGAATCTCCTATAGAAATTTGACATTGCGATGAAACGTCTGAGGTCTTGAATGGTTTTTGGTTTGGTATATTCAGCAAGAGCTCGTACCTTGTCTGGCGATGGGCCTACTCCTTCTGCTGAAACTTCATATCCTAGAAACAGAATAGAACTTTTACCAAATTCACATTTAGATGGGTTTACAATCATACCCCACTCGTCTAATCTCTTAAACAAGGCATTAAGGTGTTTAAGATGTGTTTCTTCATCTGGTGAATGTACAATTATGTCGTCGATATATACTTTTACTCCTTCTAGACCTTGAGTCATTACATTCATGTGCCGTTGGAAAGTCTGACATGAATTAGATAAGCCAAATGGCATGCGTAAATATTCCCAGGAGCCTGCAAATGTGCAAATAGCGGTTTTTTTAATGTCCTCTTCATTCATAGGTACTTGGTGGTATGCCTTCTTGAGGTCCAGCTTTGAAAAAATTCTAGAATTGGCAAAATCGTTAGTTATATCTTGAATATGAGGTAGAGAATACCTGTCTGGAACAGTTATTTGATTCAACTTCCTGTAGTCTCCACACAATCTGAACGTGCCATCCGCCTTTTTTACTACATGTAAAGGTGATGACCACTCGCTATTAGATGGACGACAAATACCTTGGGAAACCAGATCCTCAAACTCGGTTTTCACCTGCTTCAGCAACTCTGGAGACAAGCGACGAGGTTTAGATCTGAATGGGCTTCCTCTAGTATCTATGTGGTGAATTGTTGGGTGAGATATGTCACTAAAAGGTCTATTTATATCAATTAGCTTTGGAAAATTTGCTAACATTTGATGATACTTATTGTTCTTATCTAAAAAAGAAATAGAAGTTACATTAGTACTATCAACATTAGAATTATAAGCTTTTACCTTATCTCCACTGCTTTTGTCGATTAACAGTCTGCTCCTCATGTCAACAATTAAATTAAAATTAGTTAAAAAATCAGCTCCCAATATAGCTCTAGATACATCTGCTATGACGCAGTTCCATCTGAATTTTTGTTTAAAACCTAGGTTTATGTTTATGGTTGAAGTACCATATGTTTTAACGATTGTCCCATTTGCTGCAAAAAGTGTAAGATTAACTTTTTCTTTTTGGCATTTGCGATAAGATCTTGGAATTATGCAAAGTTCCGATCCGGTATCAATTAAGTATGATAAACCGTTATCTTGATCCTTAACGAAGAGACGCGTTTGAGGAGTCAACATGTCCGTCTCTATAACATGTCGCTTCTCAAGTTTTTTTGATTCTGTACAGAATTCTGCTGATTGAACGTGCATGGTGATATGCACTTTCTGGCTTTGTTCCCATATTTACTGTGATAGGAGCATATATTATTATGATAATGTTGGGAAACATTGTTTTTTGTATGTCTGTATGTTTGTGTATTATTGTGAAATTTGTTGCTACTATATTGTCTATGTGTGTTGTAGTTGGGAAAATTTCTTCTGCTGGAATGAAAATTATTAGTATTTTGTTTATGCAATGAGTCGTTGAGTTGCTTTCCCAAACGTTCTAACTTTTCAGTTAAAGTATGTACGGATTTATTTAAAATTTCAATTTGATTATCTTTGTCACTATTGCTTTTTGTATGACACACAGCGATTTCTTGTGCCTGATAGACATTTGTTATTTTATCTGCTATTAATGCTATTTCGTCCAAGCTACCATTGCTTGTGGTAATATGTGCTTGTACGTGTTTAGGTATATGCTGTATCCAAAGATATTTCAATGTTGTATCATCAATATTTAAACCAATAGCTAATGATTTCATTTCTCTAAGCAATTGAGATGGTGTTTTATCTCCAAGTTGTAAATTTGAAAAGAGTTTCTCTCTGCGAGAATCTGGGGATATTCCCATTCTATTTAATATTGCATCTTTTAGTCTAGAATACATTGTTTGACATTTATCAAGATTTATAATATCGGATACCTGTGAAATTGTGTTTTGATCCAGTTGAGCAACAAGATGTGCATACCTTGTATCTTCGGATGTGATTCCTGCTAGTTCAAATTGTATGTCAATCTGCTTGAACCAAAGTTGTAAATTGTTACTCCAAATCGGTGGTATTTTAATTGATACTCTATCTGTAAATGAAACATTCTTAGTTATATTTGATTCATCCTTGCTAGTTTTATTTGCTTGCTCAAACATTTTGAGATAAGTTTAATTTTTCAATTGTATCAATATAAATAATTTGCTGACAATGAAGAACAGCCTGCAATCGAAAAAGCTTTAGCAAGAAAACAATTGAGTAATTAAGATCTGAAAACCAGCAAACAATTCCAATGTATCCAGCACTTGTGAAAATTTTCTTAGTTTGTGACAATATTATATAAAAATTTTTGGTATTTGTCTTCCATCCAACAGCGAATAGATCCCTGCAGCTAAACTAGCTAAAATTTAAAAGCAAATTGATTAAAAAAATGTAACACACATAAATTTGTTGTTTAAAAATTTAAAAATGTAAGATACACAAAGACAATACAAAATTTTTTTAAAATATCACTTGATTGTGACAAAAATGTATAAAATTATAAAAAATATCTTTTTTAGGTGCGCAAATTCGTGTCTGATTCGTTGTTCTTTGATTTTCAATAAATAAGGCTAGAATACTATTCTATATTAGATTCTGCCTTAGACTTTAGCACCTCTTGAATCACGACACGGGCTCACTCTCGGCAACGGCGGCAAAAATTTGTGAATTTGTATAAAAACTATATCGATCTGTTACACACACTTATATTTAGGATTAAAAGATTTGAAATACAATACAATACAGCTGTTTATCTTGAATGCAAGAAAAATTGTTATTGAAAATTTTTATTTCAACAGCTGATTGTGACAACTCGAAAATTTTCAAGGTGAAAAATTTTGTTAGGTTATGTATAATATATCAATTCAAATAATTATGTTCTTTTGTCGTGGGTCACCATTTATAGGAGTCACCTTTTATAGGTGTTTGTAGCTCTCTTGGGGATAAAGGAAATCTTTTAGTTCATAATTCCATTCACATACAGTGAATATGAAATTTGACTATTGCCAAGAGATTTACTACTCCCTATATTTTAAATTATTATATTTTTACTTACAGTGTGTTTTGAATAAAAGAATCGATTATATTTAACACTTGTTTTAATTAATAAATTGAATTACAGAAAAATAAAATATTGTAACAATGATAATGAAAAGTTAAAAGAGAATATTAATTTGTTAAACTATTATAATTTGCCTGCCGAAAGTGAACTGAAGTTGATAATTTTCTCCTACTCTATGGATGGCTTTCGTGTGTGATTTTAGCGCCCTCTATAACAGACATCTACATTTTATTTGGTCAACCTGAAGGTTTGCATCTTGGTAAATCTTGGTGCTTCTTCGCTTCTTTCTGACTTCCATAGATGGCGGTGCTATGCCCATTTTCTACTGAAACACATTATGAATTTTCATCTACAAAACATACATATATATAAAACTATAATTGTTGGCAAGCTTCGCTGGTTGCCACAATACTGTTATTATTTGTTGTATTAGTACCTACCCAGGATATTCACGCACTGCTGTTGGTATTAATGACATATGTACTAACTAGTGTTATGTCATTCAGTACTACAATAATACTGGAGTTGCAATATTATCAATAAATACCTACAATAGGTACCTACTTAGGTATTTGTAATGAAGTGATAAACAGGACACTTGCGATATGATATGTTATCTTGATACCGTCATATCAAGTCACCAATAAGGATATTATTATCGCAGATATAATAAACACGATTAAATATTATTATGATCAAAGACAGCTTACCTACTTAACACTTTTACTACATTCTATGAATTCAACAAAAATGTTTACATTGTTGGTTGATTTGATATTGAACATGTTGAGTTTAATTTATTTTCCTTCACTTTTTAGCTTTTAATTATCAAACGCGCATAAACTTAAATCATTATGAATTTATGTAAGTACTTACTTTTTTAATTATAATTGTTACAGCAGTTGTCTCAAGATTATTTTAATTCGTATATTCATTTTTATCTATTACTTTTAAAAAAAAAGTTTGAGTTATTATAATTTTGTCTCTTTTTTAATGATGAAAATTTATAACTTCAAAATTGTAATTAGATAATTCACGATGTTAAAGATACAGTGATTTTTTATTAATTCACAATTCAGCGATGAGGTTTGCCACCTATCCTGAATATTTATCCTTTTCAATGACAAGGAAAGGGCAATTTTTATGTTTATTTCTTGCAGTTAGTTCACTGCCTTTCTCACTTGTGCAATATGTTGTGATGGTATAATAGTAGTAGTTTTCAGATAGAAATCCGTGTTTTCTGTCCTGGTACGAATTTTTATAAAAAATATATATAGGTATCTTTTATTTTCAAATAAAATATTTAAACTTGAATCACTATGTTTATTTGTTACATTAATTTAAATTACGCTATCGCGATTTCAGTGCACTTGCACCATTGACGAGCTTTTCAAGACATTGCGATTTCAGTGCAAGTGCACTGAAATCGCGATAGCGTAATTTAAATTAATGTAACAAATAAACATAGTGATTCAAGTTTAAATATTTTATTTGAAAATGTCTCGTAATTGTTACATAGTTAATGCCTCTAAAATAAGTGAAATAGGTATCTTTTATTTTTTTAATGACCAAGTTGGCATCTATGTCTAAAAGATATAATAAAATACATAAAAACCTTAAGAATTTTTAGTATTTGTGGTGATGGTATAGTTGTAGTAGTAGATAGTTATAGTGTATTCAGAAACCCATTAAATCTGAGAAATAAATAATTAACTCACCCACCATACGCAGTTTAAACATATGAAACAATGTAACACATTGTGTTCGTAACTCACTCAGTTTCAGGTACTATGTATCATATAAAAAGAGATTGATAGTATATAAATAATGTTACCTTGTGTGATATCTATTAACTCAGCAATTAAGTTTTTAATTGCCCGCTTCTAATGCCCAACTTAATATTTCTAAAATTAATATTGGTTTATAATTACTTTACACGTAATATCTGCTATTACATGTACGTGTATCTTATTACTTGCTAACTATGTATGGTAAAACAATATTATCTAATAACACATCTCAAATCTAGTAGAGTGAAACACACCTTAACATAATTAGAATCTTAAACCCATGTTTTTACTAATAGACTCAATGTATTTTGCATATCACATTTCATAATGAACTCTGATGTTGTTCAATGTATTGTTATTTAAATAAATACCCACTGTTACTACTAAATACATACATCTTTTACATTTCGACTTATCAGAATTCTGAGAGAATATTGTCATTTTATGACTTACATGGGGTGACATTTGAGTTCAGGTTTCCTCACGTTACCCGATCATATTTATTAAAGGTCACCCACCATTTGTTATCATCTCACACAATAATACGATAAGTTCATTATTGAAAACGACAGAGTTGCATTTGTAAATAATTTAATAGTGATAAATGCTTAGTAATACTGTGCACATAGATTTAATTACAGAGAAAAAATATTTTGTAGGAAAATTGTTTTTATGGTATATAAATTTATATGCATAATGCATAACATACGTGCACACATCTTGTCCTAGTTCAATCAAGGACACATTTAGCATATACACGATGCAGCAGAAAAGTAATGAGACTGATTTTTTATTTACATAAGTATTTTTTTTTTACAAACATCAATGTTATCCCCTTCAAAGATGTTTCTTTGGGCAGCTACACACCGATGGAGACGTTGTTCCCACTGTTGGTAGCAGCGCTGGAAGTCTTCAACCGGTATGGTCTTCAGCATGTCCGTTACACTCTTTTGGATGTTTTCTAAAGTCTCGAAATGACGTCCATTGAGGACATTTTTCAGTTAAGGGAAAAGAAGAAGTCACAGAAACTGAGGTCAAATGAAAAAAGGGGCTAAGGAACCACAAGGATGCCTTTTGAGATCGAAAATCTTGAGAAATCCTTCTGTTCATTTCTGACGTTTATCGGCATCATTTTGGCACAGACCTTTGGCATTTGCAAATGTTCAGCCAAAATTTGGTGAATGGTAAATCTGTTCAACTTTAACTGTTCACTAAACGTTCTTAATGTTAAACGGCGGTCTGATTTCACAAGAGTGTTCACACGTTCGATGTTTTCATCGGTTTTCGAAAATGAAGGCCTCTTTTAACGGTGTTCACCTTCAACATGTTTTCTGCCTTCCAAAAATGATTTATGCCAGCAAAAAAACTCAAGTTCGAGGTAAAGAATGTTCCCTTTAGACCTGTTTTAACTTTTCGAACGTAACATTATTTACCGATTCTCCAAGCATAACATAAAATTTAATGGCACAATGTTGTTCCAAATTCCGTTGTTCCATTTGCCGTGACGCACAACCAAAACATACCTTCACTAATAGCGGTCCCAAAATTCTGATAGTTAACGGAATGAGTTTAAACTCGCACTGAGGTATGGGAGGATATTGATACACGTGCTCTATCAAGGACAACAGCACAGCATTGCCAGATCGCTTGCAGTGTTGCCAGTCTCATTACTTTTCTGCCGCACCTTGTATAAATGTTGTCCAGCAATTCCATTTCATTGTTGCTTTTAGGACCTTTGATTATTCCAACCAAGTCTTTCATTTGCCATTCCATTCCACTATGCCATTCTGGCACTGACACTAAGACTTATGTATGAAGGCGAAACTTGAAAGCGCTTGATGAAGGACGAAAGTTGAATGAATGCTGTGAAGATGGAATCGCTGAGACGAATGATTTGTAGAACGTTGCGTGTTAAAGTGAGGAATAAGCGGATGCGTGTAAATAAATTGCTATGGCTTGGACATATTGTGGAGCGGATCGAAAGTATTATTACTATTATTACACCATCACGGCACATCCCACAAATGGGGTAGCCAGCAGAACAACTGAAAATAAATACAAACATACAGACCGTCTCTCTGTGCCAATATACCACAAGTGGGGTAGCCTGCAGAACAACTGAGAATAATAACAAACATGCAGGCCGTCTTCTCTGTGCCAATATAAAATTAAGTCATTCGGGATGGGTGACAAACCTCATCGCTGGATTTGAGATGTAAACATCTGCCTTTTACAGGGCATTCGAAAACTTACGGAAAAGAGTGGGAGACCAATTCTTTACCTCGAGCTCCGCGGTTTAAATCATAAGAATGTATATTATATCTGAAAGAAAATGTGTAAGAAAACATGCACATTCGAAAAAAAGTGACTTGACCACGATAAGATTTATGCACGTATGTTACATCATAAAGGTACTTAGTTGTCAATTACAATTACTTTTTTAAAGATTATTTGAACTAACGTTATTATTGTGTTATACAAGAAAATTATTAAAATGTTCTTTGCTAAATATCTCCTTCCTACTGAGTACATCTATTATGTTCAACTGGCTGGTTAGAACAAGGAGTGATCTTTGTAGATACTTAACATCACAATTTAACATATTATTATTTGGTATTTGAAACATATATAATCCAACAAAAGAAACATTTACTGTTCATATGCTAAACTCTCAAATACCAAATCAACACATACTATTATAGTAATTTTGTTGTGTTTATTTAGTTTAATTTATTACATTTTGTTGGCAATTCAATAAACAAATAAGAAAACAAAAAAATTAAATCTCAACACAGGCAAAGTTCTATTTTCATTATTGAAATCAAAATATTTAATAAACACTTTTCTACTTTTACAGAAAAAAAATTAAAAGTAATTTTACAATAACCTGTTTTTTGGCTATGCATTTAAATTCACGTGAAATATGTTCATACAAAATTAAAAATTATTTTTGCTTTCTCTTAATTGTTCAGATTATGGATTAAATTTAATTGAATAATAAAATTGTGAAGAAAGCATTTTTATAAAAAGAGAGAACCGTTTATTATTCCAAATAAAAGAAATATCCTGTCTTCACATCACCTTATCTAATTTACACATTTATTGTTTCTTTTTAAAAAAAAAAAAATTTTTTAAGTAAGTAGTTATTGGTCTATAAATTAGTCTTAAAAGATTTATTATTATGACGATTATCTCAAAAGTTCAAGTATCAGGCAAGTACCTATGTATCTAACAGCTGATTTACTTGTGTTGTAGACAAATGCACATTCTTATCTTTTGAACTTTACTATTGCGAACATAGAAGATCGATTCTCGTGTAATTTAATATTCACATTTATTAATAATATTAATATTCTATTCTATTCTATTCTATTCTAAAAGTTCATCTATTTTTTAACGATTGATCAGAGAATTATATTAATAAATATATGGTAATAATATTGTATGCACACGTCATAAGTATTAGGTGATGATTTCACAATAATATTTTTATCGTGTAGGTACCCTTAGAAATGTTGTGGATTAATTTTTCATTATTCACAATGATAATTGATTGCTAATCAAATTGTTTTGGACACTTCCTGAAATCCTTGAATATGATTAAAGCTCAGAGTAATCTATCAATATTTTACCAAAAGCAATCGCCCGTTACTCCCGAATACTTAATTATTTTACACACGCCACATTTATTATCTCAGATTAACAGTGTTCTACAGTGTTACCACTATGCAAATAACACTACACGAGATCTATCACAAAGAATATAAATAATAAGCTAGTATTTTCATTGATTAGTCTAATTTTACAGAGAATTTCCTAAATACTTTCTGTTTATCAAAACCTTTTTTGAACAAAACATCAACTTTCTTCTGAGTTAGTTGGAAGAGATAGTGCCTTCAATATGTTGATTGTATTTAACTTGAATATATTTCTCTATAAAATTGTTCTATGCAATCAATGTACAGTAACCAATGAATAAATAAACAAATAAAACCAATTTTAAGTAATTTATATATTCCCTAATTAACGAGGATTTGCTACCTTTTCTCTAATATTATTTTAATGTCTTATTTAAGAAAGAATAATATTGTTCTTTTCTGTTAATGGAAAGATGTTTAGCGAGCCAAAAATCTAATAGACGAAAAACTAACGTTTTTTAACAGAATTATTTATTACAAAATGACAAATTTACGCATTTTTTTTATAGTTGGGTATTGAATTTTACTCGTATAATGTTTAAATATTTTAAAAATGTGTTGTTGTTTTCTACACACCTTGTTCTTAATCTTGTGTGTGTATCAAGGAATAATTAATTATAGTAATTTTTTGTGTGAAATAATAAGTAATGCGACCATTTATCACAATCACAGTCCCGCCATGTTGCAGGCAATTCACGTCAATCATTTCGGCAAATTTTCTATTAATACTAAGCTTTATCTACTCGTACAATTAATAGGTATAGAATTATCTCAAAATAACTAGGACCGATCTGTTCGTCTATGTGAACTGGGTGATGGCCTAGGATGCTGAGAGTTTTAGAGAAACAGTGAATAGTTGTATTGGAAAGTAAAAGAAAAACAATATTTTCCATTAAAAGCTCTTTCAAAATCAATGATTTTTTAATAAAATATCGTCATTCAATGGAAAGAGGTCACTAATATAATTTTGTATAAAGTATCTGTATTTTTTCTGTTTCCATAAATAATTTTAAAGTAATATGCCTGGTGAAATACATTACGATAGATAGTTTTGTTTACTTTTGTTTACGGCCAGGGCAAAATGAAGAATGACCTTTTCCAGATTATCCTGGGTCTGGGTGTTACATGTGTATGTGTGGAGTGCATTGTATATATGTGTACCGTCGCGTTAGTACCCATAATACAAGATTCACATCTTAGTTTGGGACTAGCTCGGTCTGTGTGAATTGTCTATACATGTTATGTTATGTTACTTTGTATATTCGTTATTACCTAAACCTTGGATAAATTTTTTTCGCAGATTCTTCCAGAAAAGTTCTCTGTAACAAAAAGCAATCCGGTAAAAGCGTTCATTCTTTCAATTAGGGCGCTAAAATCATCAATACCTCCTCTGATTACAACTGAGCAATATCTTATCTGAACGTATTTTATATATATACCTACATATATACATAAATTTGCATTGCTCTTAGATTTATTAATATATACATACATACATTACCTATACTCGTAGATATCTCCAATGAATTTAGCAAAACTATTAAAATAATATAATTATTAATAATGCGGGTACATGTTAAACAGTTAAAATTATTATTACAACGTAGGTATTATGAATCATAATTATTTATGTTGGAATTGAAATTATTACTTTGTAATTTTAATCTATCGACATATTCTGTCTAGTTTAATTCAATTCAAGGAGATTAATAAAATAATTTTGTTTATTTATTTTATTGCAGTTTAACTAAATACATTATTTATAAATAGACCAATTAATTATGCGATTTAGGATAGATGACTTTCTTGGCTGGATCGTATTTTGGGAATACCTAATAATATGTAAATTTAACAGACGAAACTATCGTATAAAACTTTATAGAGGTTTATAATTTTTCTTCTTCTTCCCCCTCCCCTTTATCCCATTTATTTGGGGTCGGCTCTCCTAGTCCTCATCTTCCAAGTTTTCCGGTCCCCTGCATCCTCCGAAAGCAGCTCTGCCTCCCTCAGGTTCCTGGCAACTGTGGACATCTAGGTGGTCACTTGCATGCCTGGTCTTCTTTTAAACGCAATAATTATGTCGACCAATATTTGTTGTAAAAATAAGTGACCAAGAAGATCACCATTTTTTCATCCATATAGTTCCCATCAGCTGGAAAAACGTCATTTCTAAATACGCTGTTCCTACACCAGTGACACGAGAGCGTTAAAAATGTCTTTAAAAAAGATGACTCAGTTGACTCAACATTTCTCTGAAAGAAACTGACTAGTTTCCTGCTTGTATTCTCAAATTGCAATGAAAGAATTAATACGTCTATTCTATTATTTTTATGTCACCAATCCTGCAAATAATATTTGGTTGTCAAAAGTTCTTCCGGTAAATATCATCATAAAGAAATAAAAATATTAAATATTTTGCTCGGTTGTATTTCATAATGTACGAATGTACCTAGTAATGTCTTAATCTGGATTTATTCACATGTCCACCGCTCTGGCAATATTGATAAATGACATTCCAGAAAGATTTGATGGGATGTATGGCATGGCGCTCGTACAAACATAACGATACACAAATACAATGTATTGTAACATATTTCTTATAGCTGATATCAAGGGGTACTTCTGTGACTTCTCCGTATAACGTATTTTAATAAAGTTACCTTTTAGTTTTATATTTTATCATTTATATTTATTTATTACCATCTTATTTGTCGGAGATGTGCGAGATCAAGACCATCAGTGAAAGACGGCTCATGCTTCACTCAGCACTGGGTGAGGCAAAATGCAGACTTATTGAGCCATCTCGATCTCGCAAAACAGGCTTTGGAGATAGAGCGTTTAGTGTTGCGGGTCCCAGATGTTGGAACAAGCTGCCTCTGTGTCTGCGAGAGGAGGTGAATGTAGAGAGTTTTAAAAGAGGACTGAAGACACACCTTTTTGCTGGGAGTTTCGGGTGATGGATACGATATACGGCGCCCTTGAGATCATGTTATGAGTAAACGGCGCTTTACAAATTGTCCATATATATATATATATTGGTAACACGTGAACAAAAAAATACTTATTGTATGTAAATAAAGGGATTGAATTAGCCCAAACTTTCTTGGTCATTCATTCAACTACTTCTTACTAAAAATATCAATAATATTATCCCCAATATATTCACTCGTTTTTAATTTTACTTTAGTATGTGAATTTATAGAAGCTATGTTTACAGATTTATCTCTCCATTTTGGTGACCTGGCAGAAAAAATACCTTTGTCTTTCTTCTTCATCAGATCACCGTCTCGTCGAAAGAATGCTAGAAATCGAAAATTCATTCTCATAAAGTGTTTTTAAATAAATCTAGGAATAAAACCAAATATACTTCAAGCACCGTCACACTAAGCAATAATTTTGTGTCTTTATAACTATGACGTAGTTAAGGTACCAGAGAAATCGAACAAGAGATCATTCGATTGAAAAACCAAAACTTAACTATCATGCTTACGACACTCTCATTTTATGTATTCCTACAAATTACGCAATATGGTTAGATGGAAGAAATCATTAGAATAGTGATGATCTCGCCACTGCATGTCACATTTTTTATGAAAATTGATTTGTTGATTTTGTTTTGTAACTGATGATGTGCAGAAAGAATATAGAATAAATAATATGATAAATATTATAAAGAAGTTTCACAAAATAGCGAGGACTGTACCGTTTGTACTTTTATCTCTACATAACTTTATTTATTTATTCTTCTTGCACATCATCATTACATAACAGTGTTAAAAAAATAATATAAAATTTTAAAAACTAGGACGATGTGCAATGGCGAGATTATCACTATAAACGAGCTTAAATCACAAAATTTCTCACAACATAATATGCTAAGTATTTATTCCTAAACTTGAATCAATATCCTGATATCGATTGATGAGACCACATCCCACCGTCGGCATTATACTAAATACATAATAATGTAATGTTGTATTATCGATAGTATTTTTTATAACATTCCAATACGGCGCGTTTAGAATTCCCAAGGAAACATTATATACAGTATTATGTGTACCTATTATATTTTGTACATACATCCGTATATAAATATAATATTGTTACCTGTTATAAATGTATTATATCGTATATATGTAGCTACATTTTAAAATTATCTCAACACCACGACACTCCAATATTTTGTACTTCACTTCAGGGCAGTTACAATATTTTCACTTATTTATTTATGTTTACTGGCACAATTAAAATATGTCTCACATTTATAACATACTAGTCTACATGTTCCCCTCTTTTTGGGATATACCGTGATGTTATAGATAGTTTGTATTAATTATCTATTTATTTAAAATTTCATGTCTCTAATAATGTAGGCAAATAGAAAATATTAATAAAAATATAGGCATTATGTACAGCTGAACAGAATGGTGATCGATCATTCTGCTTGCTCCGCAAAAAAAGTGGTAGGTATAATAGTTTTAATTAATAATATAAGAGTTGACTCTCGTCTAACAAAGTTATGCGGAAGTACTAAATATTAAAAAATATTTTAATTTAAAAGGCGTTAAAATTACATGAAATTTCAAAATATTTGGATTGCATTTTATAATTAAGTTAATGATATATTTTTCCCCCTTGTTATATTAATGAAATTATTTTCGTAGTTTTTGTTATTTACGAATTGAATTGAACACCCATGTGTTATGAGTCACAGCACAGCTCAATATGGTCTCCGGTTTCGACAGCTTCAGTCCTGTTTCGCTGGACAGACCTTTACCTAACTTGATCTTGACATATTGACTTCAAAAATGTTCTCGTGTCTTATATGGAACATATTATAAATCATTGCTCTACACACACAATGACAACACAACATACATATGTATATATATTTACAGTACTTATTATTTTCTTCCACACTCTGCGCTAAACGCTTCCGTTATTGATATTGTGTTCATTCATTCTATAATCTGCACAGATGCTGCATTTATCTAAATGTACTTTGTATTAAAGTATGGCATTATTTTAATTCATTATTTACCATATGAAGCGCTTACTGGATTTACCACAAAGCAACACATTGGCAGTAGGTATGCTGCTGAATGGAACACTAATGAGCAATTATTTTTACTGAAAACTTATTCTTGAGAACTGTTCTAATTATTAAAAGGTGCTTTATCTATTAGTTTTCTCTTCGGATTTATTCATTCGCTTGTTAACTAGTAATCAGAAATCTACTCTCCATGAATTCTACATGACATATTGTGAATTTCTTTTTCAAATGAACTTTTGACTTTATTTATTACTTATTCACCTTAACGGTCTTGCATCTACGCTGTTCACACTTTAAATTTATTTATGAAATGATAATTTATGATAAAAAAAAACAGTTTAAATACTATTTAATTATGGTTTTCATGTATAATTCTGTTAACTACGTATTTATTGATACATCATACGATTTTTTGTGTAAATTTAATACATACTATTAAATATACCGAGCTTATGTAGATATTCCAAAATTACATCTATGTACATTCTCGTAAATACTTAATACTCGTATTATTTTCACGCGTGTTGTATGTTATCAATTTTTAGCTTCACATGTCATAACAATAATGATGTTACCGATGACAATGATTGATAAAAAATGACATTTCCTTACGAAAGCAATCTTCCTACAAATACTTCGTGACTGACGGACTACTCAGCGACATTCCATAGACATATCTGTTTGGATGTAATCCATTGAGAATCATTTTATACACATATTGACCACTCAAAGATTATTTGTACCCTGGTTGGGAAATTTACAAAATAATGACCTTATAAAGCATTCGAAACTTTCAGAAAACATCATACAAGCTTTTTTAGTAGGTATATATCTAATTTAACCATTCAACAGTAATACAATTTTTTCTACCGCCTTATAGGATTTTTGTTGTATTCATTTTGAAGCTTTTATTTAGTAACAGTAAAAGAATTTATGGTTTTGCGAATTAATCGAATTCAGGAGGTTGATAGTTATCTTCATTATAGCTCACAAGTGTACGATTATTTTTTGTAATATTTTGGTAACGTATGGAATCAAAATTAACAATACTTTATTATTCCTAGATATCATCAAAACCTTTATTTGAATATATGTATGTTATTCAAAACTTAGGCTTTACAACATATTGTTATGCAGACCATTGCATTTTCTTTAAATCATGCACCCCGGAATCCAAATCTGCTCTTGAGCAAGAAGTCGTTTCACCAAAACTGAATTTCTCTGGATAGCGTCTCCACGAAGACAACATATCATAAACGCTGACCCTATTCGTGTACAAAACGTGGACATAGTCCCATCTAACCACGTTAAGTTCCTCGGAGTGCATCTTGATAACGCCCTTACGATGGAGAAACACATATCATCTACTGTTAGTAGTGGTTTCTATACTTTAAGGCAGCTCAAGAACATAAGGAAAAATATATCAACCGACGTAGCTAAAACCATAATTAACTCATTCGTCGTATCACGATTGGATTACTGCAATGGCATCCTCGCAAATCTGCCACATTATCAACTCCAGAGGATTCAGTCCGTTTTTAATGCGGCTGCACGTTTCATTTATCAACTGAAACGCTCTTCACACATATCTGCCACCCTCCAATCTCTTCACTGGCTCAGATTTCCGGAGAGAGTCGAATTTAAAGTGTGTTTGACAGTATTTAAAGCACTTCATGCTATGGCCCCAGAATATATCATGGAATTCTGCGGTAGACAGGCGTTAAATCATAGACAGACAACACTTAGGTCTTGTCAAGATATTACAATTAAATTGGAGGTGACCAGTACTGTATCGAAACCAGTGTACGAGGAACGTGCTTTTGCAATATGTGCACCTGTAGTCTGGCTTCCACAAATGATCAGAGAAACGCAGGACATATCTCGTTTCAAGAACCAACTGAAGACTTATCTATTCAAGAAATCTCACGGAATAATCCAGGCACAACCCTTTTTAGCAAAGAGCGCTCTTGAGGTGGATTTTTTTTACAAAACGGCGCTTTACAAATCATCCAAATGATAATAAATATAATTTTATAAATGAACTGAGACGCGAGCAATAATAGCAGATGAAAATTAATTATTATTACAACGATTTTATGTATAAAAAAACATATATCTCGAACACATTCTAGTGAATAAATGGAGTGTAGGGCATTAAATGTATTTCAAAGCGAGATAATTTCCCAATAACGAGGAGTCTATCAATATCAAGGAATGTATACACATTGGTTATGGGAATACGGTCAAAGATCGCCGCTCATGTTTTTGTGTATTGTATTATGTTATATTCCTAAAGTGTTTCACTAACATGTGACACACGATCATCGACACCTACTGAGATTGATACCACAATCTATATTATAATAATAACATTTCTCATTTCTGAAATTACATCATTTTTTCACCATTATTTACGCCTTTTGTGTGATGATTCCGTATGTATGTTTTCCTAATAGCTTTTTTAAGTTTTTCCGTACTTTTTTTCGATATTATTTGCTATTTAGAAATGGGACTTATTTTATTGTACGTTTACTACGCCTATTTTACAATACGAATCGAAAATCATGTCTTCAACATTTTTGATTTTCAATTTCTTCTCAATATTGAAGAAAAGAAATTTGCTTGATAAAAAAACTGCTACTACTCCACCATAACGGCAAATTCCACGACCGGGGTAGCCTGCGGATCAACTGCGTGTGAAAAGCACACAAATTTTCCTCCTCGTACCAATAATAAATCTACTACTACTATACCAACCAACACGTCATACCCTATAAGTTGGATAGCCAGCAGATCAGCTGAGTGCAATAAACATTCGAGCCTCCTCTCTGTGCACACAAAATATTTAAATTTTCAGGGTCTGTGGAAAATCTCATCGCTGAATTTAGGATATTAAATGTCTATTTTTTCGATCAACTGAATTTACACGAAACGCAGTGATACACGAAAACTTACAGGAAAGAGAGGAAGAACATTTTTGTTTTGAACATCATTCGGATGCTCCACGTTATAAAATGTATCACACCACTCATTTCCCACACACAATGAAATTGAAATGAAAACAATGAAAATGAAATTGAATATTTATTTTATTTAACATAACAATTAATACAGATATAGCAATCCTTAGACTATTTGATGAAAACTTAAATCTTAACATCCTCCTTATAGAGACAAGTCTCGTGTTAAGGAGGGTATGTATAAACAGCAACTATTAAATACACAGAAGCTCATTACTATTTTATGACATCTATGTAGTCATGTTTTAGTTGTTTAAAATGTATGTTTATTTTATAACCAATTGAGAACATTGCCAATCATTTATATTTGAAATGGGTTTTACAATGTGCTACTTATAATTATATAATATGTATGTATATTGGGACTAGAAATCAATCAATATTGTGATGTGTTTAGTTTTGATAAACATTGATTAAAGTGAAAATGAAAATAAAAAAAAAATACGTAACGGTTTAAAGGATGTCTTCAAATTGTATATCTTTCCAACTACTTATGTAAAACATTAAATAATAAAATTTTCTTAAAATGCTTCAACGTAGTGGAGAACAACATTAGCATAATATTACAAAGATAAGATATCAGAAATATTTAATATGTAATTAATATTGATTTGTTGTTATTATTATTACTATCCAATACATTACTCATAATAACTATCTATTGTTATTTTTTATCAGATACAAATTCAAATTAATAAAAGAACATATCATTACCAAGTTATTATGACACTTCTTCATTCCTCAAATACGGCCAGAGCTTTGGTGTACGCATTGTGTTGTTGTCATATGAACATTGATTACTCATCACCTTTTGAACTTGTGTCTACATTTCGTCACACTAAACTTGTCAATGATAGTCAATCATTAAAATTATTTACGAACGTGTGCTTGATTTGATACAAAAATACCATTATTTTCTTTTATACGAGGAATATACTGTCTTGACAAGGTTGCATGCTCTTTTCAAAATCTCATCAATACATTGTCGTTGTTAATTTTGTCGACAGATAAGTATGAAAGTGTTTGTATTGATATTGCAAATTGTGAATAATAAATAATTTATTGTGACTTTTATTATTAAATAATTGAGTACGTAAAAGTAAAATTAGTGTCATTCATGAATATTATTTGTTATAAAAAATGGCATTGGTATTCTTTACATGATTTCAAAATCAAATATAATATTCATAGGCATATCTGGAGGAGGTAGCAAGAATGTTCAGCTGCCCCTAAAATTTTAGTAGAGTTGGCAAAATTAGCATTTAAGTATTATGTATGGAAAATTGGCATCGAGTTGAATTTCTCCCACGAAGTTAGACATACAAGATGGTTTTTTCAAATAGTTGTACAAAAATAAGAAGATAATGAAACATCTCAAATTGTAAATTTGGTGAAAGAGGGGGTGGAAGAAATGTTGGTAGGTAGACTAAATTACTAAATCGTAATAACTGAAACTAAAATCAGGTCCACACATTTGATGGTTGTAATAATAAACGTTCGCCTAGCTGCCCTTCAGAGAAAATCTAGGGTACGCGCCCATGATTGTATTAATATAAGAAACCAACATAAAACGACGAAATTTAAATTCTGGTATCTTTCTCAACTGGCCAAAGACTACGCTTTATTAAATTTTAAAAACATCTCTTCTGCTGTTATAACACTTAAAAACAAAACGTTTATTATTTAATGCAGGTCTCGTTGTTGATTTCAAAATGTTCAGTGCCTTTTTAATGAAACTTGACATAATTTATACTTTTTGCAGTCCAGATACTCAAAAACTTTTATTAAGAAAATGTGAGTAGAATTATAACCCAAAAGTCGAGATTTAGCTTAGTAAATTATATGAATAAATTTATTATAGAAAAACATAATCAAAAATCTTTGTTATTCATGTGACAACCCTTATCATAGTGGGTACTTACTTTGCACAATCTTACACTTAGCTTAAAAAAAAATTGTGAAAAAATAATCACTACTTCTAGATTGATTCCATTGTTGAAATTTTTGTGCCGATTCGTGAATGATGAATGATGAAACGTATAAAACAAACATTAAAAATATGTATTGTACGTCTCAATAAATAAAAAAAATATGACAAACTATCGTGCTTCTGTCATTGGTCAAACTTTATGCTACATAAATAATGTATTATTTATTACATAACTATTATGTAGTACACAAGAGCTTTATATATCTTCGGATTTATGGAATATGTTATACAACAATGTTTCATGCCACACAAGCCTCAAACTCAGATAATATTTTTATTCTGTATTTAATTAAGACTAACCAGAATAGGTTGTAAATTGACACAATATGTAGATATTAACAGTTTTCTTCTTCTTTCAAGTCAATTCGTTTCTGCTGAGGATCTTGACCAACAGAAACATAGTTCCGTTCTAGGTACCTCCACTGTGCCCTGTTCTTTGTTTACCTGTAAAACTCCCTTCTGCAGTTCATTCTAATGATCAAACCATCTTGCTATTGTACCACTACTTCATTTTTTATTCGATTTAAGTTGTTCAATAATTTTTTTGTTTACGAATTATTTTGCTCTCATTTTTTCAATGCTATGACTTGAAACATTGTTATATAACAGCATCAATATTCCATTGGATATTTATGAAAAAAGAAGTTGGTCGGATATGGAATTAGGTGGGAAAATATTACGTTACCCGATTCATGAAATGGGAGGAGCCAGTGTTATATCTTCACACCTGTTTTATTTTGTTTTTTGAATGGAATTGAACATGATTTTTGTTATTTCATAAATTTTAACATTTTAGTAGCGCTATTACCAGTCGTGCTTCACCATCTCTTGAAAAATAATTTATATCTATGTTTCTTTGTACTTTTTTTTCTTCGATGGTCCTGCATCTCACATCGAGCCTTCAACTTCTTCTGTCTCCCGCTTCGGCTTTCCAGTCAGTCGCCTGAAGTTGGTTGACATCTTTCTTCACCAATCACACATCTCGATTGGAGAACCATGTTTACACATTGTAACATTGTGTAAAATCTACTCGGAAGATGTGAAAAAGGCATCTCAAAGTGATTAAAGTGATCACTTTCGGTGTCCATGGACAATGTTCACTAATTGCGCAATTCTCACTGTCCCAATGAAAATCAAGATTATTTAGAAGTTCAATCAATAATATCTATAGCTATTTTTTTTTATGTATTTTATCGCATTTTTTAATAATAGAACAGTTATGGTTTAGTCTCATGATAAAATTATTTCTGTCTGGTAGGTATAATTGTAACAATAAAAAAAACGTGTAAAATGATACAAATCCACGATATTGTGATAGTGACGAATGTTTCCGTGATCGTATCATAAAGGACACAATGCCAGCACACCACACGACCTGAAAATTGGATTTCACCGGACATTACCGAATATTATACCAGATATCTACTTATTCCATTGTATTGTGTTCTTGCTCTATATGGGAAAATGTGTATCTCATGTTATCTTGATACAATTTAATGGAATCGACCATTAGAATCTTAGAGAATGGATTAAAATATATCATAACCAGTATTATCATCGTAATTTTCCATGCCTTTTCATTGAATTTGTATTTCTTCTGTTAGTGAATTTTACACTATTGCACGAATCGCTTACCCTCAATTTATATAATCGTGTTGTTGTCCGTCTTTTTTTCAAATCAGACACGACCGAATACGATTTTCAATAATTGAATTCTTCAATATATCTTATTGTCATCTAATTTACTAAGAGCTACAAGCAATTGACGCATTTCAATACAATTAACATTAAGTTCTGGCAACTATTACCATTGAAATTTAAATTCGCAATTGTGTCAAAAGAATGAGTATTGTTTTAGAGTTCAAGTATACATAGTAATAATTTGATACTAGGTATAAACTTATTAGTTTTAAATACATTTTCTGTATTTTAAATATGTATTAGAAAACACGAATTTCAAATGATGAATTACAGAAATTGTCAATACTTTACATATTTAAATTTACCTTATTTTACTGGTGATCTGTAACATATCATTACAATCATCCAACGAATTTCAAATCCATTACACCTCAATGAAGGATTAATACTCGGTCAATAATAATATTATCTTTATTGCTCATATAGATTAGTCTTTATCAGAATAATTTCAACGATGTCCCTCTTCTTTCGTTGCATTCTTGAGATTCCAGCATCCTCATTGTCTTATCCACAACAGCCTGTTAATCCCCTGTACAACTGGGAGGTCCATTCAATCCGTCATCTCGTACAGTCCCAGTCCTAAGCTCTGATCTTTTAAATAAGTTTTTAATGGACTTGATACATGATATAAATATTATTACGATCAACGCGTATGTCAACATTCGTATTTTGGTTTATGATTATTCATTATTTTAATATGTCACACAAAGATAATAATTGGATTTATAAATAAATACATACCTATCTTATATTATACGATCATAATTTATCTTAAATAACAAGTTCAGCACTTTTCATCGATCTCTTAACGAAGATGTAATGAATAGTTTAAATTTTAACTCAAAAGCATGTAACGTATTTACTAACAACTACGAATAGATTTTTAATGCTTCGATTAAAAATTAAACTTGTATAAAATGTTAGAAGTATTTGTAATGTGATACGAGATAATATAAAGTTTGTGTGAGATTTTAAATTATTTGGTTCAAAATGGTAATTTGTCTTCATATTGTGGATTTTATTATTAATAACTAAATATTTAATGTGCATATTTATGTTTTTAGTGTAAATGCAGTTTCTTTGATACTGTGGATTATATTGTAAAACTTACTTTTTTACGATAGTTAGAGTATGTATTATGTATAATATTCATATATTTTTTATTGTTAAATATTTTATTAATGGCTTTCAGTCGTATTCTGCTGAAATAAATAAGTAAATAAATCATTTAAATTTATTATAAATCCAAGTACGTATGAAAACATCCTCATACTAAACAATATTTTGTTTGGTTTGTGTTGTGAATTTGGGATAGATTGGCAACAGAATTTGATCCAGGATTTTTTCATTTAAATCTGAGACTCAGTATGAGGTTACTAATTATCTTGCCTAATAGGTATACCTACTATACTAATATATTATTAAAATTTTATAGAACCAATAAAATGTTACACTTTGCCACTATCATTTGTGAAGCATATTTTTATTGGTTTAAAAATAAATAAGGTTTAATAACGCTAAAAATGCAATTTTTCAGAAAGTTCATTAAATTTTAAATACCTATTACATATAGTTTATGATAGACTTGTTAAGTTTGGGATTAGTACTTTATTTTTACAATTTATAATATACTTTGTATGAAGTATTATGTTTGATATTTATTTAATGTTTTTCATCGCTTTTAACAGGAGCAAGTACCGTCTTATCAAAACACATAAAATGAACATTGTAAAAGGGACATAGACACATTAATTTTATCCTCGGGTATTGAATACATACATATCAGGAGAATATATGACTTAAAAGAAAAGGAATGAAGCATTATTACACATGTGTGTTTTGTGTGGTGTCACACTTGTGCAGGTTATATTGTTTTTATGTAAGCATGGAATTAAATGACTAGGATTGTCTTTATGGAGCAACCAAATGTAGATGAAGAATTCGAATCGTTATTTGGATATGAAGTTATAAAAAACTAATTATTTGTCTATTAAAAAATCCTTCAAAACCAATTTTAGAACATCACTAAAAACAATTCGTAAATATTATTTTGGCAATTGAAACTAATGTCAATTCGCAAGCCACACATTTACACAATTTCAACACTTTTGTATAATGATTTATTTGTTAATTTTTTCATAGCCAATAGATCCCCATTGGGACCACTTATCTATGTGCTTACCCTTAGATATTCGTGGGACTATGTCATTTGATGAGTATAAATTCTTATATAAAGAACTAAAAAGCCCTATAGAGCCAATTTTAGGCGTACTAACGTCTTTTTACTTTTGCTTAAAATTATTAAACATTTTATTTTTTATTTTGTTTCTCTCTCCAAAAATGTAGGATCTTTTTTTTATTTAAATATAAATATTGATTAAATATTTACATTTACGAAGTGACTAATAACATATTTACTAACCATACATAGTTATTATGATATAAAAGCGTGTGGTAGGTAGATACATGTGTGTTTGTGTGTGTGTTTATATATATTTGTAATTATTGTGTGTGTATCGGGCGTGTTGCCGCCGAGCTTCTAAAAGCCACTTAACCCTTCTACCTGCCCACTAATATCGCGACTCTACCTATTCAATAATCATCATTCCGTTGTCTATATTAATACGCTGATGTTTGTAACACGTAATTCACACGTTTATTTCTCTATGTATAATAATGCTATTTTATCATTTTTATTAATGCCTTTCACCTATAATTATTATTTTTTGGTAACAACTAGGGTTATTGTAATTTTTTTGGGTTTCGTGCCTACCCTAATTCACAAACATTAGATAACCTTATATTGAAATAAATATACAAACCTACCTAAATATAATTTTGAATAAAACGTACTAAAATAATTTAATTAGTCGAATTAGGTATACTTCTTCTTCGCCCTCGCCTTTATCCCATTTACTTGGGGTCGGCTCTCCTAGTCCTCATCTTCCAAGCTTTCCGGTCCCCTGCGTCCTCTGGCAATTGTGGACATCCAGATGGTCACTGGTCTGCCTGGTTTTCTGGGTATACAAATTGATTTATTTAAAAAAAAGATGTATCTGAGTTTTTGTTATAAACCCAAATACAACCTTATACACCTTTTACAGTAAGCTTAAAGCTTGTGTCGTGAAAGGGAAGTTTGCCGGCACCTGGGATCCAACCGTGGACCCCTAAAAATATATTTTTAAATATACCCCTAAAATATACCTATAATTAAAAAAAATATGTTTTATACTTAGGTACCTACTGATTTTTATATAAAAAAAATATAATGCACGTAACGTAATACTCTCTCAAATTATAATCTCGATGGGTCGCGTGCTGAAGACATTCACAAAACAAATGTACATACATACAATAAAAATATAATCTTTGAAAAACAAAAACTTGTAAAGAGAAAAAAAAACAAGATGTTGACAGGTTTCTGGACAGACGCATTTGTGTCTCGAGATTATGTTGACAAATAATCCCCTCAGGAACTGGCGATAAGCAAAGGTTGTCTGTACGATGATGTTACTCACAAACGTTATTGCTTTTCCAACTGAAATTTATGCCGAAAGTTTATTTGTCAATGTGATTTATTTGTTTACAATAAAAAGTACATTATAGACCGGCGGTACTTGGTGGAATTTCATATAAAGGTAAATCCAAACCTAACGAATAGTCAATCTCTTTTTAACTCTTTATAAATTTTCAGAAAAAATATGACACACTTCGTAAAATTCTATCGTTAGTTGGTATTCAATCTTAAATCACATTGTCTTTAAAGGTCAAAATAATAATAAAAAAAAAGTAGCAATGAGGTATACCACCACAATGAATATACTATTTTTATTGGTATTGTTAGTTGATAGTAGTACATGCCATGACTATTGACAGATTGAGATAATAATATAGCTTACAAAATAAATTTTCAACTTCTACTCCTTATTTATAATTCACTATATTTCTTTGACAAATTAACTTATACCTACATAATGAGTATTATAATACTAACTACGGATAGTTTGTAATTGTTTTGTATTACATAATATGATAATTAAATGATAATAATAAAATGATAATTTGAGTTCGTCGGTAGCCTGGAGGTAGAGTCTCGGCCTCGTGAGCATGGGGCCCGTGGTTCGATCCCAGGTGCCGGCAAACTCCCCTTTCACGACACAAGCTTTTAGTTGCTTACTGTGAAAGGCGTATAAGGTTGTATTTGGGTTTAACAAAAACCCAGATATATCTTTTTAAAAAAAATATATATAATTCTACATGAATACGTTTCTCAGTCAACTTTGACCTGTTATATTTTAACAAGCAAATTACAAGTGATCTAACAAAAATTTAGTTAAAGATAAATAATATACTTTATCTAAATATTACATTATTGTTTATTTTAATCCCATGATTTCATCATTGAAAATAATGCGATTACTTACTCTTTACCGCCGATAAATATTTTTTAACAGAATAAATTGTTATTTTGTATTTATACGTACTCCAATTTGTTATTAATTGACCATCATAAGTATTTGTCGCGTTATTAAATTGATACATTCCGCCAAGTATAGAATAATAAGGAGTATAGTACGATTATTTCATATAGGTACTTCTAAGAATCTGTTTAATACACGTAGAAGTTTTCATAAAATATATATTCTTATTCGGTGTATCTTTATTATTTTTAAATATTTTTTATCGAAAATGAAAAAAATCTTGATCCAATGTCGTATAATGTATTTTTGACCAAACTTTTGACAGATGATTTTCAAGTTATTACAATTCAATTTTCGGAGTCGTAATACTCCTTTTAGCCATTTTAATCAGACAATACGGCCTTTCTAATACTAGGTTATATTATTATGAAATATTATAGCAAAACTGATATATACCTTAATTACAATTTATAGAAAACCAATTCGCCTTTGAAGATTTACGATTCCAATGATATATAACATTATCACACACTCAAAAATAATAGCTGTTGGTTTTATCAACAGCTTTGTTCTTATACCGCCGTCATCAAATAAACGTTATATTATTATTATTATTTGTGTTTTTTAATTACTGAGTAACTAATATATATTATAATATTATATTATCCTATCATACAAGGTGCTATTCTAAAAACGTAGCTCATGGAACATATTATATTTGCTTTGACCCCAATGATTCAGCTTTAGACCAGTTACGTATATGAAGCGAGTGTCTTATGGATCATTTTAAGTTAGTATACCTAGGCTTAATCATTCGAATTCCAGGCATCTAATGACATAGAAAAATATATGAACAGACGTTCCACATTGAAAATAATTAATTTGCTTGAAACTTAAGTTTCTGTGGAATATTTCTGGGCTGTAGGTCGGGGAACCAAGGATTTGATGTGGAATAAGTAATGAACACAGCAATTTAAGCCAAAGCCATACAAGTTAATTTTAGATAGAATTATTATAATTTAATAAAACTCACCAATCCGCTATGTAGAGAAATACCTTTATAATATTATTCGTTAGTTCACAATACGAACACACGAATATTAAATTTACATTACTGAAATCGATAATTTATAGTGCAAATAAATAATTAACGTTATCAATCTCCCATCGTTTATGTATGTATGTAATATGTAAGTACGTGAGGATTATTCTCAGCTGTACTGCAACAGGTGGATTACCTTGATGTGACTTATGTTCTATCCTATCTCATTGTATCAAAACACATAAAAAACCTGCTTACATACTACAAGTACCTACATTCTTGGGATTATCACTATGAAGGCTCATCACCTGTGAATAAAAATGATGAGATCTCTAGTTAATTAAGTATGATAACAGTTATGATTAATTTTGTTAGTGATTGATCTTCCAAAAATAAATATCAATTTTCTTATACAAATATATTTAGGTAATGTAATAAACGAGTAGCTGCATGATTATGTCTACATACGTAATTTGTAATGAGGCGTCAATGAGATTAATGTGATATACTTCTTATTAATTTCATTCATTGACGTACGTTGTACATATTTTTTTCTTTCATGATATGAAAACAACGATGTGGTTCTCGCAAGACTCTGCGAATGTACAATAATATTTGGACAATAAAGGTAAAACACATATATTTAGTACTGCCGCAGTGACTTCATTAGTCACGAACCGGCTTTCAAGAGATTTTGCTCTCATCGTCCGGCTAACGCCCTAGCCCTTCAAACTTGAGATTTATAAAGTCTCTGTGGAAGTTCTAAACATGAATATTTTATTTTTAATAATTCAACATTAACCGCTAACTACTAGTGTTTGAGTCTTGACATCTATTTAAGTTCACGGCTTCAGTAGGTATAATATCTACCTACCTATCTACGGTAATAATTATTATTATAGTAGCGGTTATCATTACACTGTTACCTATAAGGTTTTATAATATGAATTCGGACAAACTATTCTTTATACATCCTTGAGAGTATAATAATAGTTATCTACATGTACGTCTACAATTATTCTTACCATTTTCACACAGTAAAACTATCGTGTCCGACGGATTGAAATCGGTGTGCACACGGTGGTCACATTAATCCGTTGAAATCCAAAAAGAAGATACCCAACTTATATGTACTACTATCAAATATGCGTAAGAAATGTTTCCATTAATAAATAAATTTGGATTTGAATTATATTATCTCATATGTACCTACTTAGAAGTCATCTAAGACACAAGGCACAAAAAAACTATTAAGCAACTGAAACATGGAATAAATGTGTAGAATACTTCAAAAGTACTTAATTCTATTCTTAGATCATCTATAATAAAATTAAAAACAAATAGTTTCTTCTACTATATTGATTTTTATTGAGAAAGACGTCTTTCATCTTTCATGGACATTATCAATCATCTATAATAATTAATCTTCATAATGTAGCCATATAAAATGAGAGGCCTGTATCCGAAGATGGACTCGAAATATGAAGAAGTAGATGTAGCTAAACTCAAACTTAAATACGATTAATTGAACCATCTTATCATAAGACAAGAGATGTGCGTCTCTTCACAAATCAAAATACATTTAACCAAAGTTGGAATAAAATTGGATAATTTTAAACCATTTGGTATCCGACACAAGTTTCATTTTGTAAAAGTCTTTAGTGTAGCCTCCAACTTGGATTGGATCTAATCATCCGCAATTGATACCTTACGTTAAGTAGATACATATTCATAAAGCACAAAATAATAATTATTATTAATGATGTATTACATTGTATCTCATCACCATCAGCTGTGTAGATATTTCGAAACATCGCTCTGTGGACCGAAACACTTTTAATGAGTATTCATATAACTATTTTGATTAAGATATTTTTTATTTCGTGTCAGTTAATCTCTGGTCTCGTTTCCGTGGAGTCCTCGACAAACAATAGGTATCTCACTCTTTTCTGCAAATTTTAAGAGTAAAAGGTAAGTGTTTATAAAACATCACATTTAACAACATCTTCAACTAAACTTTGAGATATTATTATTATTCTAAAAATATCGCCCTGCACTGAGACCATAACAGCTTTTGGCCAAAGCGATCTCAGCAGGATATGCCACCCATCCTGAATCTCTGATTTTTTTATGGCACTGATAGTATCACCTGTATGTTCATCAAATGTTGTTGGACCGCTGGCTATACCACTTGCAGGAGATTTTGCAATGGTAAAAATAGACACCGGGTAAATTTAATTTTATAATTAATATTATTTTAATTTTGTTATTGAATCATCATTACATATCTTCTTTTTTGCGCAAATTTTCTTGATTGGTTTTTTTACCTCTGAACAAAACTACCGTATTTAATTTATTTAATATCATCACAATGTAATTGATTCAGTTTTTATGAAGTTTGTTTTGTTAATTATGTTCATTAATATTTCGTTAAGGCCATCAGCCAATTCAATAAAAAAATCGGAAGATTTCAAAAAATCCATTCGGATTACCTCTCATTTCATTAAACTTTTCATTAAGAATCTGTCTATTAAGTTCAACACAGCCTTGAAAGAATAAAGTTTTTTTTTTATTTGAGGAATTCAATATCTACATTTTGAATAATTAAATAGCTATCAAGAACAATTCACCATAATAATCAATTAAATTTTTAAGCTACGATATTATTTCCTGGATTTCAGTTTTAAAAGGATTCCAAAATTTAACCGATAATGCAACGTTGCGTTTAATAACTGTGTATTCTCATATTCATATAAAAACCGTAGTCCCGTTACGTAAGTTTTTAATTTAGTTAAATCATTATCGTATACAATGAATTGTTAGCGTTCTTTTCTGAAACATAGGTAAGAAACTGATATATTTTATTCACTATAGTTTAGGTCTAATAAATTATTTCTTTCTTCTTTCGCCTCTTAATGGAACCTCTCTTTCTTTTACAATACACCATTCCTATAACAACGTTAACAGAACAAAAAAAAATGTATTCTAAATACTCTGAAAATCTACTTTCACAGTTTAACGTCTTTTAATTAAATTAGAACACATACAACTTTTCTTGTCTCGTTTTGTCTTTAACGGGCTTCGTGGATAATTTGCTCTCTTGTCTATCTATTTAATGTTGCCTAAACAAATCACTCTATTGCTAAACTGAAATAGTCTTGTTTCTTCCACGTATTCTCAAAAGTTAATTATATAAACGAATATACACCAATGTACACCAAGACATTCTGTTAGGTAAAATAGGAAATTATTACCCATAATTGTATTTTACTTGTACTTAATGTGTTGAACGTGTAATCGTCGGACCATCAATTCACACACCTGAATGTTTGTGTCGTACCTATGTACCTACTGCATATTATAACATCACATTCATGGTGTGATTTGCAAAGATTGAGCGTTTAATTGGAATGACATTCAATTATTTTAATAATAATCATATTATATTATATATTATGAAACAAATTAGGTCGGTTTGCCTTCAGTTTAATTGACGCTCTTCATTTTACTGCGAATATGATAAATGCAATCATATCGTGAAATTATATTATCAAATTTCATATATTTGTTGATAATTCATACCTTTACGAATGATTTAGATATGTTTAAAAGAATTAATCAACTTCGTGACGTTTGTTCTAGTACAAATAAATCTAATAAAATAAAGAACTGAAAATCAATACATACATCTGTTATTTTTCTCTGCTTGCTTATCAATAAACTATTTTTTCTTGATCTCAATGTTTTTTCTTCTCAATCTATTCCCATACATTCCTGAACGAAGACCTCATTCATTTCTTTCCATGTGTACCGATCCCGAGTCGTCTGCATCCAATAACTCAACATCTTCAACAAATTAACTTAAAATATATTGAATTATAAAATAATAGTACCTTACCTATACTTAACTATAATTATGAAATGGGTATAATTACAAGACGTACTTAATACTTAAGTATAGTTAACCCTTCGGTTATTTCAGTCCATGTTGACCTAACTTATCTTATTAGTCTTTAAATGTACTTAATACCTAAATTGTATAATTGTGTGGATCACACACACTTGACCTTACAATATTAGGTATGGTATTTCACATCATATGTTATCGCATCTTAGAATTTATCAAATGAACCATATCGTAACTATGGATAAATTTATGTTTCATATATAGCCACTTGAAATATTTTCTAAAACTTTCATCTTATCTAAAATATTATATCGAATAGAAATCAATATTTTTTTTATTAGATATTTATCTTTTTTTTTAAGTATTTTGTAATAATATGACAACGATATCAGAGCGCAGGGAATGTCGTGGAAAGAGGTGACGCAATTGGCGCAGAGACGCTCTGAATGGAGGAGGCAGGTTTCTGCCCTGTGCTCCCGAGAGGAGCATCGAGGGCGAGATGATGATGATGATGATGATTTTGTAATAAATTGAAGAAGATCCTGCGATTTTTGAATTGTCAAAATTATAATTATCAAAGATTTTAGGACTATTAAAACGGCTAGATAGATCATCCATCATTATAATTATACTATTCTTTTTACAACATATTTTGTTCTATTTAATATTAGTTATACAGTGAAAATCTAAAAAAAGGAAATTCTTTTCGATGGTGCAGGATCTATCACAGTTCAAATTAATTTACACGAATAAAATAAATGTCGAAATGCTAAATCTAAAAGTTGATTGAAATTTGAAGATATTTGATATCAGGTAATAAATTCATCCTTTGTATCAAGATGATCGGTTATTATAAATTAGTCATTCCTCACTGCCATAGATCAAACACTAATTGTTTAATTGGCCCATCTTTATAATGCTCCAGCCATTGGTATCGTGGAGGGACTATATGTATGTAATTTGCAGCCTGTTGGATTGCTTTATACTTTGTAACTTATTACCATGTGTAGACCTATATTATTATTGTACTATTTTAATCATAACCTTTGATCCTGATCTGCTCGGTATATACGAGTACATAGAAATTTGTAGAGTTTCAAAGTTATTTTTTATGAGTTCGTTTATTATTTTAATATTAAACACTATACTTTTCAATAAATCATAATTTTATGTGAGGTATTTTTTAATAGATACTTGGAATAGCTGGACAGTAGTGGTCGGAATTACCAATCCGCATAGGGGCAGCTAGTGGGGCTTTCAATAACATGAACAAAGTTTGGAAGGCGTCTGGACTCAGCATCAGGACAAAATGTCGCTTGTTCAATGCGTGCATCATCCCAATCCTTCTATATGGCTGTGAGTCTTGGCACTTAACCAAGGCTCAGGAGCGGAAGATATTAAGCTTTGAAAACGGGTGTCTTAGAAGGATTTTGGATATCAATTAATGGTATGAACATGTTACAAATGATGCTGTGCGCCGGCGCACCCAGCAGAGACCTGTAATCTCCGTAATACAGGAGAGACGATGGTCCTGGCTGGGACATGTTTTGAGAATGCCTAATGATAGTTGGCCAAAAAGAGCACTGTTTTTCCATCCGCAGGGGTTCCGTCGGCCCGGGCGTCCCTCTTTCACAATACACCGTTCCTATGACAACGATATCAGAGCGCAAGGAATGTCGTGGAAAGAGGTGACGCAATTGGCACAGAGACGCTCTGAATGGAGGAGGCTGGTTTCTGCCCTGTGCTCCCGAGAGGAGCGTTGAGGGCGATGAATGAATGAAGTGTAGTGGTATTATCTTTAAGATATACTAAACTTACTACATAATCCAACCTATCTTTACGAGTTTAGGCTTTTCTGATATAACATTTATATTACTAACTCGTTATTTGGTTATGACCAAAAATTTGTTTCATATTTGAAGAATGTCTAACACTTTTTTTGTTATATATACATTTATATTGATATTTTTCTTTAATGAAGAGATTTCGTAAAATTTTCTTTACAAAATATTCTGGAGTACCTTATAAATTCTTATATGTACATGATTATTATTGATATAAGTAATAAATATCATAGACGATATGTTAACAATTCAGGTGTTTAATAATACCATAGGCATGTAGGTATGTAATGAGCTAATGCACCCAATATAATTAATTGTTTGTCTATCGAAAAGCAAGATTAATAATATTGTATTTATTGACTAACATTACAACTTTATTTTTAATAAGCAAATGAAGGATTACGATCGGCGACGTCATTTATAGATAAACATTGTCAGTAAGCAATGTTTGCTCACATGTCATGTGTAAACATTTCCTGAAACTACATAATTACATCATTTTAGTGACCTTGCTTTCAATGGAAGAGTACTCCATCATTATCTATGTAAAATTCATTAAATCATGAATATGCCATCACAGCATTTCCCACAGATTGTGTAGCCAGTGGACTGCATGTAATATACATGCAAATCATCGTCCTCTCCGTACCAATAAAATTAAGACATTCAGAATGGGTCGCATATCACCCTCATCGCTGAATTAAACATGTTTATTATCATGTACGGGATGCTTTACGAATATCTCATTTTTATAGGATACTCAAAAATTTACAAGGAATAGTTGGAAATCTGTTCTCTACCGGGTATAAAATTAACCGGAATCCACAGGATATAAAATTATGAAGATGTTATATTTTTATTACAATACAAGTACCTAAAGCTTTTGTACATCAATTTCTCGTAAAATATCCCTTTGTAGCGTAATAGAAGTTAATAAAACTCAATATAACAGACTATTTTATTCGATTATTATTGATTTGAGAAATCTAATTCAATGTCACTCAATTCAGTAAATGGAGTTGTGATGATCGTGTTTGATACGAAAATTGTTCTTGGAATTTCATAAAAACAATTTACTTTCTTGTTTATTTATTTTATTTTTGTAAAAAAGATTAATCTACGTTGAAATAAACCCAAATACACCTCCAAAATACCCTTACGGTAAGCTATTTATTCGTGTCGTGAACGTGCAATACTTCGGCTGCAGGACGGATTCAAGACTCTATCGTCGGATTACCGACCATTTTATTTTCATTGGATGCATTTAGTCTTTTTTCAATGCTTTTGATGCAAAACAAAATGCCAAAGAGTATAAAATATCAATTACTTCTTGGGTTAATCATTATATTCATGTGCGTTTACTATGACATTGAATACTGTCCTTCGTTGAGGATATATGTAGGGCAACACACCTCAACACTCCCATTGACACGGTGTTTATATTATACTGCGTATTATGTAGTGTAAAATAGTGATTATATGAGTGATATGTGATTAGTACTGCTTCAGTTAATTACTGTGATGGGATGATCAGCTACATAATATTATCTCCGCGGCAATGATGCATTATTATGACACACCTGTCCGCAAATTATCTACAGATACCATTAGCAACAATTCACACTTCAAAATTACTCATTTACTGTGACTAATAGAGAAATTATGTCGATAGTTCACATGGTTAAAGTGCATTTATTTTTGCAATATTCGTATTCAACCACAAAACAAAAGAAAACGTCAGATGAATTCAAATACTTATTTACTGTGCCTATAATGAATTTATGTTATAAAATATTTATTAAAAACATCTTTTTAAGTGGCCAGTAACCTAATGATAGAGTTTCAGCTTTTTAGTCGAAAGATTCAGCAATAAAAAAAATCGTTTTTGGCAATGTTTGTTTTTTTAAGAAAGGCTTTACAAAATATTAAGGATAATGATAATAATAATTTATTTACCAAAAAAATATTTACAGAACAGAGTATAAAATTTTTTTTACTATTTAAATTCACATTTATGAACTCAATATTACCTCACTGGATTTGCACCCGTATCGAGGTATTATTATAACAACTACAAAAAAAATACCATAAAAAATAACAAAAAATGACAAAAGCAAAAAAGAAAAAGGCTTCACATGAAATGCAAAAGAAATCGTTCACTTTTGCCTTTTATAATTTTTATTCTTTTAATATTGTGATGTACGATTTCATCATATAATAATTCTTCTCATTCCAACAGTTCTTTTGTTATTATCTTGAAGTACCTACATATATTGTGTGCAGTTGATAATTACTTATTAAAAGTATATCATTCACTCTCAACACCGCTCTGTGATTATTTATTGTTTATTGCTTATTGCTTATGTCAAACAAATGACACATGCGTAAATATTTCGCAATGATGACGCAACTACATAGGTACAAAATGATATTATACAGATTGTGCAGATTTATCTACCGACAGTAGAACATCATTTAGGAATACATGCCTTAGCAGTTAGGAACATGATACAAGAATAGTATTTAATTTATAAATTATATCACATCATTGACATATGTTATTTTTTTCCTCATAATTCTTCTCTCGTCATTTGGTTTATCGTCTGTGACTCACAGATATTTCTTTTGTCTTGAATCTCAAATAAATATCAAGTTTTAATAATAAATAAAAATAAATTGGTATTACCTAGTTTTTTTCCGATTCAAACCTCCGTACTGAATAAGTATTATATACGGTTATTTTTTATAATTGTTTTCTATATTCAAAATAATCTTGATACAAATTAATGTTCTTTTTCTATTATTCAAAAGTTTTGTGATTAACGCTGTGGAAAGCCATTTTAATACTGAAACGCAATACCTTTTTTTTTAATGAATGCTTTTTATTTCCACATTTTTCTGTAAAAGTATGTAATTGGTGGAATTTGTATATTCACTATATTAATCTAGGGTTTGTATGTACACATTGTGAAAAGGCATTTACATATTTGATATTAAAAAAATATATAAATAATTAAACGTAGGTACTCATTTCGAATGCTTCCAAAATTTTCAACTTTTCACCTTTATTACATTCATGAATCAATTACAAATTTTATAAATTAAAAAAAGTCCCTTGTTTCTTACATGTTTCGCTATCTCACATTGTGTGCTATAATTTTTGATTCCTCTTATTTTTTTTCACACTGACCTATATAAAACTTTTCACAGTTTTCACAGCTTATTTTGCAGAGACCATATTGCGCCAAGACGTTTTTTTTTTTTATTGTTGAACAATAATATTTTTTCTGTTTTTAATTGTGTATGAATATTGTATATTTTACTGTGCTATCATTATATGCATCACTCATCGTTAAGGTGAACACTGTCATAGTGAGTGGTGTTATTTTTAATTTACAATAAATAAATTTTATATGAATACTTTTGTCTGTATAAATAATGACAATAATGACATATGGTGTAGAAACAAGAGAAGACATGGTACCATCAAAAAACCTACTAAGAACAGCAGAGATGAAAACATTACGTGCTATTGCGGGCAAAACTCTCAGAGACAGAATAAGAAATACTGAGATTAGGAACGTATGCAACACGGAGGACATCGTAAGATGAAGTAGGAAAAGGAGACGATTCTGGAGAGACCATGTAGATCGGATGGCTGAAAACAGAATCGTACATATAGCTGCTAAGGAAACACCAGTCGGTTCACGTCCCCGAGGAAGACCACCAAAAAGATGGAAAGACATCTGGTCTTCAGCATCACAAGAGGTATCAACTTCTGAACTAACAGATCAATGATCTACATTACGAGGAAGAAGAAGAAGTCTCTATATAAGATGGAGTTTACCTATTCACAGTATTTTCGCTATGGCTTAATTTTACTCTGTGCAAAACATTTATATATAAATGATATTTTTTTTTTCTTCCAAATTCATGTTGTACCTTACTCTGATTAGTCGATTAAGGATCGAACTCCACCTATTACTTTGAATTGGTTAAATATTGTATAATTCAATTCTCTAATAAAAATATATTTTTAGAGATGTGTATCCTATTATATTATTACATACATGGTATTTTTTCTAATTTTTTTTATACTTAAAAATATTCCAAACTTACCTCGTGACCTTTAAATATCTCCAAAACTCATCAGAACATTCAGACATCTAACATGTTATGATTATTTGTTTAAATTATCAGCGGTATTTTTTTAATCTCATCAATAATAATTACAACCATTAGGAATATGAATGCCTTATTCTTCCTACAACAAACAACAATGCTGAGCTCTGTTTGTGAATTTTATTAAAGCTTGTATTATTTTTTTATAAATACGCGAGAATTTTATTTTACCGAATGATTAATAAAAACCTTCCTTGTAGTTATTGATCTTGGCCAATTATTATTGTTATTCTCTCGATTAGATTAATACAGGTGTTATTATCAAATTATATGTAAAGGTGTTTATGATTCTATTAAAATTATTACGATATTTAAAATTATTTATTTTTCATAAATAATTAAAATAAATTAAAGAAATAATTATTTATTTTTAAAAAAAATTTATAGATTTGAACAAATCACTCGAATCGGGTGGATTGCCGTAACCGATTATAGATTTGAAATTTTTAGTAGTTCCTACATCATTTCTCAGTTACTTTTAGTGGTTCTCTTTCAATTAATTTATTTTTATTTAATACAATTGCCACAAAATCCGTTAATTTATATTTGTATATGATTAATACTCGTGGTGCTGGAGGCGTCTGCTGCGCATACCGTGGACAGCAAATAGAACAAATTCGTCCATTCTCGAAGAACTGAATATAAAGGAACGGTTGTCCACCATATGCATGCGCCGTGTCCTGCAGTACTTTGGGCACATCGCACGAAGAGGACCAGACAACCTGGAGAGACTTGTTTTGACTGGAAGTGTGGAGGGCAATAGAGCTAGGGGGCGCGCACCAATGAGATGGAGTGAGCAGGTGAAGGGGGCTACGGGGGGGACATTGCATGAGGCGCTGCGAAGAGCGGAAGATCGAAATCGCTGGAAGCATTTTGTGCACACCTATACAAATTATGGTCACGATCCTCAGCACTGAGGGACCGACAACAAAGAAGAATACTCGTATTTTTTTTCATCACTATTCAAATCATTTTTTAATCAATTACGTAAACTTTTCACCTTTTACAAGATTGACAAGTTGTTAAAGGGAGTCTTCCATACTATTGAATACCTTGTGGATGAAAAACAGTGTCCTTTATGCACTAACTATTATTAGACTTTCTCAAACTTAAACACATTCACGATAATCGTATCTCCAATATCAAAATAACTACAAATTGTCACTAAATAATCAGTTTATTTATGATATCTTTTACTTCATAGCATGCAAAATCCTTCCAAAATTTTTGAATATTAATATTAATAAAACATATCTGTTTATCACTTTCACATGATATTATTTGTCGCGAGCCGGTATTCCAGAACTTCTGCCCTCATCATCAGCGTTAATCATTTTTCGTGTGGAATTAAATATATTTAATAAATTTATTTATCATCTTTTTATAAATTTTTCAATATTACAAATTTAGAACTTCAATCCTTTGCCTTTTTGTGTTTGGTTGTAATTATCTTAATTTTTATAATGGGGTTCCACAATCGGCGTCCTTCGATATTAAATCCCAGATACAATGAATTACAATAATTATTATGATTGGATCATTACTCTGGTGCAATATGCGACAGTGCAGATTATACGTAGAAATTATATTATTAATACATATATTTACGTATTACTATTATTCTTTCATATAGCGACACGAGATGTGCACTGTTCGAGTACAATACCTACAAAGCATAAATATTTTAGTCCGCTCACACATTGTTTGTCTGTGTGAATAAGTAGGTATGTTTTAGTAATGGTAAATCCAGTTCTTTTTCAGTAATCGGTACTTGAGACATCGTTCTTCAAAACAATTCGTTCTTTACATTCGTTCTCGTTCGTGGAATTTGTCACGCGATTTTCACCTTAGTCTCTTTGAAAATGAAGTATTTTAAAGGCCTTTTTCCCAAAAGACGACACGAAGATTTAAATCCTTAAATCTCGTTTGTGATATATGTCACGCGATTTTAAACCTTAGTCTCTTTGTAAATAGAGTATTCTAATGGTATTTTTACCAAAACAACTTCACAAAGATTTAAATCTTTGAATCATGTTTGTTACATTTGACACGCGATATAAAACCTTAATTCCTTTGAAAATAGAATACTCCAATGGCGTTTTTTCCAAAATAATAACACGTAGATTTAAATCCAAGAATCTCGTTCTCAACGTTTGACACGCAATATGAAACCTTAGTATCTTTGAAAATAGAGTATCTTAAGGTTTTTTTTCCAAAAAAAAAACACACACGAAGATTTAAATCTCGTTCGTGACTTTATTTGCCACGCGATGTTAAACCTTAGTTTCTTTGAAAATATAGTACTTTAATGTAATTTTTCCCAAAAGAACGAAAAAGACCGAACAGATTTGGCATTGAGGATTTAGTTCTTCGAGTTAAGTTGAAGAACGAATACATAAAAACGAATACTCAGATTCTGAACAATACTAGTATGTTTACAGCACCGGTATTTACTGCGGGTGAGCCGCGCCACTCGGACCTCCGCGCGGTAGACTGAAGATATCAAATTTTGGAAGTTAACGAGTACAAAAAATATTACATTTTTTCAAAATTCCAATTTAAAAAAAAATTGACAATTTTCTCAAATTGCTACACCACATTACAAATTTAGAAACGCGATGGTATAAATTTTAAAAGATGATTTTATTTTATGAAATTCCTATACCAAATTATCATCAGGGACCGCGCAAAATTGTCTTACACAGGATTGATTGTGATTCGCCGATGTGATTCGCCCTGGGCTCCGCAAAAGTTAGGACCATCACTGTATAGTTATATTGTTCTCAATAGCCACCTTTATCATATGAAAACTAACACCCTCGATTTAATCTCTGATGCGTTGAGCTATTAGCTATTAGTTGAGCGATAGATTTCTAAGGATAGGTAAAAAATAAGACATTTTTATTATATTGACATTGATATTTGTGAGAGCGTGTCTACAATATAAGAATAATTAGGTATATCAAACTACGTGTCTTACATCAAAATTATAACAAAAACTTTTTTTACCTGTTAAACTATTCCGAGTTTATAGCTAGTACATAATATGTACTGTAATAATTATTACACAGTGGAATAATGTAAAATATACCTATGCACCATGTTTAATATTAAAACCACAGGATCATAATTGTCCCCGCAGTAGTATGTATGTATGTACATAATACAATTATATTATTATGCTGCTCCTGACGCGGACACTATCTAGAATCTTATTTAGTAGGTATGTATTTATTTGTTTTTGGGAAATGAAATCAGTCAGTACAACAAACAAAAGCATTAAATTTTACATAGAATGTGAACCAAAAATGTCTGTCTATGTTACCAAAACCCAAAAATCATGAAATGAGATCATCAAATCCATGCAATATAACATTCTAAAATAAAAACTTTAACATAATATAGTAAGCCATTGGCAAAAACTAAAAATAACAGCCATTTAAAAACTGGAGAATGTAGGATAAGAGGAATTTAAGAAATCGCAGTCGCAAACCAAACCGTGCAAAAACTAGCAACCTTGAGTTGCACAGAGCGTATTTGCTGTATTCGTAAGGAACAATCAAGGGAAAATTGTCCAATAAGATAATCAGAATCAACGATGCCTTGTATAATCTTATTTTAGTAAATCATATAATTATTAGTGCGTGTATTTTCTAAATTTGTGATGAAGGCTGATTGCTTTCTGTTATCAAAAACCAAATTCACCGATGAGGTATGTTAATTAGCATGAATATTTTCATATTTTATGAGCACAGATAGAACGTATGTCTCGTTTAAAACATTTAGTTAATCTTTTGGCTACCCTACGAACCTAAGATACCAGATAGAATGCTTGATAAGATCCATGTCGGGAGTAGCACCTCTGGTAAGTTACTAAGATAAAGCGCAGTAGGTAGGTAGGTGCACTGTGTGGTGTGCAAAACAAGTGTATTCAGTAATAATTACACGTCCCATGAAAGCGTCTTGCGGTCATTCTCATCTTGTGCTCATCACAGGCTAATTCATACCTTTCTGTATTTCTACTTATTCATTAACTTCCCGGTATTGACTCAGACTGTGTGCTCTATGCTGTGCTGACTTCTACTTCACATTCAGCACTTTATACCTAAATATTTTTTCTTTATTCAAATTCAATTTTCTTTATTCTTGAACATCGAAACAATAACAAAACCGTGGAACAGAATTACCCTCCCATTCTTTTCCGCAAGTTTTCGATTGTTCTGTAAATGGCGTTTATTCGTAAAACATCACGTAAGAGGCATTTAACACCTTCAATTCGTCGATAAGGTTTGCTACCAATAATGAATATTTCATGTCACGGTGAGAATGGCCTACTTATCTATTACATTCTGTTAGTATGAACCATAAGCTAACCCGTTTGTGGGAGATGTCGTTATTGATATTATTCAATTTTTTTCTTTCTGATAATATTATTGACAACAAATAAAAGACAACGTCACCTTATTCGGTAGTGCTCTGGACGAGACTTGAACCCGCATCCCTACCTTTACGCGAGGAGTGTAATATGGTAGTTTTATGTGTTAAATTTACATTAATCTCTTTGTTTTGCATTTTATTTATTTTTAATACAGACACATCTATAATTTATATCCTACTTTTGTCTTTGTTTCTCTGACGTGCGTAGGTATAACCTCCTCTTAAATCTCGAAAGTATCGTACAAAGTATTAAATACACTGTAATTTATATGTACATACTTGTGTAATTGGTATACATACATAATAAATATAAATACATACATATACAGTCTAGTACACATACATACTCGTACGAGTAGGTACCTATACCTATGTAGATACCTACCATTACTCCATACAGTCTTATAGACACGTACTTGCATACAGTTTATATTACGTTATCATTATCTCCGGAGAGTTTATTGTATTTATGAGCTTATCCATGTATATTTTTTACATATTTGGCGAGTATTATCAAATTATTTTTTTAAAACTAAAATTAACCAAAAATTAATATTGTGTTAAAATTTTCCATGGAGCACCCGGTAAAGAATTGGTCTCCCACTTGGTGAGTTTTCAAGTGCCCTGTAAAAGGCAGGTGTTCAAAAATAAAAACATTTTTACATATTCAATTCAGCTATAAGGATTGCCACGCATCCTGAATCTTATGGCATGGAGATCAAATTCAGGATGTTTGTAACATGTGGGCAGCTTTCATTTCATTTTATACGCCACTGTACATTGGCTACTATAATTATTAATCATTACACATTGCCCAAAAACAACAATTATACAACACAATGTACAGAGGGTGAGCTTATCCCTGTATTTTACAATTAACCCAAATATTTAAAGAGGATTTTAATTATTTAAATCCCAGTACAAGGTATTTGAGTGTCTTGTAAATAATTAGTAAAAAGCATAACACACTAGAAGATAATTACACTGAAAGACAAATTTTGATTTTAGAGATGAATCTCACTTTTTTTTTACTGTACTTACTTCCGTTTTTAGCGATGAGATTGCCAGATATTTATTTTATTTATTTATTTTATTCTTCACTGTACATTGGTTACAATATTACATAATGAAATAGTGGCATAAAAATAACAATTATAAATTCAACGTACAGAGGGCGAGTTTATCGCTAAAATGCGATGTCTTCCAACTAACCCGGTATATAGATATCTCTGTTATTTTATTTTTAATAATATTTGGGTTTGGGTTCGCCAAGTACCTATCCCATTATTTGATAAATACAGTGATATTATGGATAAATTTTCGATTTTCGAAGAGAAACACTATGAGAATTAATTGTATTTAGATAATAAACAAACATATATAAAAATAAAATGCTGCAAACTTTCACTTAATTGGTGTAGATACCTATTGAATTAAAAGCTTTTTGGACATACGTCCATCTTCAGTAATAATCTTACAACTAAAATCAACTAATCTGAATTGTAAGATTATTTCTGAAGATGAATATTTGTTTTTTATCTAAAATAATATTATGGGCTTTTTAAATATATTTTTTGAGAAATTATTGACACAATGTATACTTTTTTACGTTAGCTATTTACTTTGCAAATGCATATAAACAGATACAAGTTGGTATAATATGAATGTTCTGTTTATATCGCAGGTATTTAGTTATTCCATTTCTTCGCAACAGTTGGCATCATATGAATTGAATATTCTAAAAGCACAAATATCCTTATTAAAATTTAATATATATTAATAAAAGTGATGCAACAGATTTTGGTACCTTGATTATCTTTCCCCTATGATAACATCCTTCCTTGTATCAAAACATCCTTATGGATCTACACTTATCTTTATAATTTGATGTATTATTTTCTTTAATAATAATAATACTTACAATATTTATAATGATTCCATTTTTTAATTGCAATATTATTTTTATTTATTGTGTACTTATGTGTTTTTGTAATATATCTACCACACTAGAGTGAAGGACGTTCCGAGACGCACGCACCTGACAAGTGTAGAGATCAACCACACCTAAATCATATCGTCATAATATCAAAACTGCCACCCATACTTCGTGCCAAATAATTAGTTTTTTACTCTCAATAAATTATTACATACATATTATTATTCATAAATTGTAATAGGCATACTGCACGTATTCAGTAACAATTTCAGAATAGTAACTTATTTTGATTTGATACAAGACTTACTCAAGGCAAAATCTCTTCATATTTTTTCGTCTGTTAATTTACACAATTTTACTACGTTATATGATGAAAAAAAGAGAAGAATGTTATTTATTATTTACTATTGTATTTTGCCTTTCTTTGCAATATTTTTCCAGTGATAAAGTTTTATTCGATATTGTTTTAATATTATGATAAAGAGCTCATATTTGTTTGAATTCTCTCTCTAAACTATTCTAATACATAATAATATGCATTTAAATTAATGAGGCTAACCACTTACATCATGTTTATGAAACGTCTAACATCGTCAAAGATTCACCATTACCTGCCACAAGATGTTTGTACTTATATACATAAAATGGTGCACGTGTGATGTGCTCAGATCTATGGCAACTAATTATCAATCAGTTTCGTAACATTAATGTACTCGTTAATTAAACATGTGTATCTTAGAATCTTAGACCGATAACGGCCACTTAATATCACGTACTTTGGATAACATATGAATGTCTGTTGGTGCACAATCACTTGATTGACCTAACAATGATGTACAGTTAGTATCTCTCCGTCTCCTGACATATGCACAACATATCATCTGATTATCTATTGAAGATCATTTTTATCCATCAGATAAGGTTTCAGATATGTCATTATGACTCCTGGTACACCGTCACATGTCCTGTTGTCACTGACATTTTCCTAAAATGGCTCGAAGCTTCGTTGTCCCACAATCGTATGATATCAGACCTCATTAACTCACCGACAGACGAAAGTAAATCAAAATACATACACAGTACGTGTGTGTACTGCATACTGCGCTACCTGTCCTCATCGTATTACAATGCCTTTGTATTGAAATCATATGATGTGTAACTGTAAGAGTACCCTACATTGACACATCAAGGTGGTCTCAACAAGGAGATTACTGCGAGCTGCATATTCTATACTACTGCTGTCCCCAACAACATAACAACAATACGCATTCAATAAGTGAATATTGAATATATATTTATTTATTAACAAATCGACAGCAAAACAAGTTAGGTATTTCAATAATTACATAATTTAACGTTATCATATTTTTTTCACAACACAATCGTTAATAATTAGAAACAAGAAATGACATCATAACTACCATTGATATAAGAATAGGTACGCTAACAATGCAAAATAGTAATCACAGAAAATACGAAAATTTAATTAAAATGTAATAGGTACATTATTAAAACAGGTCAATAGTTGATCAATTTATAAAACAATTTCGGAAGATAAACAAAAAGGAAAATACTCTAGTATCAAACATAGAATAAAAATGTATGATTATGATATTTGGAATGTCAAAAATAAATATAAAATATTACTGTAGTTATTCGTACCTACACCTAGTACCTACATACCTACCAACCTTTCAAAAAATTAGGACCTATGTGCATTGAGTCCATAGATTGTGAAAGCTTTATCATTTTAATACCAAAATGATATATGGATGGAATAGAGTTTATTATGATTTAATGACATATTTGACTGATATATAAGATTATTATTATTCTTAATATCTATCTACTTGTCTACATTTTTTAGAAATCTCTTTTAGAACTAATTTACAAGGCACGTTGTCATCAACATCGTGACATGTTTTGTTCTCATCTCGTAATGTGTAATCTAAAATAACTGTGTATTAAACATCATATTGTAGGTATTAAGTATAGACGCCTGACTAACTAAAGGTTAAAATGCTTAGGCGTCTTTTACTACATAATATTAGAGACTTTATGCTTCACAGATATGAACCATCAATAGTTTAATGTGTTAATTTTAGATTATTAAATAAATTATTAATATCGAGTAGGTACATTATTATTATAATGTAACATGTTTATCAACTTAGTTCGTTGTTATACTTTAATAATATTAGTGTTAGATACACATTTTGCTGACAACATTGTCTGACAAGCATGAGAAATAAATTTCCCATAATTATATCATGTCCTAATAGTCCGCCATATGAGAAAAACTTCTATCATGTCTACATACATTCATGATTTCCCTTCCACTATAATAAATTTATTAATATTGTGTTAAAATATTTAGATTTTAGATTGGTACTTTAATTGGCGACGTAAATCACATTTAAAGCGCTGTTTTGTTAAGCGTCGTATACTCAAAACATGACGTCAAAGGCGCCGTATTGTGTCAATCGCCAGAAGCTCCCAACAAAGAGTTTCCAACTTCCTTCTGAAGCCCTCTCCGTATTTAATAAAGTAGATAGTTAAATGTAGAAGAAACTAGAGTTATTTAGAAATACATTTCTATCAATACACAATGCGACAACATGATTTGAAAACTTAAAAGTTTTCTAACGTACCTACTTACGTGTGCCGTATTAGTAGTATAGGTACCTACCGTGAAGTCGTAAAGTAGAATAAATCTTGAATTCTTTTTTTCATAAGTTTCGAGTGTTTCGTAAATGGCAATTAGAGTTCGTTAAAGATAACGTATTCTTCAATTTGCTTCTTGGATGTGTCACTCATCTTAAATATTTTCATCACACGGAGAGGACAGTATGTAAGCTCATTACATATAGTTGATTCACTTGCTACCCCACGTGTGGGAGAAACTGGAATGGTGTAGAAAAAATGTAGAAGAAAATTATGCAAAAATGACAGTAAAATAGACATACATAGAACCCATTTAAGTTACTGCAGTATTTTTCAATCTCAAACTATTTTTTTTCTCTTAAAAATCTTGACCATGTCAATGTAGTAACCGTGACCCTGGTAAAGATGATCGTGACTATGACAACTCGTAGAACAGGGTTATGTGTAATACAGATCTTGTACTTTGGATCATCAAAAAGGTCCGAATATCTCACACGTGACCAAATTGAATTTCTCAAATTCCCCCGTAATCGTTTATTGAATATCTACTTTTAAAAATGTAATAAAATTTGATAAAAACGGTTGGTTTTAAAGGTCCGTTTTTGTATATTGACATTTATATGGACTGATAAGGACCTATGCACTCAAGAGGCTGTTGAGACATTTTTACTTAAATCATGGACATTTTCCATAATGACCCGCTCTTACATGCACTTAGCCACAAAACTTGTATCTATAAATAAAATTGTTATTTAATTCCTAAATCAATATAACAAGATTATTATATCAACGTGAATATATAATGTTTTTATTTATTTATTTAATTATTTATTACTATATACGGCGTGAGCCTTTTACATGTATAAAATATAATTATAGAAAATGCATGACAGACAGTACGTTCAAACAAGACAAGGAGTAACTATGAAAAAAGGACAATACACAATAAAAAAAAACAGTGTGATAAATCTAATACATATAAACCATTCAATAAAACTTGTTAAAAATTAATTGATAAAAGACAAAACTAGCAATAAATCTTCAAAATTGGGAAATTCAACATAAGATTTAAGATTATTAAAATATATAATTATAAAATATTTAACAACACAAACAAATAATCGATACAAACAGAGATCAATAAACAATGAATTATGAATTTAAGACAGATTAACAAGAAAAAAATAATAAAAAATAGAAATCTAATATATAAAAGGAAGTCGTGTGTGTTACAACACTTATAACTCAAGAATGGCTGTACCGATTTGAATGATCTCTGATTTGTTGGATTCTTCTCCGCCCGGAATAAACTATAGGCTATTAAAACATCTTACAAATTCACGGGAAGAAACAATATGAAGAAAATTATTTACGCCATACATTTTTAATTTCAAAAATAAAAACAATATGGAGAGTTATGGCTCTATTAGCGCCCCCACGTCGCCTGTTGCATTGTGCTAAAATAATCCGTAGGTTCTGCTATATTAAGAACCAAATTACTATAACTAATATGAACGAAATGTGTACTAATATTTGTTTACTATAATTCGGTAGTTACATGGCAATAGGTTGTATCTCACTAAAACATAATTTTACAGGAGAGCAAAAACAAAGTTTGCAAAAGAGATATTTCAGCCGAATTTCGAGCATTATATATCAAAATGAAGGTAATTATTATTTCTACAAGATAGATGTAACATTCTCTTAATAATTTCTTCTACAAGATGTATGTAACATTCACTAAAAAATTTCTTGCAGTTTAAAAATATTTGAGTTTTTTTGCCATGTTGATGAAAACAATCTTTCTACATGTCAATAAGTTACGTCTTTTCTCTCTTTATTCTGACTATAAAGAGACATATCCTTTTGCCACATCAAATATTACACTATTTTGAGCATTTTATGGAACAAACTTGAAAACGCAAAAAATGCGAGATACAACCAATTGCCATGTAACTACCGCATTATTCGACTAATATTTATGTATCGATAGATCTTCTGTCACATAAATGTGGACGTGCACAGATTATATTTGAAATTGTATTTTATTTTTGCAGATGGAAAATTATTATTGAACCAAAAATTGTGCTATTAAAGATGAAAATAAGAATGTGTTTATGTAGGTAGTTCTGATGCAAGATTGTGTAGTGAAATTTGCAGACAGAGAAGAAAAATTACGAAGAAAATTATTTACGCCATACATTTTTAATTTCAATAAAAAATGCAATATGGAGAATTATACAAAATCAACAAAGAAGTTTTTTTTATAGATTGGCCTATTTATATGATAATTTTCTATACATTCTCAAATTAGAATCGTTATCCATACAATTTAACATCTGTAGTTCTGATATTTCAATTTTTAAAAATCATGGAAAGAATTTTTATAAATTTTAAATGAATAGGTAAAATCTACCTGAAAAAAAAATTAGTGCCTACACAATTATAATACGTACTGCAGATAATTTATAAACAAATCTGAGTTAAGTATAATTGTTCAACATAAATTGTTCATGTCGGCCGGTGTGGCGCGGAGCTTTTTCCTTTGAGTCACGAGGTCTCGGGTTCGATTCCCGGACAGGGCAAAGTGAAGAATGACCTTTTTCAAATTGTCCTGGGTCTGGGTGTTACATAGGGGAAAGTCGGGTAGCCCCGGACGGCGGGTAGCCGCGGACATTTAAATTTCTAAGTAACGAAACACGTTGCGTAGGTAAATCTTTCATTTGAATCAGTGCCCTCTGGTGTAAAAACAAATCCAACTCAGTTGCGACGTTGCCGTCGAGTGAGTTACTCGTGAGTGAGTGTTTTGTTATCGCCAAATAAAAAAATTCGCTCCTATCAAACTTCATTGACGGTTATTAAGTACAATACGTAAGTGTGCATGATTGTTTATTGTTTAACGTTGTAGATAATTTCATATATTTAAAGGTTTTAGTAGTATTTGTAACATTTATTATGCAATTTAAATGTTGTGTTTAAAAATGTTGCATGATAACGATCGGGTACCCCCGGACACGACATATTCGCAATATTGTTTTAAGTTTTGTCAGAGGAAGAGGAAGATGTAGAGGAAAGACAGAAAAGAAGAAGAAGAATTAATAGAGACAAAGCGAAAAAACAAAAAAGTGAAGGCGCTGAGAAAATATTAAAAACAACAAAAAATATTCGAACCATTTCCCAAGAAAAAGAGACCGAATGCATCATGTGCGGTGAAACATTTGAAGAGGACTGGATTCAGTGCCAGGAATGTAAAGACTGGGCCCATGAAGATTGTGTATATATTGATCCTTCGGATGTTTATTTTAATTGTGACGTTTGTAAGGCCAAAAAACTATTGGGGCACAATTGATCACAATGTCCGGGGCTACCCGCCATCTTTTTTGTCGCCAAAAAATTAAAACCAACGTATTTTCAACATATTTCTTAAAAAATATTTTATATGTTTCCTAATTTTCAATTAATGTGATTAAGGAAGTTCCTTGTTTTATTTTTAATGCAAAATAAATAGAAAATTTTTGTTTATTGGTATTTTTATTTGCAATTCATTTAAGTGTCCGGGGCTACCCGAACTTCCCCTATACCTATATGTATATAGTGCAATGCATATGTGTGTATCGTCGCGTTAGTACCCATAATCAAGATTCATCTAAGTTTGGGACTAGCTCGATGTGTGTGAATTGTCTATGTAAAAAAAATGAATGTAACTTTCGCAGTTTAGCGGCCCCACCCGTTGTCGAGTACTTTTTTTCCATAGAAAGGGTAATATTTTTGAAACTTGAGGAAATTGTTGCCATATGTAGAATTATTTTAATTTGCCGGCAAAAAAAATCCACTTTGAAAATTAATGTCCTTAAATTCCGTACATATTACTCGACAACGGGTGGGGCCGCTCAAGTTTCATAGTTGCGAATTTTTTTTCCTATAAAAGAATTTTCCAAAAATTTGGTGACCAAAAAATAATTCACCATATGGCAACAATTTCCTCAAGTTTCGAAAATATTACTTTTTCTATGGAAAAAAGTACTCGACAACGGGTGGGGCCGCTAAACTGCGAAAGTTCCAAGTGAATTATATTTTTTTACACTATACCTTCGATGACACACTTTGACAATTACGGGAGTTTGTAAAGAGATTAATAATATTAATCATTCATAAAGTCAGTGGGAGAGGGCAGAAGATAGGGCAGGTGTCGAACATGTGTTGAAAGGCTTGGTTTGGAGTGGCCAGAGGTCCTGGAAGCAGCGGTGGACAGTTATCTCTGGAGGAGATACTTAGGGGCAATGGGCCCCCGACCGAACTAGGACAAGGGGAAGAAGATGTATGTATGAAATCGTTCATTGATTCTTAGGCGGTACGAAGTTCGCCGGGCCAGCTAGTAATGTAATAAAACATAATAAGCAGGTAGTCAATGTAAATAGGTTAAAATAGGCAAACAGATAATTAATTAATATAAAAGGTAGAGATAAATTTCATAAAAATAAGTAGTTTTAACGTTATCCTGAATATTTATTACTATGTTATGATTATTTCATTATAATTAAGTGCACAATTTTGAAAGATATTTCTTTAAGAACGATTTTCAAACAAGCAGAAACATGAATCAATGACACGACTATTTTTCATATAAACTCTGGATAGTTATACATAATCAGTAAATAAGTGTACCTGCATAATATGTATTCTATACATTCTTCCTTCAATCGAATAAAATAGTAATACAGCATTAACATTGATGATAAGTAGGTATATTTTATTTGAATATTGATAATGGTATCGATGAATAGTATCCACGTAATATTAATTACAGCTATTAGCTATTTAACACTAAGTATAATAATAATTATATGGTTTTATTTACTTACATAAATATGTAGGTTGTGCTTCAAACAATACACCTAGATTGTGATAGGCGCTTTGTTGTTTCATCTTTTATTTGTCCTTTTGACTAATGCTTTGATAATTTTATTGCTATCGATTAACATATTTTGCAGACAGTTCTTGTATTATCTTGTATTAAGGTTTCACTAAATACTTAATAATATTATCATTATCATCATCGAATATGTTGATCGCCCCATTCCATACTATAAAAAGAAATCATATCTCTAACTTCTGGTTCTTGAAAAAATACTCTTACTATCATGACATGACAAGTGGGGTAGCCAATTAGCTAACTATATTTTATGGACTTACAAATTGTCTTCATCGTGTCATATGGAATGTTCAGAATGGGTGGCATGCCTCATCGTTGAATTGAAGATGTTCAAACGTTTCTTGAAAGAACATCTCTTTCACAATATATCAAGCTGAAAAACTCGAATTCAATAAATTTCGTATTGTTAGTCTATGCAACGTACAATCGATGTATCTTCAATGAGAGTACACAACAATATAATTATGGCAATTACAAAGATTGAGGGAGATAAACATTTTATTTTATTACATAATTTATATTATGATGTGTCTATGTATGATTTGTGAGGTAGTAACATCGATATAAAATACTGACACATCAATGGCCAATTAATTATTTATTAATATTTATATGCAGCGACTTCATCATAGAATCATAGACTATGACAAGTCATATGTATATAATGTTCCACTTAGGACTAAGATTGTAATAAATTAGAATTAAGTTTAGTATTGATTGCATACATTCGGGTTGGCTGGAAGAAATCGCATATGCGATAAGCCCGCCTTTTGGTAGTTTATTGGAACAAAAAACATGTACACATTATATATTGATGCCAATAAAGCTTTATTTATTTATTTATTTATTATTATTCTCAACATAATATCACAAATTACGTGTTTCTGAATCAAGCAGAATTAAAAGTTAGGGAGCAAAACTCAAATCAAATGTATTTCATTTATTAAGCTGTTCATTGTTTCAAACAAAATAATAACTATTGTTTTGATAAGGTCATCAACTCATATCCGGGTGAAGAAGTTTTGTAATTGAAACAATACAAGAACAGTAATTGTTTGGTTAATAATCTTGGATGATATGTACTGGCGCCGTGTAGAAAACGTATGCAGAAAATAGTTTTTTTTTTTATTTCGGTACGGTACTCATATCGTACGACTATTCAGACAGTTTTGTAAATATAAAATCTAGAATTGACTAGCAGTCGGATAAATTTTAAAATTCTTTGTGCTAAAAAATATTATGTTTGCGTTTCTAATAGTAAAAAAGAAATACCGCTGCGCTGTGATGTCTTCCTAATACAATGATTTGATTGAGAACCCTTGAGTTTAGTGAAAATTATTAACGTCAGATGTAAAAGTAACAAAATATTTCCTTTGTTTTTAATATATTCATTGTCTTTTATAAAATATCAGTGGAATCGAAAAAACTAGCATTTGACGCTTCATTTTATTGTTTTGACAGTTATTACAGGACCTACTGTTAATATTATTAATGTATATAAAACATACATCACATACTTACTTTAATGCATATAGTATCCAATTTCTCCCAAAAACTTATATTAGTTGTATTGCATCATTTTTATTATTATTAAGATTCACCACGCAACAACCTTGATTAAACTCTTTTTAAACTATTTCTGTGACAATAATAATATAATTAAGGTGAAGTTTAGTTATTATTACCTTATCCTCCCGAGATTTGCTTCATCAGGGAAGGAGTTAATGATCGAATATATGGATTATAAAAGACTGAATTTATAATTTGTTACAGTATATAGTTGTATGTACAAATTTTCAGTGTATTTAGTAAATATAGTTTCTATAGTTTACCTCTTAAATATTTTTATTTCATAATTTAAAGTAGGTATTTTTACTATGTATTATAATATGTTACTTGAATTTTAAAATTCATTGTCGATTTCGGCAAAGCTTTGCCATCTGCGTGAGCAAGCAATTCTCAAAAAAATGAAATTCTTAATCTAAAGATATTGATATTGTTATGAGCTATTATTATACATAATGGAATTATTATGAGAGAATGAGCAGTTAGGTATAAATAAATCAGGGATGTTGCGAATATTCGCATCCGCATCCGCAAATGAGGAGCTTCCGCATGTATTTGGACATCTGCATCCGCAATAATCGATGCGGATGTTATTGCGGATGCGGATGTAAGACAATTTGCGACAAGAAAGAAATGGGGCGGGGCCGGCGAAAGGCGCGTGCCGTTTGCACTTGACATTAACCAATGGGAACGAAAATAATGGTGACAAGATCCGACGCGTTTTTATTTTTGCCGGTTTTATTTTATTTTTGCAAATAACAAAGGAGAAAAAAAATTCACCAAAAAATCCATAATATTATTGTAGCAAAAATTTCGTCACATATTTGACAGTGGGGCCTACCAACTAATATAGTTGCTACTTTTTTCTATAAAATCGTGTAAAAATCGACATCCGCAACATCCCTGAAATAAATGGTACGAGCCTTCAAAAATCCGCATTCACATCCGCGGATGTGTAAAAATCGACATCCGCAACATCCCTGAAATAAATGGTACAAAACATGCGCATGTAGTTGACTATTCTAAGGTGTTGCAAGTAACTAGTAGGTACACTACTATACTCACTTGTAAGTGAGTGTTTCCTATTATAAATTGCGCCTGATTCCACACGGTGAAGTTAACAATAACCTTTGTGCAAACCTTTATCGTTTACTAACACAACAAACACAATAATATGTTTTAATAGTCTTAAAATATTATGTTATACAATGTTAGGTTTCGTATCCATACTACACCCAGTGATGGAATATTGTACCTACCTAATGGGTACTTATTCATGTTGTATAACTTTTATATTGGTGTACCTGTACCTACCTATGTATGTACCTACATCGTGCTGGTTTCCTTATCTCGAAAGTTTTGCATTTAAGCCTTGTGCGGAGTAAGTACACTATCCATATAGTGCCTTCATCTATCTGGATGTATTTGTGGGTAGGATAATGCATTACCTGTGTAACACTAGAAGTAAGGTGAAGATATTACCAGGAAAACATGAACATTGTACTCGTATGTAAGTATTTACTACCTATATATATTTAGTTACAATCCATTGGATTGGTCTGCAACGAGTTTGGTTTTTCTTCTCCATTCCTCCCTATTCTCAGCCAGTCTTTTAAGCTCTACGTATGAGCCACAGTTCATGTCCCTCTTCAGTTGGTCCATATATGCGTCTCTTGGTCGGCCTCTGCCATTTGTTCCCTCGGTCTTACCCTCCGCGATGGCGATGAGTAGTCCTGGGTGCCTGATGTTGTGGCCAATCCAGTTAGCTCGTTGTTGGCTGATTCTCTTAAGGAGTTGCCTTTTTTCGCCTACCCTGGTTAAGACTTCTTCGTTTTCGACGTGCTCCGACCAGTGGATCTTAAGCATGCGTCTGTAGCACCACATCTCAAAGGCCGCCAACCGTCCGCTTTCACTCTTGCTGATGGTCCATGTCTCACAACCATAAAGCAGAATGCTCCATACAAAGGCTTTAGTAAGGTTCTTCCTTACGCTTAAGTCGATATTTGGGGATTCCAATATCTTCGATTTTTTGTTGAAGGCAATCCTTGCCTGGTTTATTCTGCTTACAATTTCTGCTTTGGAGCGTCCATCCTGGTTTATTCTGCTGCCCAGGTACACGAATTCACTTACTTGTTTGATGCTCACTCCATTTAATGCAATGTTCGCAGTCGCTTCCTCTCTTCCAACGACCATACATTTTGTTTTTTCTTTATTTATTTTCATGTTGTACTTTGACAACAGTATACTTTCCAATTTTCCTAAAGCTTCGTTCAGCTCCATCTCGGAGTCTGCGAGCAGTGCTATGTCGTCAGCATATCTTATCATGTCGACCTTTTTCCCATTTATTTTTACTCCTGTCCAGTTCTTCATTTCTTCTCTCAGTTCATCAATGGCTCGCTGTATATAGCAGTTAAAGAGAGCTGGCGACATTGAGCATCCTTGTCTTACGCCTTGTTCGACCCTTGCTTCTGCACAGCTCTCTCCGCTTTTAATCACAGCCATTTCGTTCTTGTATAAGCTCCAGATTGCTCTTCTATCCTTATAACTCATTCCTATCTGGTTGAGGGTGTTAAAAAGTTGTTCCCATTCTACTTTATCGAATGCTTTTTCAAGGTCGATGAATGCTATATATGTGTTTTTATTAATTGTTATTCTCTTTTCTAGAGTAAGTCTGAGACTCAGGATTGCATCTCTTGTGCCTGTCTCTTTGCGGAATCCAAATTGATCTTCTGAAAGTGTTTCGTTGATTTTATTTTCCGCCCTTTTCATTATAATGTTGGTGAGTATCTTAGAAGCGTGTGATATCATGCTTAAGGTTCTGTGTTGTTCACACTTTGTCGTGCCTGCTTTCTTAGGAAGCGCTCGTATCAGACATTTGGCAAAGTCCTCAGGTATCTCTCCTGTGTTGTATATTTTGCAGACAAGCTTATACAATGTATCAAGCATGCCTTTTCCTGCGCATTTAAGCAGCTCTGATGGAATCAGGTCAATACCTGGTGCTTTGCCGTCTTTCAACTTTGCTAATGCAATATCAAATTCACTTCTTAAGATGTCATCTCCATTATTTTCTACGTCATATTCTGCTTCTAGTGCTTTGCTTTCCTTGACTATGTTCTTTCCTTTGTATAATTGTTCTAGGTATTCTTTCCATCTTTTTACGATCAATTCATCCTCAAACAGCAGTTTGCCGTTTTTATCTTGTATAGCACATCGTGGTTGTGTTTTGTCATTGAAGAAATTCTTTACTTCAGAGTATGCGGTTTCAAATTTCCTTTGTTTTATATTCCTGTTAATATTTTTGCATTTTTCTTGCAAATAACATTCCTTTCTCAGCTTGGATTCTCTGTTAATTTTATTTCTAAGGGCTTTATATTCCTTTTTCCCTTCTTCTGTTTTAGAGTTCTTTAAGTTCCTTCTTTTTTCGATCATTTCTAAAATATCGTCCGTGATCCATTCTTTCCTAGCTTGCGGCTTTTTTTTCTCTAATACCTCATCTGCCGCTGCGGTTATTTTCTCTTTAATTTTACCCCATACTTTATCTATACTTTCATTACTCTCAAAATCGCATATCTTAGTTTTTTCGTCGTATTTCTCTTTAACTTCTTTTATTTTTAGCTGTTTTAGGTCCCATCTTTTTGTGGTTCTCTTCTCGAGCCTTTTGAATTTCAGTATGGTTTCCGCCACAACCATATTATGATCACTATCAATGTCCGGACCTGCAAAGCTCCTGCAATCTTTAATTTGATTCCTGTATCTTTGACGTGTAAGAATGTAATCAATCTGTGATCGAAATCTGTCTCCGGGAGATTTCCATGTATAGCGATGTCTATAGTGGTGTTGAAACCACGTGTTGGCTATAAACATTTTATTTTTGGCGCAGAATTCAATGAGACGGCTACCTCTATCATTTCTAGTGCCCAACCCATATGCTCCTACGACTGATCCCTCCCTTTCTTCCCCTACTACTGCGTTCCAGTCTCCCATTACAATAACATTTTCCTCAGCTTTTGTGTCATCTAGCAATTTTTGGATGTATTCGTATAAAATTTCAATTTCTTGGTCGCTATGGCTAGATGTTGGCATGTAGACTTGGATCAAAATTGTGTCTACGGGTTTGGTATCTAGCTTGACTAAAATAATCCTACCTCCATAGTGTACTACCTATAATCGATAAACTTACCCACTACGAGAATTATTACATACGTACATTGATTTTTATTCTCTTTCCCATGGAAACCTTCCAACCTTCGATTGGGTTGTAGATTATATAGGCTCTTGTTAATTTTGTATTATTTTTGTTGATATGGTGGAGTTTGTGTAATTATTTATCCTTGCAATATCTCTCTTCTTGTCTTGAAACTTATCTTTTTGATAGTTTTAGTTATTACCTACCTGTATTTACAAACATTCTCTGCATGTAAGTTTATTAATCGCATCGGATAGAGACCATATTGTTTTAATTTATCTGTATCCGTAGAAGCTTCAAGAATGATCCTTGAGGTAGACCAATAAATCTCTTATCTCTCTTTACTTTGCTAAAAATAACTTAATACTTATCAATTCAACACGATTTAAGGAGGCATGTATACGAGTACATATTTAAATATCTAATATACGACATTGTATGTCTAATAAAACTGGTTGATGTCTACTCATAACTGGTGTACATTTTCTTAAAACATTATAATTATGTATATGTAGCTACTACATAGTTGATCTTTGGTGACATTCAAAGACATTTCCGGTGAATAATCTCATACATAAAGAAACAACACAAATGCCATTCTTATCCCAGACTCGTAGTAGTTGGTAATCATTAACAATTAATCAAATACATATTTTACTTGTTATACTATTTGATGATGATTATTTTGATTGATATTATCATTTTAGTTTAATCTAAAGTATCAGCTGTGTTCACAAGACTTTAATACAAGTAGGTGTAGGTATATTGAAGGTAGTATCGTTCCACATGTTTTTTTAATCAATTAATACAAAATTGTATTTGCTGCCTTCGGCTATTTTTCCTTGCATTTGCAATCCGTCGCAGGGTATCGAAAAAAAATAATTTAGGTGCCCTAATAGAATCCAACGCTCCAAGGATAAGTTTATCGCAATGTCCTCTAACTAACCTGGATTATAAAAAATAATAATTCAATATTCTAGTGAATACTTCCAGAACCAAATATAGGACACACGTTACATATCTCTCGTCCTATGAGTGTGCGAATATCCCAAAGACAAGTAAGATGGTAGAGGTGCTATCACTATCCCGGTATGCTGAGACAAACCTCATATCAGAACTATACGTCAAAAATTTTGGAACAGAATTTTTATCCCTTTGTCATGTGAATGAATTCTATCAAATTGTTTTATATTATGATTAAAATGTTATCATTAATCGATTTTACTTCGTGAATATAATATTATGAGTAGGTATATGATATTGAATAATAATACAGTATTGTGTTTTCCTATACCCACGATATTAATAGATTTTGTTTTACGTCTAATACCTTTATGGTTGAAAGTTTGTTTATTATTTTGACCTAATGAATCTATGACCCCATGCAGTGTCCGATGCCCACCCATGGCTAAACTAATGACAATCATCGCGCCAAAAAAATTAAGACAAGCCGCATTTGCATAGACGTCGTTTTGGTTGTCGCTGGAATGATAAAAAAAATTACTACCATAATACCATATAAACCCTAGGTATTAGATAACAATTATATATAATAATTATTACTATAAAATAACAACGTGTCCCACATGTTAGGCAACCAGCCGCATATGACCAACATGTAACATCCACTATATAATTATGTATAGGTATGTCTAAAAATCGGACAAGTCAAAAGACAAAATACATGATTTTTTCCTCGTTTCACACTCTTAGAAAGTAGGTATATAGGCACCTACATTTTCTTTGATATTTATGAGTAAAAATTAAACGTAGGTAGTTTTCGCGTTTTACTGGATATTTACTTCTGCGTGAGTGAAAACATAAGAATATCACACAACAGACACCTCGTCTAGATCGAAAAAATAAAACAGGTGTTTTATTCTACTAAAGATTTAATTTGTGAGAGAGACGTCTTTCGTCTTATGAGGACATTGTCAATCGGATTGACAATGTCCTCATAAGACGAAAGACGTCTCTCTCACAAATTAAATCTTTAGTAGAATAAAACACCTGTTTTATTTTTTCGATATGGAATTCTACTACCTAAACACCGACACAGTGAATACCTCGTCTAAACAATCAATAGCATAGGTGTGTTTATTAGATGTCGATCATAGTTGCTTGAAATAGGGAACACCTTTCCTGTAGAAACCTAGGTCAATCCGATTGACAATGTCCTCATAAGACGAAAGACGTCTCTCTCACAAATTAAATCTTTAGTAGAATAAAACACCTGTTTTATTTTTTCGATATGGAATTCTACTACCTAAACACCGACACAGTGAATACCTCGTCTAGACAATCAATAGCATAGGTGTGTTTATTAGATGTCGATCATAGTTGCTTGAAATAGGGAACACCTTTCCTGTAGAAACCTAGGTGTCCTTTTCGTATACTTACGAGTTTTTCTCTTCTTTCTTTTGCCGATTTTTAAACTTCGAATATTTACTGTATTTAATTATTTCCAAGCTCAAAAATATTATTTAATACAAGTTAATAAATTCCAATGTTTTCTCATAATTAGTACATAAAGGGTAGATATGCCGTATGTTTTTTATTCTACATCCACTAACATCTCAACTTATGGAATTTTTTGTAGACAGATACATAAATGTTTTTGTTTTTTTACTAACTTGAGTTATTTCATTTCATTGCAGAAGACAGATAGCAGCGATGAAAAATCCATCAAAGAAGTTCAATATATCACAGCTTCCGCACCTCAAACAATGCCAGGTCACACAGGATATCTAACAGTTGCCACATTACCACCTATCTGGAGCAGAAACTCTCAAATGAACGAAAATAATATAGAAACAGGTAAAATTAGTCATCCAATTTAATCAAAATCTATTACACATCTATACCTGTTTTATCTTAGTTTCTTTTACTGTATTAATTTTGGTTATATTATCAAATTCATCTAAATGCACACTCTAGATCCCTCAAATCTCTCAATTTTTTTTTTCAGGTGAATCTAAACCTGACTCAAAACTCGATGACAAGGACATTGAATAAATTTGAAAAGTGCTGTTTGAATATTCATTATTTACCGATGTCCTCAGTAATTTAAGTGACAAATAAATGACAACACTTTATTCTGGAGTTTTTGTTTACCTAGGCTTAGACTTTCTTACTTCAATATATATGTATACCTACCTAATTATGCTAGTGCTGGAATACCTGTTATTATAGATATTACATCTAGAATACATAGTATTTTCGCCAGTAGTGTACAAAACAGTAATGTTACACTAAACATATACATTAAATGTAACTTGCAAATCACATTTTAAATATGTGAACAAAAAATAATTAATAACATAATAGGTATTATAATTATTGTAGTAAAAGTGACTTATAAAACATGCATGTTGTGACAAAACACAGTGTATATAATATTATATAAGCACTTAAACATGTGCGTGGTAAAATCTAGGAATATAAATATGTAAAGGATAGTATAGTAGTTCAATATCCTAATAAACGATACACATTATCATGAAAATAATATTTAATCAATAAAATAAATATTTTTATAGCTTCTAGTTACGTTTACCTTGCATTGATTACTAGTCTATGACCTATTACTTACCGTTGTGTTGGTAGCTTGTTAGTCGCCATTTTTTTTCAACATGACGCAAATGTCGTGAATTTGTTCATCTGTCATATTTGTGTACCGGTTGTAAGTTTTATTTTTTGGGTGTATCGATTTACTTTTGAGTGAAATTAGTAATTTTGAAATACACAGGTATTTTATAAAATATTACGCCAGTATGGAGACTAAAGAATGTGCCGACATGGCAGAGGAGGTTTGTATTTTTTCATTTGTTTTCACTATATGCATGAATCAAAGATTTATCAAACTATATAATAGTCAAAGAAGTTGATGAATTATGTCTCATCTGTTGCATTGTTGTCCATATTTCTGCGTTCTGCCGACTATATCTCAATATCTAGCACCATTCTTTTAAGGCCAAGCTCCCAATGATATTCCCTTCTGTATAATATTAGCTTTGGTGCGTCATTGCAGCAAATCCGCTGAATGAATTACTTTCTAATAATCGATTCTTTGTGCTTTCTATACAATCAAAAACTTTGCATTTCCCTAACAGCTGTTAGGGAAGTAGATTCCTTTGATTAAAACCAAAACATGAAGTATTGATGTCTGCCAGTAAATGTGCTGTCAATTTTGCAGGTCAGATTTGCACCTTGATGTATTATGCATGTACGCCATACATCAATTTCCCAAGCTAGAGAGTAATATATTTTTTGCAACAAGGATGATCTGATGAAGATATATACAAATTATAATTGTTTGATTTCACCTTTTTTTATTCATAAAATTTGATATTGTGCAAGATTTTCTTTATACCCTCATGACATATCCCGCAAATGAGGTACTCGGCATACCAACTGCCACGCAAGTTGTTCTCACTGTGCTAGTAGAAAACAAGACATTCAGAATGGTTGGCATACTTCACATCGCTGAACTGAAGATGTAAAATGTCTTAATGTAATGTTTTACTAATACCTGCTTTTTACAGACCATTCGAAAACTTGCAGGAGAGAGTGGGAGGCCTATTCTTTACTGAAAACTCAACGAAGAGGATTGAATTAAATATTTTATTGTGTATTACAGAATCAGTTTGTGGTGGATGACGTTAGTAAAATAATAAAGGAAGCTATAGAGAGTACTATAGGAGGAGCCGCTTACCAACATAATAAAGTCAATCAATGGACGTCCACAGTAGTAGAATCATGTCTTGGAGCTTTAACAAAACTACAGAAACCTTATAAATATATAGGTAAAACACAAATCACTTTACTTTTTATTTCCTTTTGAAATTAAGCTGGTACTGCATACAAAAAACAGTTGGTCATAATTGAACGTAGTTATGCAGAAAGCAGACAGCCCACAAAAAGTATAATTTAAATATGGCCGTCTTTGCATATGGACACTATATTATATTGAATGAACTGATTTTTTTTTCAACGTATTTTTTATGAAATGTTTATATGAAAGGCCCCTGGCTGGTTTTTGTAGACTGTAGTATTAGACATTTTAAATCTCGTAAGATAAAAAACTCAAATATACGTAATTGTGGACTGTCTGCTTTCTGCATAACTACGTTCAATTAGAAGTAATGAGATGGAATCTGGAATTTGACAAATATACTGAAGAAGCTCACCACTTAATTCCAACCATAGCACTAACAGTCATGAGACAACAATGAAAAACTAACCTTGACATAAGCCATACACACATTCAATATAATATGCATTGAATGAACAACATGACTAAAAAATAAAACAAAATAGCAAAGACCCCAACATTGCCTTTCTGTATATCTATTACCAATAAGAAAGAAGACATACTACAATTTTTTTAGAGATTGATGATGGTAGATTAGATCTATTTGGTGTTCCATTCTCTCTGCCTACCCCACTTGGGACACTGTGTGGGTATAGTATTAAATAAAGACTTCGACTTACAAAGATATAAAATCTAAAAATATGAGAGAAAATATTAAAATGCAAAAAATCTTATAAAATCAACCCAGAGAGGATTTATTAATTTTTTTTCATGAAAGTTTTCAACAATGAGTTTCAATATCAGCCAAAGAAATACAATTATGGAATATTTTTTTTTTATTTACATCCAAAAATTCCTCATTCTTTAAAAATCACATTAATATCATATTTGTTTTATTATGTAGTTTGGTCACCGTTTTCAGCTTTGAGTACTTAATAAACAGCTAAAGATGCGACAATGTAGATATTAATAATGTAATTGGAGATGATGGTAATCAGTATTGACCTGATGAAATGCAATCTCTTCTTACCCATTTGCAATGATTTGTTTTCTTTATTAGAATGAATCTCTAGTAATAGCCAAACCAGTATCGAGTTTAGTATATAATGAAGTTTGTTTTATTCCAGTGACATGCACTATTATGCAGAAGAATGGTGCCGGCCTCCACACTGCCTCATCGTGTTTCTGGGACAATAACACAGATGGCTCTTGTACAGTCCGCTGGGAGAATAAAACTATGTATTGCATTGTTTCCGTCTTTGGATTATCTCTATAATAAAGCGGCAAAATGGAGATATTATTTTAAAAAATATTTTAAGACTCAAATGACTTTAATTGTGTGTAATATTGCGCGGTGTTTTTAATTTCTCAATGATCAATTGCATCTGAAAACATTCTTACTGTAAATTATTATATTGTGTATCTACATTTGCCTCAGTCAGTATTTTAATACATTCATGGCAACACTAGTAAATGCCTGTAACAACATGTGCACCATACTTTATATAATGTAATTTTATTAGTCAAATTCATACTAGTTCATTTTATTAGGTGTAATAATATAACATGTTGTAGAGCCTCACATGCTTAATTTAGAACTGCAAATTAATATTGTCATTATTTTGGTTAATAACTTATATATTATGATCAATAATATACACCTACATCAATAATTAATTTTAAGTGAAATTTAACATGAATTTTATACACGCTTATCATTCCTCCTGGTTTCATTAAATTATTATTATATTTGTAAAAGATTGTTTTGTACTTCTCACATCATTTTTTATTATTCCCTATATTGTAAATGTGTATAATCATACTAAAGATGAAGTACTTAGTTATTTTAAGTATAATTTCAACCAAATTGTAGTTCATTTCAGAAATCATGCACCTAGAAATAAATTAATCAGTCAGATTTCTGTTTCAAGTAGAAATTATAGTAGAAAAATGTCTTGATATATTATCACGGAACTATGCTTATCTTTTTATTTCAATGTGATGGTAAAAAAAACATAAAACATTAAGGTATGTTACGAAGTTATGAATTTAAAATTAGGTTTTCTTGCATTTAATGACCACAGTTTATTTTTTTGTAATTGCAAAATTTCTAACAATATAGTGTTGATGTTGAAGGGTAGTTTGAGATGTATTGTGATATAAAATAGGTGTGTTTGAGTTAAGAGAGTATATGATGAAAAAATAATTATTTACGCAAGCCTATTTAAAATAATATATCATCATCGCCGCATTATATGTGGAATGTATTTTATAATTTTGTCATTCTTATGGCAAAGATTGAAAGAGAAAACAACAATTGATGTCATAGAGAAGTGCCTAGTAAATTTAAGGTTGTAGGTAGACCCGCAGAGTGTAAGTAATGAGTCTCTTATAAGGTTGAAAGCAAATTATGTTAAACATTTTAATTTAAAAAATGAAATTCTCAAGTATTGATAGGTCAGTAATAAGATTAAACAATCAAGGAAAAATTATAATTAGAAATTCAGTTTTCTCACACATATGAATTTGTAATGAAAATAATTCCTGAATTTATATTTATTTGTCAATCCAATATGTACAATTTATAGTAATAACAGATTTTAAAAACATTAAAATAGAAAAACATTAGTCATGTAAAACCGTAGTTGATTATTAAAATTAATACGAAAGTGTGCTTTAAATGAATTAAATAATTTTCATTGTCCTTATTAAGGTATGATGCAATATATTGTATGATGCAAATATTACAAAACCTTAACAACAGGTAGGACTGGGTACTCAAAAATATGTCTAGTAAAATAGAACTGCGTAAATAGTAATTTTGTATGAGTTAATACAAAAACATAATATTTTACAAGAGTTGTGAAAGTATGAACCCAAACTTTTGTTCTTTGAAAATGAATGGCAACATTAAGTTCTTCATGATTAAAAAAATATGTTGATATATGAACTGAGCTGAGCTGTCAAATAAATACTTATTTGTACTTTTAAATAGATTTCATCACTTGATATTGTTTGCACCAAACTTTATTATATATTCAGGTTACTATGTAATTACTGTAAATTACTTCATAATATTTTTTTTTAATTGTCTTCATGATTGATGAATGATCGTATTATATTGCATCAAAATATTTTATAACAAATAATTTAATGCTATTTGGTCAAAATTCGATACTAACTTATTGAACAATTGTATATATTTACTCAACAATGTCAATTAGGAGTTTGCTAACCAAATTTTGTGTTATGTAATTTTCAGACTATAATGAAAATAAAATCTAAATAATTATATCAATATATTCATATATATAGTGATTTACAATCCATTGGACTGGTCTACGAGTTTGGATTTTCTTCATTCCTCCCTATTTTTATTTTATCAAATTAAAATGAAATATCAAAAACCTTACAATAGATACTTTTAATGTAAAACCAACTTGTAAATTACGATAACTGTGTAAATAAGAGCATTTTGATGTGTTTGGCTTTCTCATATAAATGCAGGACCACCATTATTGACACTTTTAATTTTTTCCCCATTCAATTCATCAACTAACAACACATATAGCAGCTCTGATCGATATAAGGGTAGCTATTGTTTGAAAAGTTTGAAAATATTATATACATGATGAAACATTCTCCGTTTGAAAACGACCCAAGAATAGAAAAATTATTGCTCAATGTGTTTGTTTTTTAAATACTTTGCCTGTCAATTGCCCAATTTGTTGAGACTTTCAAATAAGTGTTATTATTTTTTTACACTCGGATTTTTTTGGGTACCATTTTTTAATGTACTCCAGGTGATTTTTATTGAAATTAGGTCTTTGGAAAAATTGCTGTATTTTTCATTTATATGCATATTGAAATTATTTCCACATTGCTTCTGAGGATAGTAGCATGAAATATCTCCATAAATAAAAAATATCAACGGAGATATTTGTTGTTTTCATCCTGAAATAATGGTGTGAAAATGAGAAATGTTCAATTTCTGAATTGTACTTTAAAGTATTAATTAGTAAAATTTTCAATAGATATAGATTAAAATATTAAAATATTTTTTAAATTAGAAAATTTTATTTTTAATATATACATTTTATAATTAAATATCTGGATATGTCGATGAATAAAAGAGATTTGGTAATAAATTTTTCTAAAGAAATTTTCCTTATAGTGTAAGGAAGCACGGGCGTCCAAGAACTACTTGGTTTGATCATGTAAATCAAATTCTCAAGAACAGCAATGTTTTGAGTAAGAGAAACCGACGTGCGTGCATGAGAAATTGTATGACTGCAGAAGAAGCGAAAGAAGTATGTAACGACAGATCTATATGGCGTTCCGTTCTCTCTGCCTACCCCACTTGGGATACGGAGTGAGGGAATAGATAGGAGAGCGGAGAAGTTTTCCATATTAGTCACCCACAACACGATACAAAACTGCCCATGCTCCCCAGAAAAATCCGTGAGTAACAAAAATAATACTTTTTTAAAGTCTCAAAACATCAGGTAATTAGCAAACAAAATAATTTAAAAAAATCTAAGACATTGAGCAACATGGCCTGGTTGTCCTGAAATGGATTATGTCACACCCATTTACTTTTAATAATAATTGAAACTACTCATTGCCACTGAAATGTTTATAGATGTATATTATGAATGTATGTATTGTGGTTGATACTATACACTTATAATAATAATATTGTATGTATGTATGTATGATTCTATTTTATTTTAATAAATAAAAGTAACAATATATAATCTTGCAGTTATTTTATTTAATACTATAATGTGAATAAGCCTAAAATTGTGTATGTTTCGGTTAACAGTAAAATCAAGTATTAACAACTTATAGAGATATTGTAGTTTACATTTTACAATACCAAGTTAGACTGATTCTATTTAGGCTTCATATAAGTGTACCAATTGTTCAAACTGTAATCAGAAATATATGTACTTAATAAAAAACAAAGAAGGATCCTAACCAGGATCTTGACAGGACACTGCAGACTACGAAAACACATGACAAAAATTGGACTGTCAGATACCCCCGACTGCAGATTTTGTTCAGAGGATAATGAAACACCTATCTACATCCTCTGCAATTGTGACGCGCACTCGCTCGCGATTGAAGTCACATCCTCGGAGGACCCCTGCTGGACTCGGAGAAGGTGAGGCTTCTCACACCAAGATAACTCTGAGCTACATGACGCATGTAGGTCTTGAAGGTGAGATATGACACAGAAGAATGTAACAATAGATCTATTATGGTCGCGGTGACACAAGGGATGCAAGGTCCCTTGACCTTTATTTATTGGAAAAAATCAGAAATACTGTATGTAGTGGGAAGGTGCCCTATGCTAACAAATGGCTTTAGCCTTGTTTGATAAATCACTTCTGGTCAAAGGTGTACCCAGAAACATCTCTAGCTTAGAGTTTTTTTACTGTCACAACTATTAAATCTGTAAATCCATTTTGTTTGTCGAAGTTTGAGTTATCACAAGATTCTATATAAGTATACGAAAAATATAACCCCCCCCCCTTTGCCAATTTTTTTTATATAAAAATTTCAAGGGCTTCTCACTCTCCTCGTATTCTAAAACAGTTTTAGAGCCACTTTATATTTTGTCTAACTTTTACAGTGAAGCAGCATCCCACTATGATGGCAGTTTTCCATACTTTCATACTAAATTTGCTTCCCCTCCCCTTTAGGTATCCATGAACAAAAGCCACCAATTCCAATACAAAGAATTTATTATAAACCAGATTCAAAAATACTCCTACAATTTGTTACAGATAGTAAGGATATGTACATAAAAATCTCATTCTGAAGATATTTAAGTTTAAAATTGCAAAACTTTATAAGCACTGCTTAATCTCAAATTGAAAATTATAATTCCAGATGATTTTTCTTTGGCACTATTTGACAGCTCAAGAGCACCATGAGAATTACTTTGACTTGATGTATCTAATAAAATGGATTGCCTTTCGATACAACTCAATGCCTTGATAACTATGAAAGATATAATTATGTATATTTTATAGCTCAACTATTTGTTTTTGTTTTCCTATCTCAGCTAGAGTGAATCGAAGGAATGTAGTCAACAGATTCCACACATTTTCTTCAGGCTGCCCACTCATGTGGATCCTCCCTTGTGGACAAATTTGCTATTGCAAAAATTAGAATGCGATAAATGAAAATCCTCAGACTTCACACTATCTGGATGGTCGGTGGGTAATTCAATATAGCTCAACTATTTGTCTAAGCGTTATTTCAAAAACAATTAATTACCTGTACATATTTTAAAAACAAGTCAATATTTGATTTAGCACATTATGCCTAACTACCAACATAAAGAGATAGTGTAAATTTAACACATGAAACTACCATATGAGGCTTAGAAAAGACAACGTCACCTCATTTGGTAGTGCCCCGGACGGGACTTGAACCCGCATTCCTTAACCTTGTCGCGAGGAGTGCTTTGTCCAATTTAGCTACCGGGCGAAGAGATAGTGTGTTAAACATGAAGAGATAGTGTGTTAAACATGACAATAATAAGGATTCACTGAGTTATGATTTCTTGTCTCACTTGAGCGACACATCGTCGATCTTGACAAAAACAAACCTCGCCAGTTAACTTTGAACCCCGATAACTTGGAAACTGGAAAGTATTTTTGACCTAGACCATAAAATTTTTGTCATAGTTTCATAACTTGGTCATAGCAAAATATTAAAAAAAATCGGAAGTGATGGGTTACTTTTCGAATTTTTTCTAGGTGATTTGAACTGATCATACTCTATATTTATATGTATAAAAATTCAGTTATTTAAATATGTGAACTAAACAATAAACTTAGTCACAATGCCTCTTGATATCACTTTAGCTAATCCCTAAGGAATTTGACACATACGGTGTTCGATTAAGGAGAGGAAAATTTCCTCATTTCCTCTGGAGAATTTTACAACGGCGACATAGTGAGTATATAATACAAGTAGTATATAAGTCGCATGCATATTATATTATGACTTTAAACAGACTGAAGGAGCGGCGCTTATTTACACAACATATTGCACCGTGCGGACGGCCTTCCGGGAATGCATTTCATGTCACTCGATAAAATTTATAGCTAAACCAAGTGGAAAAGTTTACTAGTGAATAGTTGATACATTGTGTCACTGTTGGAACCTATTACGTAACTACTTAGGTACATACCTTACCCCGGCTTTCCTACATGGGAACACGTTATGTGGTAGGTACCTAAACTTCTCGCGCAATATATTGAAATAATAAAAAATTTAATACATTTTTTAACGTAAACATACATTAAAAAAAGTTTGAACCTTTTTTCAATTATCTTGGGTATGGATGTTACAGTGTTACACGATTGCACAGTGTACACGTGTATCGTCGCATTAATACCCATAAAACAAGGCTCATATCTTAGTATGGGACTAGTTCGATGTGTGTAAATTGTCCATATATATTATGTTATGTGTTCTTAACTCAGAAATTATGTCTCACTAAGTTTGATGATTTTTTTAAATGCAATTATCGCAATATTAATACGCGAATAGACGTATTAGGATAGCAGAAAGAATAACAACAAATCGAATATTTTCAGCAATGTATTATTTTCTAAAGGTAATAAAACAGTTATTCTTATCAATATACACAACATCATCACAAGTCATCAAATTTTGGTCCAGTTTTACGTTTCTTCTTTTCTAAATATTTCAAACCTTGGGCAAACGCTTCGCTAACATTCATTCGCTCGCTGTCATTCGGTTTGTTCCTCTTTTCAGATGGTCCATAATATTCGTAAGTTGTTGGAGGTGCGATTTCGGCACCCTTTCTTTGTAAATTACTTTTGGTTGTGGTTGGTTCTTCTTCATCACTATCTTCACATTCATTTCTAATTGCTATTGGCTCAAAATTTGTATTCGCCAAATTAACCGACGAATCATAGTACTGTTTATTTCTTCTTGCACTCGATGTTGAAGGTTTATCCGAAACATTGTGACTAACATCGTTTGAATAACTTCCGCAAGTGTCAGTAAAATAACCTTTACCATCAAATTCTCTTGGTGCATTATCTTTAGATTTAGAAGCACTTAACTCCTCTACTGGAGCAAATTCTCCGATTCTTTCTCGTCTTTTCTTTTCCACCCACTGTTCTTGGGTCATTTGAATAAATGGCATTTTAGCCTGCAAATCTTCTTTCCCTTGATCCCATTCTCTAACGATTTTCTCTCTTTCTTTTTTAGCTTCTTCTTCTCTCTCTTCACGTAGTCTTCGCGCTTCTTCAGCCGCTTTCACAGCCGATATTTTTTTCTGCTCCTCAACAAAATCGAGTAGTTTGGCTGTGACAGAAGGTTTTGGCTCTAGAAAAAGTAATGGGCAACATTAAAATTTGAACAATATTGAAAAGGTCATGAATTGAAACAAAAGCTTCTTCTTTCCACTGCTGGATGTAGGCCCCATAACATATACACCTACCTATATAAATTAGTTTCATATATTACCTTCTTCCTCTGGTGGAAGTCCAGCTCTAGCTCTCTGCCTTGCTCTGGCTGCCTTGACCCTCGCCTGCAAAGCTTCTTCTCGCCTCTTGCGAGAATCAGCAACACTGTTTTGTGCCTTTTCAGTCTGAGCTCGTGTCGCTAGTAATTCAGCTTGCTGCTTCGCACGCTCCGCAGAATCACCGCTCAAGGCATAGTAACCAACACCGTGACCACGAGCCTCTAAACAAAGAAAAATAAAATATATGGGTTAGAAATGTATATATTTTATTTTTATACATTATATACATTACGTTTAATGCTAGCAATACGGAAAAGAAAACAGAAAGGTTTTTATGCATCAAAGACTTCTAGATATTTTATAGAACAATAAAAATATATCGTAAATAATGTTCTTACCAATAAATTGTCGTTGTTTACATCCCTCAATAATGTTTCATTAAGAATATAAAGCTTTACCCTGTACATATCCAGGAGGGAGGAATAAAATTTCTGTGACTATAAACCTACATTTCTATTTAATGAGCATAGTTATGTATAAATAGGTATCCATAACGAATCTACCTACTGCACATGAGAATTTGCTCTAAAAACGCGATATACTGAGGAGTTAGTCTAAGATTCAATATTGCATGGCTTCGATACAACCATTGCACACTAGAGAACTAATCTACTTTATAGAAAGCACACTGCTTGGTATTAAGTACTACCGAGATGCATTAAATAGTAATGGGTAGGTACCTTTAGATACATATTTATACCTACCGCTAGATTACAAAGTGGAGAACACCCCCAGAGAATGCGCTCTACTGCACTTCAAATTACAAAGCTACATTTAAGATGTACAAGCGGTTTGTATTATCATCATAGAATAAACTACATAGTGTTTACTTATACCACTAGGGACATGTTTTATACATATACATTATACAATTAACAATTATAATTACTCATACATATTACGAAATTAACAATAGGTAACTTTCAGATACTAAGTACAGTAGAGACAAACGTTATAACCAATATTCAATTTGAAGTGATTATTAGTTAACCTGTTGGTTATATCTCGTAGTTTACAAATACACCCTCACACTCAGTAAAAGTAAAAGCTCGTATCGGTAAAAAAGAACAGTTCCTACAATGATTATGAACCATTTTCATTTCCCTCAATAAAAATCTAATTTACTTGATCGATTTGATAGTCTGCGTCATCTTGGGGTGAAATAATTTCTATAATTCAGAACAAGTCAGAATACCCAATTTTCATATCGTTATTCATTCATTCAATGTAGGATGTAGTGTCTACTGCTAATAATACCCCCATCACGGCATATCTCACAAGTGGGGTAGCCAGCAGACCAGCGACATTTAATAAACACACAAGCTGTCATCTTCGTGCAAATAATAAAATTAAGTCATTCAAGATGGGTGGCAAACCTCATCGCTGAATTTCAGATATAAAATGTCTGCCGACCGACAAAAGACCTGCCTTTTACAGGACACTCGGACTTTTACGAACTCATTCAATGTATCCAAACCAATATTCAATCAGACGTAACTGAGTGTGGTTCGTTGATAAAACTACATATGTAGGTATGGTATTGAAGCCCGCAAGATTTCGTTAGTATTAGGTACTATTACAATACTGCTTTTAGTACGAATAACAAGAAGTTTATTAAAGTTTAAAATTTCTACACAGTTATTATAAACAACGTTATTTAGTGCGACCTCACCTTGTAACACTTTGTTAACTCTGATTTAAATATTCATTATCTTCACATTAACTATATGTACCTACATACTATGCCTTTCTACAAAGTATAAATAAAACTTGGATTAAAAATAACAACATTAAAAAAATGCCCGCCTAACTCGTTTACTTGCATCAACCCCCTTTGACCTACAACCGTGAAGCAGTACACGGTGCAGTTAATATTGTATAATATTATTTTATTACAAAACCAAGTGTTATCTAAACGACTCGACTCAATTTACTACTGCATACATACAATAATAAATTCATGAATACATACAACTCCGCTTCTGTGTGATCTTCATGAAATATGACGTACAGTTTATAACTTTGTCATTCAAATACAACGTTAATAATAAATACCTATAAGTAATCAGTGTAAGGCACTATTCAGACAGAGAAATAATTGAATTAAGCACCGAACATTTGTTATAATAGTATTACCTAGAAGAAACTTGTTTTTCTTCCGGGCTGAGTAGCCGTGGTCTCTAGGGTATTTTGTAATTCTGATAATTCTCAAGGGTAACGTGACCGTGGTCTTGAAGGTTATTTGTAATTCTGAAAGTTCTCGAGAATAACGTGGTTGTGATTTTGAATGGTATTTGTAATTCTGATAATTCTCGAAGGCAATGTGGCCGTGGTTTTGAAGGTTATTTGTAATTCTGAAAGTTCTCAAGGGAAACGTAGTCGTGGTTTTGAATGCAATTTGTAATTCTGCTGATTCTCGAGGGTAACGTTGAGCTACAGTAACCGTAGTAAGTTGACAACAGCCATGAAAACCTAATACCAAACATTTATGATAACACCAAGAGTGTGCCCAGAATTTTTTCTGAGGCAAAAGATTTTCCGTGTTCATCTGAGGTGAAAAAAGCGAGTTTTCTTACACGTGATCACCATTTCAACATGATATCTGTACTTCTAGGAAGATACCTGTCCCCTCCCACACACCCATCAAGAAAACAATCGGTTTGGCATTATACATTTGTAATGCAGATTCTGAGTATCCGACGTGGTTATCAAAATAGTGTAAACGTGAAAATGCTTGTGGCTGAGATGGAATAGCTACAACACAAACTTGCATAAAGGCCAAAGACTGCCTTACTGTTAATTTTCGTATAAATGAAAGAACTTAGACTTTTGCGATATCCGGGTGGACGGTGGGTCTCCTTCAATGTCTTGCTGTGAATATTCCATTTCCCATCCCATAGTCTGAATAGAACCATATGTTTTCCTCGTTAGTCTTATATCATCGTTACAATTTGTTTCATTAGATATAATAAAGTACAAGTCACGAACAACATGCAATCCAATACAATTAGTGTAGGCACCAAACGACACTACAGAACACACCCATATCATCTTCATTATGATTATTGGTCATCATATCGGAGAAAGTATCATTCACACAATATGAGATTGATCCCTGTGGTAATATTTATGAGAATGAAATAACATTTTCACTGATTTTTGATATCTGCTATAATTTTTATTCTCATTATATATCCACTGTATAAAAACATCAAATATTAAAGCAAAAGTGATACTTTATACCATAACGACATATCTTACAAATGGGGTAGCCACTAGGTAAACTAATTCCATGTAAACACACAGGTAATTTTCTATATGCCAATAAAAAATAAAGGCATTTTGGGTGGGTAGCATACCCTACCACTGAATCATAGATGATGCAATCAATGAAATAGATTTTGAAGCCTGGAAAACTTTCTTTTACAATACATCTTACCTATCACTACGATATTAGGGTTAAATACCTTATTGTTCAGGAGGTGCTATGATTCTTGAATGGGCCTTTGCGGTGGTTTTTCCACAAAACAGCGGATTTCAAAAAAATAGTCGTTATTATTATTATAAGAGCGGTAGGAATATCAAAAAGAGGTGACCGAATCGTCTTAAAATCCTTCTGGCTGGGGAAGGTTTGTTTCCGTCCCGCATTTCTGAGAACAAATTTTATTAACGAATAATGAAAGCGTGATAAAAAAATAAGCACGTAGAATGAGTTATAAATACACATTTGTAATATCACAATTTACAACATTGCCAAAATAGTGGTCGATGTTTATAAAGTAATCTGTAAAACGAAAGTTAATAATATAAGAAAATATCTTTATAAGTAGAGTGAATAACATAATAGTGTTATTATTCTTTGAAATAAAGCCAGACATTTAGAAGAATGAAAGAAGGAGTAGTATCTTACTATAATGCTGTGTATTACATTTTGAAAAATGATTTATGAAGGATAAATGCGCATATAATGAATATATATAAAACTATGTACATATCTACTATATACGTGGTGAATTACCATACAACACGAAGATTGTTTAATATTGTAAATTCTGATCCATTATAAAATATTTAAACCAGTTCACATATACCCATGCACATTTGAACGAATACCCATTTTAACCAAACAAGCAAGAAAAAAACTATTGCCCTGTAAATGAACTCTTCTATTTTGAACATGTTTTGGTAAAACAAAATATTACAAAATATATTTGAGTATCGAATATTATTACAGGTTTTGTGTGACCGTGTATGAAATTTAGCATAGTAATCAAACAGATAATTCTCCATGTTTTGTCAAAATTATTTAATTTACATTTTATTGCTGGTAGGATAAGAAATATAAGACCCTCAATTACTCACAAATAAGCGAAAGATCTAACAGTAACGGTAGTACATTATATATAAGGTGTCCTTTTTGATAATTTGATAATAGTTTCCTAAGTCAAACCGACTTTAACGCTAGTCATATAAAATAAAATCTTTATGAGAAATATAGTAGATTATAGTTACTGGCGCTAAATAAAGACTTAAAGTCTATGAAACCTGAAACTAAATATCCTTTACAGAAATACTTAGTATTCAGGACACGTCTCTCAACGTAATTTATTATCACATACTATGAATGTACAATGTACATAGGCAGATAAAGTCATTATGTATATATGTGTGTGTGCGTGAGTATGTGTATGTATCATACACACATTCATGTTTATAAAGTACAGTAATCAACTTATTTACTTTGTTGATATTATATTATATTCTATGTATAATATGTACGTACAATATGTAATGAATTCTCATTATTAAATGAAAATATTTAACTAAAAGTACGACAAGGTTCTTTCTTAGTCAAGAAAACTTTCAAATAAGTATTCTTTATTACTATCCACAGTCTTGTAGACGACTTCTGTAATATATTCCATATAATATAACCCAACTAGACCAGCCACTTGGTGCAATGACAACTTACATTATTAAGATTCCGGGTTTGATTCAGGGTTACAAAATTTTCAAAAAAATCTTCAATTCAAATTAAGGGTTTGACTATACACTGTTTCAGGAAAATTGAGAAGCTGACTGAAGAAAATTACTAAAGTGATAAATCCAACATCTACACCGATATTTGTGTATGGAAAAAAATATCTCTTTTAGTCACTGGCTACTCATCTCGAGGATACACATCGAAAGTGTAAACAGAAATAACTTGTAGTGTGTAGAGCTATTCTGAAATACAAATTGGTACTAAAGAGGACAAAATAAAGACAAAACAAAATGTATGGTCGTTGGAAGGGAGGAAGCGACTGCGAACATTGCCATAAATGGAGTGAGCATCAAACAAGTAAGAGAATTCGTGTACCTGGGCAGCAGAATAAACCAGGATGGACGCTCCAAATCGGAAATTGTGAGCAGAATAAACCAGGCAAGGATTGCCTTTAACAAAAAATCTAAGATATTGGAATCCCCAAATATTGATTTAACCGTAAGGAAGAACCTTACTAAAGCCTTTGTATGGAGCATTCTGCTTTATGGTTGTGAGACGTGGACCATCAGCAAGAGTGAAAGCGGACGGTTGGCGGCCTTTGAGATGTGGTTGAGATGAGATGAGAGATACAGACGCATGCTGAAGATCAATTGGTCGGAACACGTCGAAAACGAAGAAGTATTAACCAGGGTAGACGAAAAAAGACAACTTCTTAAGAGAATCAGCCAACAACGAGCTAACTGGATTGGCCACAACATCAGGTACCCAGGACTACTCATCGCCCTCGCGGAGGGTAAGACCGAGGGGACAAATGGCAGAGGCCGACCAAGAGATGCGTATATGGACCCAACTGAAGAGGGACATGAACTGTGGCTCATACGTAGAGCTGAAAAGACTGGCTGAGAATAGGGAGGAATGGAGAAGAAAATCCAAACTCGTTGCAGACCAATTCAATGGATTGTAACTCATTATATATCCGCGCCCTTGAGATGGATACTCCATTAAACGGCGCCGAATAAATCATCCAATATAATAATAATAATAATATATACTAAAGAGGATCGAGAAAAAAACTCATGCTTTGGAACTTTTTTCTCCAGTAAACCTTCATAATTTTTTCTACTTATCTTTAAATCAAATAATGTCAACATCAGCTGACCACCGATATATCTGAAGGTGTACGATTCACTTCAGAAATAAATATTATATAAGTCTGAGAATAAACTGACTGCCACATATGTTCTCATTATACACAAATTATTGATTAAATTTATGACTGTAGAATTTATAATATGAGAAATGTAATAATTCACTCCATCTGTTGTTTATTTGTAATGCTTTTTAAGAAGATAGGGGTGAATCTGATCAAAAATATCATAAGTTTTTCTATTTTGTGTTTTTAGTTTTGTCACGAATGTCTTAATTTTTTCAGGCACGGAAAAGACGATGTGCATGTTAACATCATGTGATTCAAACCGCTACGCTACCCCCTTTGTGGGCGGTGCCGTGATGGTATACATAGTTTTTAATTTTGTTAATGTAATACTGTAGAGGTGATTAAATAATATAAGCAACAACATTGAAAGTACGAATTTTTCATGACGACTATATATGTATGACAAAAATCAATTTTTATACTAAAAATATATTTGAATAAAATATCATTTAAGTAATCATTTATTGGTTATGAGATTTGTATGATGTTTTACAAAGAATAAAGGACCAAGAAGTAGAACAGTAGGTATACCATCGATAGTACCTACACAGCACTTGTCACTAGTCAGTTCACCTCACGGAATTTGTCAAAACAATCGACAAATTGTTGTTTTCCATTAACTACAAAGAGGTTTTAGTGTTTGTTCATCTACTACTCTCAGAATATACTATTGTATATGAGGTAGGTACTTGTCTTGGTATTGTACTCCGCTACAACCAACTTCCACAAAACCACAGCACCTACAAGTTCGCGTGCGGCGCGGCACACTGATTGTTCTACTCCACTTCAGTATAACTTCATGAATTATGAAACGGAGAAAACCTGTGAGAAACTTATTACTAACCTCGTGTAGAATGTTTCGAAAGCAAAATAATTCACATCCACTATACTCGTACAACAGCAACTGACTGCTGACTAGGGCACCGCATCCGTTGCTATATAGTGGAGTGCTGAATAATGTAATGAGGCAAAAGTTTTATTTATGGAAAGTAAAATCTATACTGAAAAACTTCAAGGAAGTCCTAGAACTATCACAATGTATTATGTAGTATACATGTAGAAGTTACTATACATAGAAAAGTAAAATAGATACATTGAGTTCCCTAGGGGTTTCCAGTTGTTCTAAATTACGTCATGTGTCAGTGATTTGAGGCTAATCTAGTAGGTATATACATTATGAGTTCCCTGTTTCAGTTGACTGTAGAGACATTTTATCTGTCGCGCCTACGAGCATACAATACGAGTATGTACGGCGCAAAGGAAATGAAAAAAAAGAGTAAGGAGTTTGTTAAGTAAACTCATTTGACTGCTGCACCCAGGATAACTAATTTCCTCCTTTACTTTTGATGGCTTACAGTACAAATAATAATAATTGCTTTCACAAGCGTCACGAACAAAGGAAATAATATTATGAAAGGAAAATCTTTGCTTTTTATCCTTTACTTTGCGTGTATTACAGGTAGGTATTAATAATACAAATTAATATAAACGGTACAAAAATAGTCTTATTACATTGGTGGGTGTAACATAACGCCACTAAGAAATTTATATGCTAACATAATTATACACTAATATAATTTAAATGAAACATTAACAGTAATAATCAGTAGTTTCGAAACACATACATACATACTTCTATTAATGAATTAGGTACTATGCAAATATTTTTAGATGGTTAAGTTTGAAGCAAAAAACTTCATAATAGTTTATTTTATATTTACGTAGAATAAAAATGTAATATTTCTTCGAAATCAAATATCTTCATCATTTTGCTTCGTATCTCTGATATTTTCCATTATATTTAGGAAGCTTAATTAATGATTTGAATTTTTTATGATTTAATAGTAAGTTATGTAATTTGAAACAAGTATATCTTTCTACTATAAATTATTGATTCCGAGAGAGACGTCATTCGACTTATCAGGTCATTATCAATCGACCTGATAAGTCGATAATTGTGGAATTCTACTACGTGTGCACCGACACAATTAATATAATATTAATAATTAGTGTTTATTTGGCACAAATCGTCCCACAAGGGACGGGTTGCCGTATTCTTATAAATAATAATAATTAGTGTTTATATTCTTCTTATCTTCTTATGGAGCCCTTGCTGCATAAGGTCGTGCATGTGGACGGAGCCTATATGCGGCAGTGGGTGCTCCCCGTGGGTCTTGAACCTATTCTGACCGGCTCTTTCTGTCAGCAGCAATGCTTTTTGCATCCTTGGGCTTTATATTAACTAGCAATAGACACAATTTAAAAACGATGTGAATTTTTTATATCTAACTCTATTATAATATAGTATATTATAGTATATTATACTCATTGATAATATTTTTTTGACAAAACGAAGTATGTATATACCTTATAAAAAAGCAAAGAGTAAATGAATAGTATGTCTCAAAGTCACTATAAACAATACAGAAATTGAAGAAACCTACCAACCACCCAGATAGTGCAAAAGTGTGGGGATTTCCATTTATCCAAATTCTAGATTTCACTATGTGCTGACTGCATCACAAAAAATGGACTATTAAAACGAAGAATTTTTACTAGAATAGAAAAACCTACGCCAAAGTGACCGTCAACGTCCGACGAGTGACCTAATAGTTCTTATATAGTACAGAAATAAAATGATTGGATAGCTTAATTAAGTCTTGCAATGTTTTTACACACACAAGCAATGTCTAATATCAAGCAAAATTAAATATTTAATTTTTTTGTTCTCACAGTCACTGGAATGAGAATATTAAAGATGTAGTCAAAAAGATTAATTAAAGCGATTCTAGGAATTCATTCGAAAAGAAAATTTTGCAAAAAAAAAAAATAGTCTCATTACTCAAAAGAGAGAAAAAAATCAAGCGAATGAAATAAAAATGAATTAAGACAATAAGCAATTCTATTGTAGGTACTTGAGTCATTTAAACACCACAAAACATGAACGTTAGGCATCCAGCCTTAATGGAAATATCTCGAATTATTTTTATATTATTACTTTCAAGGACAAATGTATTTGTATTTATCCATTACAGAAACATTTACCAAACGAGATAAGCAATGCCTTCTGTAAACCTACACGTTCGCCATAGTGGACAAATAAATATTGGAGTGAGGATATTCGAGAGCGCAAATTTAATGATATAGATGTAGGAAGCGAAAGATATAGATGAATATTACTATACATCCTTTTGATGTTTCTAGAAAATCAAGCAACTCATCGGACATACACGAATGTGTACGATGCAATGCAATGCAAAAAGAAGCCGGTCACACGCTGGTAAATTTATATAATCGTGGATAGTTGGCGAGCGTGTGGTTGAGCTATTTATTAGACGAAAACTATTCCTTAATAAAAGTTGTAGGTACTTATCAATTTTATTAATAAGTACTACATTTCTATTGCTATCTTTTCTCAAGACCATCTGGAAATTGTATGAATGTAGATGAAACAAAAGAAGTATATAGGGATAGATCTATGTGGTATTCCGTACTCTATGCCTACCCCACTTGGAATACTTATATTAGCATTGTATAGGCAGTGTTACAGATAATATGAAAACATTCCTCACAAATCTCTTTCCTTGAGGTACTCATGAACAGCGTTAACAGGTTCGAAACTTAACTAATATTTTTTTCTCGATAAATAGTAATGGCTGCCTGTTTCATTTGGGGTAGCCAGTAGACATACAACACGTACCTAACAAATATGTTTATAGTCCTATCTGTGGAATTCAAAATGGGTGTCATACCTCATTGCTGAATTGAAGCTGTTATATATCTTATACGCAATACCTGCCTTTTTATAAAAGAGCTACTTTATACGCACATACATGTAATATAACTCATCTCTACTTGAATATTTGATTGTAATGTACATACATTCAGTGAAGACATAAAATATTATATTCTTACAACATTATAATCTCGTTGTTTGTCCCAGGAAAACAAGTAAATAATAATATTACTCCTAGATACCTACCATTGTATTCGGATGTTCCCATAATGCATGCCCATTTCAAAACACTTCCTTTTCCACCCCCTCTCTCCTCCCCAACAACCTTTATACAACCTACCCTTTCCACATGAAAGGTCCTGTTCTTTTGAACTTATTTTATTTGTAGAACGCATTATAACTCATCGTGTTCGCCTCCTCCCTGAGAGATGAATACTTCGCTACCCCTACTTTACATACACAATCTTTCATTATTATTATTATTAATATTTATAAGACGTCTACGGTTGTATAGCAATGAAAAGAAATTCTAACAACAATAAGAAAATAAAAAATAAACTCTTAGATTTATACATTATAATATATTAGAGTCGTCAGGTATAAATGGTATGGTATGTATTACGTTTCATTGTTCTGTGTTTCATAATATGAAACACTATGTAGGGAGAAGAACCGACATTGCGCAGAAATAGATACATAGTTTATAGAAATACAATTTATTGTCCGCAATATAGGTTAATAAGACACTTGATAATTTCTAGCATTGATTTTACATTCCTAGAAATAAAGCGACTGGTACCTTATTCATAGTATTATTGCACAAGACAGAGGCGAAATTACAATAATTTTTATTTAAAAAAAAATGTATTTAAGATTTTGAAACATGAATCAAAACAACAACAACACTGTTTATTTTTCACACAAATGATTAAATACTTAACTCAGTTAAAAAAAAAATAGAACTCGTGCAGAATGTTAAGTATCTTGGTGTACAGATCGATTCGAATTTGAGCTGGAAAGCTCACGCTTGCATTCTAAATACACGAGTAAGAAAACTCATATACTTGTTCAGGCGACTTAGAGAGATCCTAGATTTCCCATTGTTGCGCTCGGTGTACTATGCGCTGTGCTACTCCATTGTGAATTATGCAATTTTGAGTTGGGGGGGTGCGGCCGCAAGTGTGTTGAGTTCGTTGACCAGGGCACACAGAATAGTGTTAAAGGTGATGTGTGGACATCCCTACATCTATCCAACGGGGGATTTACTGAGGGAGTGTCATGCCTTGGACGTGAGACAGATTTATATTTTAAGGTTAGCTGAATATCACCATAGAACAGCACCTGCGATTCCGTCTGCTACGCACCTGCATTTCACCAGACAGGTTTCTGATCAGAGACATTCTCAAGTGGAGACAAATACAACTTTCCGCCAGCGATTCCATACTGTATTGGCTCCGAAGGTGTATAACTCACTTAAGTCAGAGTGGAGACTCTTGCGGGGTGACGGCGCATTTAGGGGTGTGATTAAAAGGCATCTTGTTGATATTGGGGTGGATGAGTCGGAGGCCTTACTGAGGTTTTTGGTGTGATGGGGTGAGTGTTGTTGTTGTTGCTTTTTTATTGATGTTCTTAGATTTCTTGGATTGAGAACTTGTTCAGTTACACATTCGCTCACTCTCGTATTTGCCCGCGAACTCACTCATTGTCATACATAGCTTTTTACCTGAACTAATAAACTAACACACTGTTGAATCAGCCGCTAACCTATTGACTCGCTCATTCACTGGCTTTTGCTGGCATTCAGGGCTCATTGCGAAGCCCAGTGCACTGGCGTGAACATTGGATAACTCACCATCTCATTATTGAAGACTTATATACTGACGTTCATGACAATTATTACTAACCCAACTAACACAGCCAATAATGACTCATTCGCAGACAGATTTCACTCATTGACATTGCTAGATTATTCTCTGACCCATTTTTGTATTGTAGTGTGTGTTTATTTTTGTAATTGACCGTATTGTGGAGACATGTTTGTAAATAATTGATTTTGTTTGACTAGATGTTTTTTATTAATTTATTATAAGGTTTTAGCTTTCTTTTTTTATTTTTGCTAACTTCAAAAACTCTATTGTTTTGTATCTCATTTGTATTTCTGCCACAACACAGCCCTATGGCTAGTGTGGAAGACATTTTTTTGTGATTGTATTAAGTATGTTCAACTGTGTTATAATGAAAATGTAAAGACGATATTATTGTTTGAATAAATTAAAATTAAATAGTTATCTTGATAATGTTCAGCAGTAGGTTGAGTATTTAATCACTTGTGTGAAATGTGAAAATAAACAGTGTTATTCTTTTTAAATTATTTAATATGTTTTTGCACAATATAAACAACACACAAGCCCTACAACAATTAAAAATAAAACTCATCATCATCATACCATCACGACATTATTCTCAAGAAGAGTAGCCAGCGAGTTGACTGAATGGAAAAAAAAATGAAAGTTGTCTTCTAAGTGCTAATATTTAATCAGGATGGGTGGCATACTTTATCGTTTAATAGAAGATGTTAAATGTCTCATACGGGATGTCAAACGATCACTTGAAAATTTTCAAAAAAGGGTGGGAGGCCTAGTATTTATCGGAGACACCACAGGAATAAGGTTTTATTCTATTTAAATTCATAGATTTAATTGAAAGATTGGTGTTTCACCTTTTTTGGCAACTGTTAATTTTCATAAAAAACATAGCTTCTAATTTGTAATTTTTTACCCAATGGAGGATGGAGGAGAAGGCGCATAGATGATCAAAACCAGTTTCATAGTAGCCAGTGGATAAAGCTGCAGACGAAATAACTATAGAAAAAAAACACACTCAAAATGAAAGAGTTTTATTTTGAGTGTGTTTTTTTTACTGACTGTGTATAATAGCCTGGTACAAATGTTCAATATAAGAACAAAACAAGTAGATTACCATGTAAATAGAAGAGACATTCTTGACAATATAATCAACTAAGAATGAACAGGCTAGAAAACGATGTCAAGTATATCTTCATTTTCAATTTAACTTAATATAATAATAACATTCATGTCATAGACAATGCAAATTCATCTTCAGTCTTCATCCACTATTTAATTAACCATGGAATTACAGATAAATCACAAAGTTTCTATAACATTTCCTGTAACTATAAAAAATATCTGGAAACCATAAGAATAATAACATGTCTATACCATCATGGCAAATCTCATAAATTGAGTAGCCAGTGGACTAACTGCTTGTAATAAACGTGTAAATCATCCTCTCTGTGCAAATTACAATAAGTCATTCAGTTTGGATGGCATATCTCATCGCTGAATACAAATACCTGTCTTTTATAGGATACTCGAAAACTTATTAAAAAGAGTGGGAAATGTGCTGGTTACAGGAAGATGTTTACTAAACGAAATACCTACGATACTCGTAAAACATGTTATTAATATATTTAAATATGACAACTGAAATTTGCAGTAAAATGTAACTACACAGGGTAGCATAGATACTATGTATGTATTTTGAAAACTGTCACAAGTTGTGACATTGATGCAAGAAGTGAATGCAACATTGTGTAGTTGAATAGAGATAAGTGGGTGGACATTACAAGAGCTATGGTGTACTCCTCAGCCACCCTTACTGGAACAAATGCTTGGATAGGTATACATACTCGTAATATTACGTTGTTCACCTCGAACAAAGCAATGAAACTATAGCTACCTACTTGCCTGAAATAACACTTGTAAAAAGCTCTCCATGTGACACTCCACTTGTTCCGTGGTTCTTATTACTAGAGATGTATACAAATGTTCTTATACAACTGCACCGATAACACATGTAAATGCAATTCAAAACAAATCAATATATTCCTAGAATCAAGAGTGATCTGACAGAATTGATATGATCAAAATTTTAAAAAATTGCTGAAGAAATCACGTTTATGTAATTTCGTAGATATTAATAATCTCGCCATTATGTTATATATTCTGTGATTCTTTTACTTAGTTGTACATTTCTATGCTGTTTAGTCACAAAAACCGCCTACTTATTGTGATATTTTGTAAAAAGAAATTAAGAAAATAAGTTCTATAAGAAACCGTTGAGAATTACATCGGTATAATAAAGAGTATTGTAAATACACATTAAATATAAAATAATTATACTAGCCTTAATTCTGAGCCCTTTCACTTTCAATTTACAGACGAATGAAATTTCTTTGATGTCAATTTTTATATAAATTACAAGAACGCGCCGAAACAAACGCGGGCTATGTCAAAAACATATTTCAAAATTATTAAACGACAATTCAAATGATTGAAGAATAAATTTGTACTGAAGAAGTGTTTTTAATTAATTTGTTGCTATACAAGGAATTTCTATTTATATTAAAATCAAGCGTGTTTAAGATTATTAAAAGCATGGCTACTTAAAGTTTTGCAGAGAGGTATCTGCACAATAATAATATAAAAAAGTTATTTTTTTGTTCACGAAAATTTATAATTTAAAGATTATTTTTATATCCATCATACTTGAAAAATGATATAATTATGACTAGATCACACGGTGCACTACCTACATATTATTATATTCTCATGATATCAAAACACGGATGCCGAATTTAGTCAGTTAAAACAAACTGAAGGTAATAGGTAGAGTAAAATTCATAAATACTAAATATGTACGTATTTCAACCGCCAATGCCCAGATATTATTTGAGTGAATTCATCCAATATCAGACGAGATTATACTGCGTGGCTATTAGGATCAATCGATTACTATTTTTTACAAAAAAAACAGCATAGAAACTCATTCGAGTGGGAGACGAACAGACATACATTATGGTACGTAATAAAAATAATAGTACCTACATATACACCTAATATCAAAGAGAATGCGATGCTGTGTTTGCTAAAAGATGTGCAGTAGTGTAGATAAATGCTGAATCCGGTATTAAAATCTGACTGCAACGTTCAAATTTATGATTTGGACAAATCGATCCCTCAGTTACATAAGCCATCAACTCACAATTCTTATATTCCATTATGTGTCTTGGTGGTTTTCTAGTTTATAATTAATTTCGTTGTATATTTATTTATTTGTTTACTTCAATATATACGGCGTTAGCCTTTAACATGTATAAAATATATGATAGACATAAAAGTACATAAAAGTAAATTCAAACTAGACACGAGCAACAAAGACAAAAAATAATAATTCAAAACAATATAGGTACACATAATATAAATAAATTAATAAATAAAATATGGTTATGTTAAAACTGTACGTTTCCGAAAGAAAAAAAAATTGTCACGTTAAAATTTCAAAGCAGCATGGTGGTTTATCGAAAATTCAAAACAAATGTGATCTTTTAATAGAAATTATCCAAATTTTAGATATTGTTGTTATTGGAATTGAAAGAAAATCACTTTTTACATGTAACCAAAAACCTAAATTTTGAAAAAATTCTAATTGTTGGGCTATGCAACTGGGTGATCGAAATGATTTTTGACACGTAGACAGCTACTAGACAAATATAACACGCGGTAGTTTATGATACATCTACTTATGATGATTGTCACTGTGATTTAAAACATTTTATACATTTTTAATACCTTCCAAATATTTTTTTAAAATTCTTTGTTCCAAATATTTTTTTTAATTCAACGATACCTGTATTCAGAATCTAAATTATTACATAGATAACTAAAAGTTCCACATTAAAATGTTAAATGCAAATTTACTGATTGTACTTGATGATATTTAAGGGAAGATAGCAAACAATAAATTTTACATAAAGTAGGTAGTTACACGGCAAGTAAATAAAAAATTCATATACTTCAGTACTTTCAGTCAAAAGTAAAATTCAACGCCAACATTGAGAATAAACGTTTAAGATTAATTTCGAAACTTAAATAGGTTTAAAAAAAGCCTACAAAATAATAAATTACCGACACTTTTGTTTCAGACAATAAAACCTGAGGTCTTATAGAAATAATAGAAAAAAATCTTTTCCTGCTGTCTTATTGTATGAATTTTTATGGGCACGTCTGATTTATCTTGGACACTATGTCAATTTCACGTCATTGAATTAATAAAAATATATAAAAATATTCTTCTTTTATAATTATAATTATAATAATAAACTTTATTGTACAAAATATTTAAACAAAAAGAATGAGATAACAACATGGTATATACAAATATTTTGCACAATGGGCGAGTTTATCGCAGGGACGCGATATCTTCCAACTAACCAAACTTTTTTTTGTTATTGCTTTTCGTTGATAATAATATGTAAGGCATTTAAAAGGAGTATACAGTTAAATTGACATATAAATAAAATAAGAAAAAATATTAAATAGTACATATTATGTGTGATATGAACTTTCCATTTTATGTAGCATTTTTCAAGTAGACAATGTTATCACTGATTTTAAAGAAAAATTAATCAATTAACAAAGTGTTATTTTCAAGTGTAATATGAACAGTAATAATATTAAATAATATTTAGAATTTGTAAATAGACTTTCTATTATAGACAAAAAAAAATACTGTCAGTGTACGAAACGGAAATTCTGATAGACTCCATTTTGCGTGTGCCGAGTTAAGAGTCAAAAATTGAATACTAAAAAGTTTCCTCCATAGGGTTTATGAAGCTTAACACTCTCAACTAAAACTGCAAACGCAAATCCTGTCAGATTCCATTTGCGAGATCACGCGAAGAAATTCTCCGGATGAAAAAATTATATTCCTCACCGAAATTGGATTAATGTCTTCGAGTTGACAGGGGAGGAAATAAAAAGTTTGGAAGGAAAAATAATCAGCAGTACGGAGAGATAACTTGGAATTATTATGAAGTAAATGGCGAAAAATTGTTTTCCCACTCGAATATTAAAAAATATTAACTAAAGTTCTTAAAAAGTTAATTAAGTAGTATTGCGATATAAGATAACATTTGCAGAGCAAATTTAACCCTCCGTAAGGGAATTAAGATATTAATAAAATCTTACAAATGTAATATCACGAATATGTTTCCGCAGAACATTTGCTTCTGGGAATCAATTTAGTAAATTTGGACACCAAAGGATAATAGTTTACTCATATACAGATTATTAAATATGTGAACAAACACATATAGAAATAAAATAACAACAGCTTGGTAATTGCCGAAAAAAAATAATACAAATAGGATAAGTAGCTCTTAAAGTACTAGTGCGATCGATAGTTATACAATAATTGGAAATAGTTGGCTGTGTATGTATGTAACTAAATATTTCTCGAACGCGAACAAACAATGCAGCGAGATATGCAAAAACTTAAGAGTTTCTGAAAAGTAGGCCAGTAGAGGGTAATTCCCATACAATGAAGCTCGTCTCTAATACTACTTAGCAGTTTTCATAACAATATGTTCATGAACCTAACAAGACAAGATTTTTCTCACGTTTCACAAGAATAATATCAAGTATGAATTTTGTAGTTAAAGCAATCTAGGGTCTGGTCCAGGGTAATTTATTGGCCATTAATCAGCCTAGAGCGAATTCTTTGACACAAATTTCCATACAACAATAAATGCGCAGCCTCCACCAAAGGATGTGTTTAAAGCTACATTCAAAATATCTAATCAGAAAAAATATTTACACTAAATAGCCATTTATATATGAACTTCTCCAAACATTTTAAATTTATACAATTACAGTAACAAAATAAAAATAAACACATTATATGTACCTATGTATATTCATATGACAACTAATGAAATGAAATCGTAAGTAAGGAGAATGAAAAAATGTCATTGAATCATATTTATAAATAAAATGTTTCTCTTTGATGTTGGATACAAATAAAAATAATAATAATGTGTTCAATAATACGATAAGAGTATACAAGTCACGAAATATGGGACATCTGAGGAAAGTATATCAACGAATATGAAATTCAAGAAGACGATGTTAGCAATGTAAAACAATTAGCAACGCTACGTTGCATACTCCTAAATATACAATTTTCAGATATTAATTGATATTTTACATTATAAAGATACCTAATAATTTGTAATATTCCTTTGATTGGCAAAACACTCCCTCTCAAATAGGTATACATTCTGTTTCTAAAACTACCGTCTTGATTAAATACGATAGCAATTCAACGTATATATAAGAATGTAGATGTGGTAAGGAATTCTATTTTCATTGTAGGTATATGAGTACAAGAGGCTTCGTAACCGAGTAAACATGGCGGTAACCCGAGGCGTGAGCAGCTAGTGAGCAAATGTCGCGTAAAATACCCTATAAACATATTACTCGATTGCCTTTTGCTATTTGATGGGGAGAATAACGCCCTAAAGGGTTATTTTCCACGTCGCTGGCAAATCAAAACGTTGATAGGCAAATCTCTAACACTTCACACATATTACATTTACAATAAAACATATTTGCTATGTTTGTAAATAATTAAATTAAAGAAACAATCTCAGCTATAAATGGGACCAGCCTTATTTCACGGAGGTAAACGTTTTTAATAGTTAGAGTAACCAACTATTTAAAACAAAAGGTATTCTTCATGGAAATTTATAATACCTACTTCATGACATTTGTTTTTTGTAACTATGATTTTTATTATTTTGTCCAGCCAGCCCTTTAGGCTGCCCACTCGAATAAAAAGTCCCATGTGAACAAATTTTAGTGTAGAAATTAGAATCGGATTAATAGATGGATGATGATAATAGAAGTCCTCGGATTTCTGCACTATCTGGGTGGTCGGTAGGCCTTTCAATGTTTATTTTTCTTTCTTTCTTGTTTTGTTGCTAATATTAATTCGTTACCCAGGTTAATACAAAGCTTTTGCTATTTTATTTTACAACTGTGGTCGCTCATCTCAGAGGTAAATTGAAGAAGTGTAATCAAAAGAATCTGCGCACGAGCGTTATCTGGCTGGCCAACCCTTCAAGCTGCTCACTATGGCGGCTCCGGTGAGGACAAGATTTGTTTTGTGTAGAATTTTGAATAAATGAAAGCCTCCAGACTTCTACGTGATTCAGGTAGCCGGTAGGTCTCCATCAATTTTAATTTTTTATGCAAAAACAAAACAAAAATAGAAATGGTAAAAATGTAAGAAAAATCAAATAGCTATGATGATAACATAAATATCTAATACTCAATTTCAGAAATAAAGCTACAAACGCATTCGTATAAATAAAAAGTGGAGGTAAGACGATACCCGCTGTGCTTAATTCCTTACGTTATTCACCCTGTTTGATTACTTAGAGAGCTGAAAGCTTTTCGGTATCGCTTTCGATATATAAAGATATTTTTGTTTATTTACGAATTCCTAATTTCGTTATCGATCCACTCACCTTTATTATATTAAATCTTTACTTTTACTTGACAACCTAATGTTTTTTTTATATATAAGTTATAAGTACTCACCACAATCTACCTGTATTTACATCATTAGACGCAAAGGTGAAATACGAGTATTAAATAAAAAAGAAATAAATCTCTATTTGATGGAACTAAAAATGCCTACCTATCAGCCAACTTGAAATTGAATTAACGTTTTAGATTACCATCTGAAAAAATCATACAACCTTTAAAACCAGTTTTTTTTGTTTTCAAAAACGATGGGTGTGACGCGGAGGAAACGCTTTTGCCATACAGTCACAAAGTCTCAGGTTCGACCCTCGATCAGGGTCATGGTCAGGAGTATGTTGTGTGTTTCGTCATGTTTGTAAACATAATACAAAATTCATACTTTACTTTGGAACTAGCTCGATCTGTACGAATCGTCTATTTACGTATATACTTAAAATAATTATTTTATTTTCTATGGAATATAATTATTATTACACGAGACTTGATAACGATAGTAATCTGACATACAACCCTAATTTAAATAATATTACATTTAGTATTACTTTACGAACACAGTATATTTACAAAAATTAAACTATGATACACAAAGATCATTTACATTTTGTATGTAACAAAATATTTAAATATTATCAAGATAAAATAAATATGATAACTGTGTAAACATTCTACATATATACCAACAAAGACTTTACAGACGGTGAAACATTTATCGTGTATATGTTGCGGGAAATCGGCTATTTTTGTACATGCATACGATATATTAGTAAGGAATGATATGATATTTTTACACAATGCAAACCTTTAACCGTAGACAATACACAGCCCACACTAAAAAATATATCATGTGAAGAATACCCCTTGTTTTTGAAGGTAAGCCCAAATTACAACATTAATTAAATATTAGGTACGTATTCAACACTGACCTGGCTAAAACATAATAAGCATATATCATTAGGTATAATGTGATGGATTAGGAGAGACAAAAACAAATTCACATCAAAATGACAAAGGTAAATAAACTGCATCCCATTAAAATATAAATATCTCATGACGACTTATTTTTGACGATTTTGAAAAGATATCGGTAATTTTTGCATAAATTTCCAACACATATCCCTTCGTGTATAAAGCACTAGAAAGATTTTGAAATATCAATACTCTGAGATCTGTATTAAAAGTATTACTCTGATGTGAATAATATGTGATAAAACAACAAGAAGAAATAATGCTCCCTCTCAGGACAATGCCATTTGCAGGTTAACTATGTATGTATAAGGTATATCTTTCTCTGTTCTCATGTAACATTCAACAAAATAGTAATAACATATTCCTAGATACGAGTACTTTGCTGTTGTCTAAAGCAAAACGTAGCTTCAGAAACATGTTCTGACATTGCACACGAATATCACACAGAGAAATCTGAAAAACGCGATACGATAAGCTTGTCTAGTGTACTCGTATGTTCAAATAAAAAACTTCTTTGTACTGTAAAATCCTTAAAACAAGAAACTCGTGTACAGATTATTTACAACATGCCTAATACACTCTTTTTCCAACATGTAGTATACAAGGTAATATTTCCTTACTCGTACAAATAAACAAAATATAACATGCATAAGGTTTACAAACAATTTGATTAAAGATGTGAATGCGATAAGTAATTGATGTATTAATTCATATTGTACTAATAGCAAATTTCAATCAATAGATCCTGGTTTCGATTTCCAGTGCCTACCTTCTCTATCTTTACGACACAAATATACCTACTAATTCCCGTAAAGGTGTTTGGGATGGATTTTAGATATGATAATACCTAGATTTAATTAATTATAAATAAAACAATTATTTTTAATTAATTCAACATGAATTTTCACCAAGTACCGTCGGTTGATAATAATTATCAACTTTATACCTAGATTTTTATCTAGTACACTGCCCACCCTAATTGTGGGATAGGCCGTGAAATTATAGACAGATATTTTAGTACCTAATTATTTTTATTAAAAATAAAACGTTGTAAACAATGCATCACAGGGTTCTAATTATCAAATAATTTTATATTTGTAATTAATTAACAACTCGAGTTCGTCGGTAGCCTGGAGGAAGAGTCTCGGCCTTCAGAACATGGGGTCCGTGGTTCGATCCCAGGTGCCGGCAAACTCCCCTTTCACGACACAAGCTTTTAGCTTAGTGTGAAAGGTGTATAAGGTTGTATTTGGGTTTATAACAAACCCAGATATATCTTTTAAAAAAAAAAAAAAAAACTAAAAGAAAAATTAATATAACTCCTGTGTAGATGGCAACACTCAAACATTATAAATATGTTGTTCTATTTCAGTTAATTTTTAAACGCATCACGTAAAAGTGGAGCGTGACCAAAAGGGAATTTATTAACGATGTTTACCCCTCACTTATGTATGTACACTGCAGACCCGAGATTCTTGTTAACCCCTCATTTTGTATTATAGAAACACGCTTTATCCTGATTTTGAATATCAAAGCAACAGGAGTACGTTTGGTGGTTTTTAATTTCTCATTTGAAAGCAAGTGATTAATTAGTTCACCCTTTACACAAGGATGAATTACTAATCAATTTTATATTAAACATAAAAACTATGTATTGAAAATAAATAAATGATTTATATGTTGGCACTTAATTGTCAATTGTTAGCTGATATCAAAGCGTTGGAATGTTGTGATAAAAGATGACATTTGGCACAAAACCGCTCTGAGCAAAAATACTTATTTCACCCAGTATTTCTGAGAGGAATCTTGATGGACTAATTGATGAAAAATAATAGAAAATAATAAAACACATTTCTTTGAAACACGAACGTCATTCAATCATTATATTAAAGTTTGCAATAAACCATTAGGAACACTAGAAGACAATGATACCTGCTCTTCCATCAGAACTTAATGTTACAATTTTTCGGTCGACTCACCCTAAAAAAATCACTTAACAACTATAGGAAAAGTAAAGAAAATGATTGAGTAACCAAAAGCGTAAACTTATTTATGTGCCCAAGTTAAATAAATAGCAGATACTTTAGTTCTTTTCATCTCAGATGAAGGGCAATTTACACCTCATTAGAAAGTTGTACACAAAGATCTATCAACACACAGTGAACCGTAGGTTTGCTTAAAGAGGATGAAAGAAAAGATGTTTGACAAAGGTTTGTAAAGGTTTCACAAGTACTACTAACAAGACTTGCATAGGAGTCGGTCGTTCAAAACTGTTTAAATAATCTCCAAACAATGTTCTTTAGAAATATGAGAATTTAACAAAGATAACCATGGAAATATAATACTGTCTAAATTCAGACGCAAGAGTTATTAATTATACTACACCTAATAATGGTTACTAAGATTAAGAAAGACTTAGTATTCATTAACAGTTTATTATGTTATGAATACAAGCAGGCTGAACAACACCTGAATATTTCACGCGTTCAAATCTGAAAACAAAGGACATCTTAATTTTCATATTAAAGAAGTACTTTATATATGTATTAGGTACATAATATACAAGAAGCATGGCGACGTACACACTTTAAATGTTATGTTTATATAACACACGTGTGACATCATACCCACAGACTTACTAGACGCAACTACAAACATGTACCTGTTGTAAAAGGTAAAAACAGTTTCAAATAATATAAGAGATCCGTTGATTTTCGGTCCTTATGTGGAATTCGTGTAATAAAATGCTTACCTTTGTCCGTCGTCAAACAGAACACGTTTCTGATATTTCAAAGAGAATTCCTTTCCTCATTGCAATCGCCCAGTAGCCATAAAACAACCATCAAGAATCTTTAATATAATATGGGTTAGAAAAAAATACTGAGCATTTAAGAAATAGAAAGGAAGAATGGTTAAAAGAAAATTTTATATAAATCAATACATGTAACCTTGCGTTGTGTAATGACTCGTTTTCAAATCAGTATAAAATAGACACGATGTAGATTAATACCAGTTACATGGACTTATTACTTTATTTATTTTACTTCATAAACGGCAAAGCCTTTAACAATATAGATTAACAAACATTAGTTCAAAATTACAGATAAATAGACAAACTACGCAGACTAAATAAAATAAACTTTACAATGATAGACACAAATAGTACATATTATAAACTTATATTACTAAAAAAAACTGCAATTACCTAACATTTTTTGAAACGAATTCAATTCTTACTTTATTGTAAAGAATCCTATTAAATACTTCATAAGAACATATTTTTTTCAAGTCCATTTACACACTCACAATAAAATATCAAATTTAAGTATCGTATTAATTTATATACACAAGTATCATAAAAGTGTTCAAAATTAGTATTCTTATACTAAATACTAGTGGTTCATTTTCAGAACTCGATTTTGCAATAGATCGAAGAGGATGCTATATATGTCACTTCGCTGGATATAAAATATGGTAAGTATGTATTTAACTAATGGTAAAACGAAATGAAACAAGATAATTTTTCAATTAAAATTTAATACCAAACATGAAATATTATAATCTTAAATATTTTACATTAAAACGGATAGTTTGTAGCAATAGTTATAATACTAAGATCGCTTCATAAAATCCAACACATCACATTATATTATTATTATTAGTGTAGAGAACTTCTCACCTTAACAGTAAATAAGTGTGTACCTAATAAAGTGTACAATATTGATAAACACATACTTATAATACTTAGGTACATTTCTAGTATAATAATAATATCACTTTCTCCCGAAAGCATTGTACAGACAAGATCACATGTCTACCCTTGTCTACTTCCGAAATTGTCCCAAAAACCTATTATGTAGGTATTGTCTATACACACAATCGTATATTACACACGCAACAATACTTAACAATGGTATTATATTAAAAATACAGATATATTAACAAATTTGAATGAAAATCTTGTAAATAATCCGCATATTATCCTGTTACATATTCAAGGTATGTACTTTAAAAACTTGCGGGATACTAAAAATAAAATCAATGTTTTACATATACTTTCTACCTAGAACAACTTTACAAAGGAAAGAACATACATACTTGAGGAAAGTAAAGCACTGGAAACAGAATATGACGAAGAAAATAATGGAGATGATATCTCAAGAAGTGAATTTGATAATGCCTTATCAAAATTGAAAGACGGCAAAGCACCAGGTATTGACCGTATTCCATGAGCTGCTTAAATGCGCGGGAAGCGGCATGCTTGACACTTTGTATAAGCTTGTCTGCAAAATATTTAACACAGGAGAGATACCTGAGGACTTCGCCAAATGTCTGATACGAGCGCTACCTAATGGGGTGTTCACATTTGGCGAATATCGCCAGGCGAATTTCAAAATATAACGCCAGGCGAAAAAACAAAATTCGCCGTACGCCCATTGATCGTCACACCTGTTCACACAGTCCACCGATTTAGAAACGATCTGTCAGATGCGCTTTGATTTGACGAACGCCGCGCACATCTGCGCATGCGCGAATCGTTGTATCGGCCGAAAATGTTGGAAGGTGGTCAACTCGAGACGATATCGTTTCTACTGGTTTTTATCATTTCAGACTAGCTGTCATTTTGTTCACACGGTTCAAATGGCTGGCGATATTTTGGTGCCTGGCGATATTCGCCAAAGTGAGAACACCACATAAGAAAGCAGGCACGACAAAGTGCGAACAACACAGAACATTAAGCATGATATCACACGCTTCTAAGATACTCACCAACATTATAATGAAAAGGGCGGAAAGTAAAATCAACGAAACACTTTCAGAAGATCAATTTGGATTCCGCAAAGAGACATGTACAAGAGATGCAATTCTGAGTCTAAGACTTGTTCTTCAAAAGAGAATAACAGTTAATAGAAACACGTATGTAGCATTCATCGACCTAGAAAAAGCATTCGATAAAGTGGAATGGGAACAACTTTTTAAGACTCTAAACCAGATAGGAATGAGCTATAAGGACAGAAGAGCAATCTGGAGCCTATACAAGAATGAAATGGCTGTTATTAAAAGCGGAGAGAGCTGCGCAGAAGCGAGGGTAGAACAAGGTGTAAGACAGGGATGCTCAATGTCGCCAGCACTCTTTAACTGCTATATACAGCTAGCTTTTGATGAACTCAGAGAAGAAATGAAGAACTGGACAGGAGTAAAAATAATGGGAAAAAGGTCGACATGATTAGATATGCTGACGACATAGCACTGCTCGCAGACTCCGAGATGGAGCTGAACGAAGCCTTAGGAAAAATGGAAAGTATACTGTTGTCAAAGTACAACATGAAAGTAAATAAAGACAAAACAAAATGTATGGTCGTTGGAAGGGAGGAAGCGACTGCGAACATTGCCATAAATGGAGTGAGCATCAAACAAGTAAGAGAATTTGTGTACTTTGGCAGCAAAATAAACCAGGACGGACGCTCCAAATCAGAAATTGTGAGCAGAATAAACCAGGCACGAATTGCCTTTAACAAAAATCCAAAATATTAGAATCCCCTAATATTGATCTAAGTGTGAGGAAGAATCTCACTAAAGCCTTTGTATGGAGCATTCTGCTTTATGGTTGTGAGACGTGGACCATCAGCAAGAGTGAAAGCGGACGGTTAGCGGCATTTGAAATGTGGTGCTATAGACGCATGCTGAAGATTCATTGGTCGGAACACGTCGAAAACGAAGAAGTGTTAACCAGGGTTGGCGAAAAAAAGGCAACTCCTCAAAAGAATCTGCCAACAACGAGCTAACTGGATTGGCCACAAGGTCAGGCACCCAGGACTGCTCATCGCCATCGCAGAGGGCAGGACCGAAGGCACAAATGGCAGAGGCCGACCGAGAGACGCCTATATGGACTAACTGAAGAGGGACATGAGCTGTGGCTCATACATGGAGTTGAAGAGACTGGCTGAGAATAGGGAGGAGTGGAGAAGAAAGTCGGATAGTAAACAATAGATTTTTAAGTGTATTTCAGTAAATTTGTAATATATATGTATTTTTGTGATATTTTTCCAATAAATAAAAAAAAAAAAAAAAAAAAAAAAAAAAAAGTCCAAACTCGTTGCAGACCAATCCAATGGATTGTAACTCATTATATATACTTTAAAAACTTGCGGGATACTAAAAATAAAATCAATGTTTTACATATACTTTCTACATGCGAAATATCGCAGATACGGTAATAAATATTAAGTCTATGAATAAGAGTATCTGCTTCGAAAAGATTAATTCCTTAATCAATATAGAAGTAGAAGTATCTTATAAATGAATTTGTACTTCAATAGTTTTGTATGAAATATTTATTTTATGTATAAGTGAGCCTATTGGATAGGAGCTTACAAAGCTGTCTACGTCTGGTCTGAGTATACTTCTTAATGAAAAAAATATCAGGAAATTGAATGGACAGCTGACTAATGCGCTCTTTCCTCCACATAATTACCTAGGGGAGAACTTACACAACAAAATTCAAACCTTCTCCCTAAATCCATAAACTAATAATACCATAATACAGCCCTTTATTCATTCAAACATTAGCATTTAAAATCTCATCATTTTATTAAGCTATTGTTATAACAAGTAACTTCATATTTTTCAGAGTCAGTGAAACACTATATTATATATTTAATGTACAAAATGCATTCACGAACAAATAACATTAGGCACCTATATCTAATATAGAAAGAGGGTACCTAAGTCTCATAGAAATACAAAATATCAACGACCTCATATAGTTTTATTACATCACACGAAATACGTAGAGGCTTTCATAATGTGAAACTACAACAAAACTCTTCGAATAATATTTAGACCACATATCCTACGAATAGTAGTAATACGTAATAACATATTCTTCTCTTCAGTTATGTAACGGAAACAAATTTTGAAGGAAACTAACGTTCGTTATTATAAATACGGTTGAGTATATTATGAACGTTGTAAAAGCCTCTTAAGCCGCAATTCACTGTTGATTATTATCAACAGCGAATTGAGTAACTTAACAACTTTCTTTTGCGGTAACAGAAATAAATAACTTTCAGGGGCATTTGTTTCATTGACCATACAAGTAAATCCTATGACAAAAAATATATTTTGTTCAGGGTATTTATGTATTCAAACGGCTTTTATACCATAGTATACTTAAAGCTCAATGCTATAGATATTACTTTACTATGGGGCATATTGTCTCCAAAGAATTACAGCAACTACTTCGAAAAAAAACAAAATAACTTATTTGCCTGAAAAAAGACAAGCTGTTTAGTTTTATTAGTTATATTGTTCCATAAGTAGAACCAGATGACTAACAACTCTGAATCAATACTTGCTAAAAGTTCATTCTTTGACTCATACCATATACAAATGCTAAACAAGTTCTTTTGATCTTTTCATAACTCCCACTATCAAATCCATTAGCTACTACGTCATCGAGATCAGTCAACTATAACAACCGTTAATCTAAAAATAAATTAAATACATTCAATCTATTGTTTTATAAGATTCTACCTTCAATCCGGTACACGTACTGTTAGTAGAAATAGCAATACGATAATCAATAATTCTTATCATATAAATGAAAATAACAATACTGGAAATAGAAAAGATCATTTAGTTTTCCAGGTGCTTGTGAAAATATAAACGTAGGTATTTTCAATTGTTATACATACTAAGATTCAATTTTCAAACAAACAAGTACCTACGTCGCAAACGTCGCAGTAAAACCGTTCACCTTTTCATAAACTTAACACCGGCGAGACGACAAGGGTAGGTGCTCCCGGGGGAAGGTTGCAAGTAGAAAATTTCAAAATGACAGTAAATGTTACTAAACAAATTCTAGCTCTTGTTCTTTTGATTATTTTATAAGACAGTAACCTATTTTATAAATGTGTGACGTGTTCTACTGGCTTTTCATTTATAAAGACATAGAGAGAAAGAAAATTTTAGTTACTACTACTACTACTATACCATCACGGCATATCCCACAAATGGGGTAGCCAGCAGACCAGCTGCGTGCAATAAATATTCAATCTATCCTCTCCGTGCCAACATAAAATTAAGGCATTCAGGAAGGCCGGCAAACCTCATCGCTGAATTTAAGATGTAAAATGTCTCCATTTTTTCGAACACCTGCTTCGTACAGAGCACTCGAAAACTTGCGAAAGAGTGCGAAACAAATTCTTTTTCGGGTGCTCTACGGAACAACTAGTTGTGTGGATTTAAATCCAAATCATGACTATCCACAAATGCAATTGTTTTTACTTTCTGGATTTTAATCAAATATTTTCACGATTTGGAGAACCGTTCACAATTTTTGGTTCCTATGATAACAAGACCAGAGTGTTGGAATATGGAAAAGGATAGTCTTTATACCACGAGTCAAATATGTGCATAATATAAATCATCAAAAATATCAAATACAATTCTTCATGATAAACAGTGCACAGCAAACTGAATATAGCAAACTGTCAAAAGCTATTAACAAAAATGAAAATGGTAGGTACATTTAAAACTATACCGTGTTGGTTCTAATGTGATAGTTAGATGTGTTATTTTGTATTCACGAGAATGCAAAGCAGAAACTGTTACAGACGGAGTGAAAGTACAATATAAAACTACGGTATTAAATCAAAAGCTCCGAAAAGAACACTCTATATTTTGAAAAAAAAATACAAATCAAGTTTTGTAACACACCCAAATAATAAAATTCATTTAAAATATCTGTTACGTGGAGCAGATTGGCAGCGACGTATGTAATATTCCGAGATACTATCATTATCTAACAGAATATTTATTTCAAAAATCAGATACTTGGTACATTAACACGTACAGTTGTACAGTAAATATTAGTTAGTAAATTTCAATAACAACTTACAAAAATATAATCAACTATGTGTGTGTTATACATAAATACCAAGTTATTGACAAAGTATAACTGAGTGAAAATACTTTTTAACGTATGAAACGAAAAAAAACATTCATTCATTCATTCATCGCCCTCAACGCTCCTCTCGGGAGCACAGGGCAGAAACCAGCCTCCTCCATTCAGAGCGTCTCTGTGCCAATTGCGTCACCTCTTCCCACGACATTCCTTGCGCTCTGGTATCGTTGTCATAGGAACGGTGTATTGTGAAAGAGGGACGCCCGGGCCTACGGAACCCCTGCGGACGGAAGAACAGTGCTCTTTTTGGCCAACTATCATTGGGCATTCTCAAAACATGTCCCAGCCAGGACCATCGTCTCTCTTGTATTACGGAGATTACAGGTCTCTGCTGGGTGCGCCGGCGCACAGCATCATTTGTAACATGTTCATACCATCTGACATCCAAAATCCTTCTGAGACACTTGTTTTCAAAGCTTAGTATCTTCCGCTCCTGAGCCTTGGTTAAGTGCCAAGACTCGCAGCCATATAGAAGGATTGGGATGATGCACGCATTGAACAAGCGACATTTTGTCCTGATGCTGAGTCCAGACGCCTTCCAAACTTTGTTCATGTTGTTGAAAGCCCCGCTAGCTGCTCCTATGCGGATTGGTAATTCCGACCGGAGATCACCCTCTGGCGTTATGGTTGCTCCCAGGTACCTGAATTTACTAACCTGAGATATTTGGGAATTGCCAACCATTAGTGGGGTGTGAGTACTCGTGCATGTACTATTACATATGTACTCCGTTTTACCAGCGTTGATACGAAGGCCAAGGCGCAAAGAATTTTCATAAAGAGCATTAGCGTTGCACTGTAATCCGTCTACAGATGTATCAAAAAGGGCTAGATCATCCGCATATTCAAGATCGTGCAGCACTCCCACAGACGTCTCACTGTTTTCACGCTGTGATAAAGGCACACCGCCAGGGCCCAGAATAGATTTTCTGAGCAGGTAGTCCATAATTATGGCAAAGATAAAAGGTGCCAATACACAGCCCTGCCGGACTCCAGTGGTGATCCTGAAGGTGTCAGTTGGACCACTTGATGTTCTGACAGAACATTCAGAGTCCATATGCAGGGCTTTGATCATGGTTACCACCTTGGGCGGGATGCCATACGCGGCCAGTATTTTCCATATGGTTGGTCTGTGGGGGCTGTCAAAAGCTTTTTCGTAGTCAATGAAGCAACATGCAAGCGGTGAGTTGAACTCTTGCGACTGTTGGAGTACACATCTGGCACAAAAAATTGCGTCCGAACAGGACTTGCCAGGTACAAACCCGCATTGTTGCTTTCTCAGAGATGCCAACACTGGTTTTTGAATGCGACTCAATATGATTTGTGAGAGAACTTTACCGGGCACACTAAGTAGTGTGATGCCACGGTAGTTTCCGCATTCCAGTGGGTTTCCCTTCTTGAAAAGTGTCACGATGGATCCATTTCTCCAATCTTTCGGGCAGAGCTCCTCATTCCACACCTTGTTAAAGAGATGGTACAGTGGGTGGATAAGCGTATTCATGCCATACTTAAGGAGCTCTGCGTGGATTCCATCCTCACCTGGGGCCTTGTTGTTTTTTAGCTTTTTTACAGCTGCCTCAATCTCCTCATGTGTTGGGGGGGTTTCGGCTATCCCAGATACCTGTGGGATATCTAGGTCGCTATCCTCATTGCCAACATCAAAAGGTGAGGAGGGGTCCGGTCGGTTTAGAATGAACTCAAAGTGTTCTCTCCATCTTCCTCTTACTAAGTCAGGGGCAGAGATCAGGTTTCCACTGCTATCATTAATTGAGTCAGCAGTCTTATTCTGACCTCTTCCTCCTAACATGCGGGTAATTTCAAAGAGAGTCTTTGAGTCATTCCTGGCCGCGGCAGTTTGTGCAAGCTGTATTTTGGCTTCGAATCACGTCGTCTGTCTTTGCGCACAGAGTGCTTTACCAGGCGGTCTAGCTCTCTGTACGAATTTCTTAGGGCCTCCAGTTTCGTAGGGGACTTTTCAGCATCTCTGAGTATCTTGACTTTTTGGCGATCTTGAATATATCCCCAGGACTCCATAGACATCCATGGTGGTTTGTTCCTCTCTTTGAACCCAATGGACGCAACCGCTGCAGCCTTCACTACTCTCTGGAACTCCTCCCAGGCCGACTCTACTGAGTCAGTATCGGAAAGATACCGAGAGAGTTCAAATCCTTGGTGCAGCTCAGCCTCATACTTCATGCGAGACCGAATATTCCCCAACCCACAGACGTCAAACACTCGCGATGCAGCTGGTCTTGCAAATTTATTGAACCTTAGCTTCATAACGAGTACCTCTCATAACGAGTAATTCGCATAACGAGCAAAATAAAATGTGAAAAAATTGCTCCCGTAACGAGCGATGTTTCGCATAACGAGTTACAGAGAAAGGGTGAGTCCCTTTTTCACGACATTCACTTGTGACCTTCTGAGCCGGGACTTCCGCGCCAGAACATCAGTCTGTGTTTAGCACTTGCTTCGTTAGCGCCTTGTTTTCGCATGTGATCATCCATTCTTCCAAAATTTGTATTGATATTATTAGTAATTTTTTTATGAGCAAAGTATTATTATCCGTTCAAAATTGTCCCAGAAGAAAAAACACAAGAAGACATCAGCCAGAAGAAAATAAAAATAACTGTTGAAATGAAACAGAAAATCATTGAAAAGCGAGAACAAGGTGTGAGCGTAGCATATCTAGCGCGCACATACTATCGGTCAACATCAACGATTTGCACTATTATCAAGAACAAAGATAAAATTAAGAAGATGGATGCTTCAAAGGGAGTGTCAAGAATGTCTACGAAACGGTTACGTTTACGGTTAGTTTTCTAGTTAAAAATGGTTAATTATTTGTCATAAATTCATATTTTTATTTAGGTATGTTTTTTTCCTAATCTAGATTGTATTACAAGTTGTTACACTCTTTTATAAGTAATTTTAATTAAATAAACGTTAATAAAAAAAAATCATTAAGTACTCCAAGAATACTTATTTTTTCGGAATGGAACGCATTATTGTATTTTACATTGATTTCTTTAGAAAAAAATGTTTCGCATAACGAGTAAGAGTCTGGAACGAATTAAACTCGTTATGAGAGGTTCCACTGTACATTACTATAAAAATATTCACACGGTTTAACCAAAGCTAATATCTATAAACATTGAAGATTTATTTTAAAGCTACTGACAAATAATATCAACATAATTGTTTCATTCCAGATAAAATGAATAGCCCTTGAAAAGATGGCATATAAGATTAATTTTTGCACTTATGAAAGGTAAAAACCTACTGCATAAACCATCAACCATATTAGGGTAAGTATGAACACGTACAATACATCTATACAAAAGCATAACCAATTTGGGAAATAAAGTTCCGCTACTGATACTAAAAACATATAAATCTTTATCATCCCATTTTTAAAGATGGGATTTTATAAGGACGAAATCTATATAGAGTTAATGAAAACATCTTTTTTTTGGTCCGGAAATTACCAAAGACCACGATATAATCATTTCTTTTATTACAAACCTCGGAATAGAAAACAGATAAGAAAAATGAGGGTAGGGTACTAACTTCTTCTTTTTCATGACAATCTAAATAAAATAGAAAAATATAAGGTATCTACACATTGACAAAATATATTGCACAAATTGTAACAACATGACTATTTGAAATAAAAGATGAAAAAGTACATACATAGTAGATATAAAATTACTCATATTATTATATATAGTATTGTGCGGTGCTTTTTTTTGTTTCCTTGATGATTTTTTGGTGACGTGTTTTTGCTCTACGCCTCTTCCTAAAGAAGTTAATGTACACCATCTGAATAAAATCCGCGGCTATTAAAAGATTGGAAACCACCGTTATAGAGTTCACAGGATGGAAATTCCTCAAACATTCAGAATCAGTATTGAACAGCACGTAGGACAGACAAAAGGAAAGTGAGCTAAGAAGAAAAATATTGTTAACGCTCTAATATCGTTGGTATATTTCAAATATAAGTACATACACGGATAATCAAATTAATTTTCTATAGTAGCTAAAATAAAAATACCTTTATGATGAATTTCATATTATGTTTACCTACTGTAATAATCATAACAAAGACTCAAAGTGTATAGACACATAATGATTATATAATATCGTGCCAAAATTCATGACAATAATGTTAAAAGGCCATACCTTAGGTAAATCTGTCTAAATAAATATGTACATCATATAGATCGCGGTGTGTATTGCCTTCATTGTCTGAAATAATAGGGTCATTGAAACTCCTCTATTATATTATATTATTACGTAATAGAGTGTGGCGGGCCGGGTAGTATCTCCCTCACCAAAATGAGGTGTGTTCTATTTAGTAGTAGTATACATCGTTCCACCTAATGAATGCACGTGTACTACATGAAAGCTAACATAAAAGCTGACCAACCGAAATTTTAGCTCTTTTTATTACTTATTTCTGTCAAAATGGTCTTCGATTTCGGGTAAGGCTGTTTCTCCGTGGAGTTCATAGCAAAAAATAGGTCTCCCTCTTTTTTGTATGTTTTCGAGTACCCTGTAAAAGGTTAATATCCGTAAAATACCGCAATTAATAACTTAGAGAACGTCTTGTATATTTATTAAGAACATATAATGAGTTTCATAGCTTGTACATTTGTGGGAGATGCAGTGATGATGATTAGGCTGTTTCTGGTCGCAATTTCGACTCTTTCCAGTTTTTGATTATTTTTTGTTTTGTTTAACACTTATTTATTTATTCGTAAAACATCACGTTTATGCCACTTTACTTTCTTACTCCAACAATGTATTCTATACCAAAAATTAAGTGTATATTTTTATGGCACGTAGAGGATAATAGGTATTCTCAAATAACACAAAATAGTCATCAAATCATAAAATATTGTAGATAATGCAAAAATACATCTCAAAATACTGTGACATTTATTTTCGTGATAAAGAAAGAGAACGAAAAAAATATCATACCAAAATTTTTAACACTAGTAAATTCACCTCGAAACTGACCGAAATTTTGTTTTCATAAGTAATCCTTTTTCGGTCAGACTAGTACTAGGAAGCAGTGATTAAGGAATCTCTAAGTACATGGTTGACAAAACATAAAAGTAAAATGTCCCACTTTGACATAGTACATCCTCACCTGTTTTCTTACGAAAAGGGGGTGAAAAGGCTTTATACAACTTAGACATACCACAACATCCTGTCTCCACGCAGGATAAAAACAACAAATTTCACACCTCGTGTTATTACGACTAAAGTCATACCTTCATAAAAGCGTTTACGAAAAACCACACCCATTAAAAAAAAGTTCACTTTAAATAACAAAGAAACATTCTAATGATATTCCTGACTTACTTGGCTTTCAACGTTTCTCTTAAAACCACAGGATAGGAAAAAACCTCCTTCCTTTAAAGAGCGTATTATTTTTTCTGCTCTGACTTCATCTTCATAGTAACAGTTAACTTATAATGAATTGGTAGGCTTTTAATAAAGAATGCAGTTTGAATTTTCATTCCCTTGAAATAAAATTTCACGATCCGTCAAATTCATTGGAAGGTACCTGTTAGCTACTCTCGCGATTAATAATAGTTTCCATGTATTATATTTTTTTAATTTATTCAGCTGTTTAATAACAAAATTTAATTATAGGCAACGAAGGATTGCATATTTAAATTGGTTATTTGTGATAATATATGGAAATACCTACGTTAAAAGAACCTCTAAACACTCGGATATCTCAGAAGTGGAAGATTTCTATTTATTCGAACTAGCAGACACTCTTTCTTTCCCTTACGGGCGGCCCGAAGGACAGACCAAAGAAAACCGCTTCGCAGGAATACTACAGAAAATAACAATAATTAATCCATATTGGATTTTTTAAAATTAAATAAACATAATAAATGAGTGACAGGACTAACAAAACAAATTCATAAAAACTAATCGTGTTCGTGGACAATTTGTTTTTCACCTTGTTATTAATAAATAAACAAAGTGTATTTTTTTAGATGAATTACAAATATAATTAATATCTTGTAAAATTATTTTTGTGGTTAATGTCTTTAAAAAAATATTATAAATTTAATAAGACCATAAAAAAACTACTGAACCATGACAATAAACAAAAACAAAATAACCAATGCCGTACCATTCATTGGGTTTTAAATTATTAAAATAATTAATGAAATAACTAACTATTGACACAATATAATAAATTGTAAACATTTAACATAATGCGCATACTGCTGCAAGAGACAATGAATCAGTATTCAAAATACACTATGCGTTTTGAACAATAAACAAGAACAACGTTATCAGCAATTGGTGTACTGAAACTAGGAACATACAATGTAAATTAAATATTTCGGCATACATAGCTAAGTGTCCAAGAATATAATATGTAGAACACATTCGTATTATAAACTAAATTGTCAACCACAGCAAACAACTCATATGTGAAGTACGATAATACAACATCATTGCATGCATCACACTTAGTCAATACTCAGCAATACACCATGTGAATACTCAATGCAGTTCAAAATTACACCTACAAAACATTATTTTATTTTAACACAATATACGGCAATTGCCTTTACAAGTATACAGATAAACTTTATAACGTCACACAATCATTCAACACATGTACAAAAATATAAAAACATAAAAACAGACAAAACATTCTCCAGTTAAAGTCAAAAAAATAAAAATGAAAATTTAAATACAAATATAATGAATTCATTAAAAGACAAATTTAAAAATAAAAACAAAAAATAATGATAATAATTTTAAAACTACACAAAAATACATAAACATGGGAAAATCTACTGGGTCTGATCAATCAATCAAACAATCTACAAAAAAATGGATATTAAATCGAGAAATAATGTTAAGACAGGCACACTATCGATATGAGTAATTCGTTCTACTGTAAATGATTTCATTGAAATCTTCAAACACAGAGATGACATTCGAGAAAACCGATGAAATTTCATTCAATTCCAGCAATGATCTATTTCAACAGAAAATCTAGAGATAATGGTTAAACCTTTAGTAAAACTTTTTATTCTTTACTTTTAATATTTTGTACATAAATGCTGTAATTTATTAAAACTATCCATTATTGTTATCACCTTCAAAGATTCGTTTCTTACTCCATCGCTATCTAATGTACTAACACTAACTGTGTAATAAAAATCCAAAACATAAACACCTGTAACCCCAATGAAAAGCCAAATTTATGACATTCTGAAAATGTTAGAACGCAACTTAAAAATCTATTAGGTACATTATTGTACACTCATAAAGCAAATACTAGATCTGTAACTTAATCGATCGTTTTTCGCATCCATTCTTTAGTTATGGTTCTATGGTTTTACAGCAATCAAATTCAGGTTGAGAAATTGCTTTTATTGCTTTTATGAAAATGATGACGTCATAAAGCACATTAGATACATTGTTTCATTGTCTTCAAAAGAGCTCTCTTATTGTTATTTTTTATGATAATGGTAACTTAGTACACAGGCACTATGTATAGTAACAATCTTTTCTTGTATCATAAAAAATAATGAAGGTAAATTATAAAATAATTCTGATAGGTAGGGAGGTGAAAGGGTCGTGATGTAATAAACGAGAGAGAAAAACAGGGAGCGACAAAAGTAAAATATTATAAAGAAGAAGAACACTTTGATGATAAATTTTAATTGTGTTCTCTTCTAAAGTTTTTAATTAAAATATTTGAATACTTAAATATTCATCTTTTGTACTTTGAGAAAATTTTACATTTCATAAAATATTTCTCACAGAAATAAATTTGCACCTAGTACTTAATGTAATAAATTGATTAACAACAAGAGCGACTATAAAAATATTGTATGAATAAAAAGAGCACAATGTTCTAACTCTTCTCTTATGTATACACGAGTTTACAAACATATCATCTTCTGAAGTATGTTGAATTACAAAAGAATCCTAATTCAATATTTTGTCTATGCTTTCAAATATCGTACTTGAATGTGTAGTAGGATCGATTCATATTAAAAAATCAATTGTTTGAATGATATTCAATAATTATATTCATAAACAATAAGCATTCGACAACCATTTGAAAATATAATTATTGTCTTATTATTTTACTACTACTACAAAGTGGAGTAGTAAGCAGACCAGCCGCATGCAATAATCATGCAAGCTGCCCTCTCTGTGCCAACAAAAAAATAAGACAATCAGAATGGGTGACAATTCTCATCGCTGAAAATACATTAATGACACAATGGTTTGTATCTAGTCATTCGATAAGGTAAAATAAATATTTATCTACTCGTATGTATTATTTTTGCGTATCATTATAAAACGAGTAGGTATAACAGGGTCAATAAAACAATACTCATTACTAAACTGACATTCAGTGGTGTGATCATCGCTATGCAACAATAACACATAGTCAGATTGTGTACTATAGGACCAAACTCAAACAAAAACATACTCTCCAGTTTTGTGAGTATCCTGTAAAAGGCAGGCGTATGTAAAACATCTCGTGTAGGAAATTTAACGTCGCCAACTCAATGATAAGGTAAGTTATACCACCCATCCTGAATTTCTTGACCTTTATTAGCAAGGAGAGAATTTATTAAATAGATGATCCAAAGTCATTTTCTTGCTTAGCTTATAAATACCATACAAAGAGCCGCAATAACCAGGGTTTGCTTGAATTCTCACTGGCACGTGTCTTTGCTATGCAATGATTTCTTTCATCGAACTAATGAAAAAAAAGTTATCGAAAAGTTATAAAACCGTTAAGAAAATCAATAAACTTAAATCGATGAATGTACGACTATGTTATATGTATGTTCTCAAATACAACCTCATACACCTTTCTAAGTAAATTATAAGCTTTTGTAGTGAAAGGGGAATCTGCCGCGTATTTTGAAAGTATACAATGCCATTACGCACAGGTTGGGACTGCTCGCGTATAGTTTCAAGTAGTAATAAGCATAAATATTTTTAGAAACTATACATGGTTATTACGCTTTTATCGTGTATATTTTCCAATAACGTACACTAAAATTTGTGCGAAAAACATACTGCACAAGTTTCCATTGCGGAATAATCGTGTACATTTTCTAAGCGCTACACAAGGCAACGTTCTTAGAATCTATACGCGACTAGTTTCAATGTAGCCATTTTGATTTGTTGCTTTCTCTTTTTTTCATATATAATTGTTTTTATTATTTTTTACGTCTTGTTTTTATTATTAATTTTTTTATTGCTTTTATTACCTGTATTTTTGTTATTTTGGATTTACTTGTTGTTAGATATAATTTCTTAAATTTGTCAACAAAAGCGAAAATTGTAAATGTACTTAAATAAATAAATATTTTCATTATTATTTGACTGGCGTCTTTTTAAAGTAGGACTTAAGTATTTAAACATTTGTGTTTCTTTTATATAATAAAAATATTTTTGTCCTTTGTTTTGTTTTATAATAAAAATATTCATAAAATATTATAAAAAATATTTTAAAATAAAAATATTTTTTATAGTAAAAATATTTTTATAAACACGAGAAAAGCGTTATAACCATGCATAGTTTCTAAAAATATTTATGCTTATTTATATTTGAAACTATTCGCGAGAAGTCCCAACCTGTGCGTAATGGCGTTGTATACTTTCAAAATAGGCTTCACTGAATCAGCGTCAGAAAGTATACACGACAATTACGCAGAAATCGTGTATATTTTCTGAGACTACTTTTCGTTACACAATTTGAAAACATACATTGCAAGAACACTATGAATGCGTACTGGCATTGTATACTTTCAAAATACGCGAATCTGCCGGCACTTAAAATCGAACCGCGACCCTCAAGGCCGAAACTCTATTTTCAGGCTATCGAAGAACTTGTTCATAAAACAAAGATTTGCGGTAAATTCAAAATAACTTCCTAAGAAGTAATACAGGGGTGCTCAACATAAACAGTACCTATACAAATTTCATTATTAATATTCTTCACGCTTTACTATCTATTACTATGCACTGGTATGTATTATGCAATTGAGTCTGACTATTCTCAAATAATATCATCATGAAATATGAACTAACGAAGTGATCTTCTACAGCAATCCTTGAGAGAATACTTTTTTATGAAATAGAATATGACGAGATTAAAAATCACAATAAACTTAAATATAATTAGAAATTCGATACCCTCCATCGATTTCAAGAAACACTAATAAATTAATCTCATTGAAACTCAAAACCTTGGCTCTTTAGTTCAAGGAATCTAATCACTTACAATCACATGATCAAGGGATAGGTACCGTTATTACTTAGTGAATGAGAAATGAAAAAACAGTCAAAATCGGCAATACGTTCCTAGTTATTTGTAATTTATCAAAATCAACTATTAAATATCATACTTCGAAATTAAAATTTATATACCTTATGTAACTTCCTCTCGTGGAATTTAATGAAACCAAATATGCCGAAATAAAATTATTGACATTTTTATAGCAAGGTAATATGCAACGAGGTCACTGGCCATCCCACTTTTTCATCTCTACAAAGAGATAAAGTCTATCCCACTTATGGAAATGATGTGAACGTTAAAATACATCCATATAATAACATAAAGATTATCCCACTTATAGAAAACGCTGTGATCGTTTAAATACATCCATATAATAAAAAAGATTATCGCACTTATGGAAAAAATTGTGATCGTTATAAGACATTCCTACAAAGACATAAAGACATATCCCACTGATGGAAAACACTGTGGTGATACTGCGTACACAAGAAAACATGTTCTTATTACCACTCTTCTGTTAGACCGTTTAATCAAGAACGGCCGACATATTTCTTGGGACAGCATGTTTTGTTTGTATTTACGGAATTCATTTCGGAGATACGACACGATATACCTATGCGATGTTTTGTAAAAATCATTTATTCAGAATAATATCATGTATCTAGAACTCCAGGTGAAAAGTGGATGAAGTGTTTCCTGGAATGGACAGCGTGAGAAGGCCAACTTTTTGATAATAAAACGACTTGATAATTGGTAAACTACAACTTTTATTATTTGAGCATTTATCATTATGCTGCTGTTTTTGGGGAACGAGACATTAGTTTTACCTATGCTCATATCAAGACCAATTTGGGAAGATGCTTGCTGTAGCTCTTCCATCGTTTCCTTTAATTAATCTATGATCCATGTATTTTGATGTCTTTGCGTTCCTAATTTATTCTTTTGAATACATTTTCCAAGGCCAGAGTGAACAACCTTGGTGAAGTCTTGTCGCCTTGTCGAAGACCTTTTACTATTTTAATAATATTCGTTTTGCGACCATCATCCAATTTATCATCCATTGTGGCATTTTTATAAATGTATTTTAATAATTTCACATAAAGTATAATATAATGTTTGGTTTGTACTAGACGATGGCATATTGCACAATAATCTATATCGGATTTGGAATATCACATTATACCTGGATCGTGCCAATCTACCACCGAATACAGATTATATTATGTATGTGGAAAGGGAAATATTGTAGCTATCGATATAATATTATGTTATATTGCTATACAATGTGCTTACCCCCTCCGATACAAAGCTTGGTAAAGAGTATTAGTTGTGGATTTAATATCAGATAGGTAAAATATATCGACTATTGAATAAAATAATACTATTGACATCATACAATGACATATCAATTGTATTTCAATATTTATTGAATAATTAAATCAGATATACTCGATATGAATTTTGAATTTACGAAAAAATTTAAGTACCTACTCTGCAGATATGTTTTGTGGTGGATTTTCACTCAATAATTTTAGTAAAATGAAATAAAAACTGAACAACTACAATTTGTTTTAAATAACTGAAACCTTGTAGCAACAAAAGAAGCGAGTTCGTCGGTAGAGTCTCTGCCTCCTGAACAAGGGGTCCGCGGTTCGATCCCAGGTGCCGGCAAACTCCCCTTTCACGACACAAGCTTTTAGCTTACTGTGGAAGGTGTATAAAGTTGTATTTGGGTTTATAACAAAACCCAGATATATCTTTTTTTTTTAAAAAAAAGCTGTAAAAAAATCAGTGAAAATTTGGTGTCACTTCAATCGTAAACAAATGATAGTATATATATGGCAATTTATGTTTATAATTAATATCAAATATGTGATAAAGTTATCACCAAACAGAGGATGTGTGACTTGACTCACAACACTACAATGTATAGTCACAATTTCTATAATTTGTGTAAATAAATCATATGCGATAACATTTTATTATTATAATCAATACACGTATTCGCTTAATTAAAATGTTTATTCTCTAATTGCGGTTGGACACGTAAAGCCGTTTCAAACGTTTGTCGCTCACATTCCTCTCAGGATCACAAGAAGGAATCTTGCTGTTCTAATACAATACACAAGAAGTGAAATCTACAAATTAATTTCGCAAAAATACAGCTATTGATTTTTTTTTCTGTACACGAGAAAATTTAAACATAAACAAAACCAAAATACTTACAGACGGCAAGTTTACGAGTATCGCAGTGACGCGATTACTTCTAACTAACCCAAAATAATTTATGTACGTATTTATTTTTAAATTAGTTTTTTTTATTTATTCATTCTTTACTGTTCATCGATCACAATATATACAATTTTAAAGAAAAATTAATTCAAATTAGATACTCGTGTAATCAAAATACAGAGAGCTAATTTGCCGCAAAGGTGCGATCTCTTCCAACTAATCCAAAATATATTAACAATAAAAAATCAAATCAAATTAAAAAAAAACCATAGACTAGCAAATGTGCATTCTTATAATACTCAAATCTCAAACCTATCATATCATTATCGTAAGTGAATAACTAGCGTTTTAATAACACTTTTATTTAAAGATATTCAGTATTAATGAAATTGCTTCATGACTAAATGTCATACCTATACGAAATGAAGTATCTAACCAAAATTATGTTAAGTAAAGACGCAAATTAAAGCATATTATAAATAATATTATTATATTCTATATCTCAAGAACAAAATACTTGCCGTTTACCTACCTAACATATCTAAATAGATGTACGTAGACAAAGCAATTTCGCCGTCTGGAAGGAATTAGAAGTGAAATATCATCATACAAGTTTTCTCCCTGTCATAGCTGCCGGCGTTCTCCAGAGAGTGTCTTTTATGACAGAGCATTAGAAGATGTGAGAGAAAAGAAAATCGCAATTAAAGTCACTACATACCGAACACTTTCTATAAATACCTACCTATATTATCTTATTATACACAAAAGAAACAAAGTAAATGTGTATTATACACAAAAAGAAACAAGAAAAATTAATGAAATTAAAACACGTGTAGACAATGGAAAACAACAAAGGACAATGTATTATAAAGACTATTTTTATTTTTCGAAATTGTGTCTTCTAAAGGTTATAAAATTTAAATAAAAATCAAGAAAAGTGGAAAAGTAAGCATCTGAAGAAATTTTTTAAGTTATTTCTTTTGGCATTTACAAATACACTCAAAAACATATAAAAATGTATGGATTTCAATATTTTCTGTTTATTCTGTGAACAGAATGAAGTTATGATAGGTTTGTAAAAAATAATGAATAGTAAAAAGTATTTAATAAAATAAAAAGTAATTCTTTGTTAGAAATAAAAGAAATGAAATACCTACTACAATTTTTTTTTAAATAAATTTTGTATTTAAAACAAGTGGTAAAAAAAGCCGCTCAAGTATATTTTTAAACTTAGAAACCCACGCAAAAGTAATTTAATTGATAAACTTTTTGTACGAAAGTGAATCCACACATAAATATTCTAATGCGTTCGTATGTATGTTCGTATGTCCTTAATGGACTCTGAAATAAGGAAAGACAGAAGTAAAATAATACACTCTATACGAGGTCTCATATCCTGGGCACGTTCAAGGCCAAAAACATTTAAAATATCTTATGTATTGATAAAGATATTATAATAATAAAATTTGTATGGATAAATCTATGAAAGTTTTTGTAAGTAGCAATATTCATAGTCGAACATTTTTCAGTGTACTGAATTAATTTCACAATGGATGTAACGAGAAATACATCAGTACTGAAACTAAACATATGGGGATTATTTTGGTTATAAATTATTGTGTTTGGTTATGATAAAAACTCCTGAATTATGCGAGTTAAAATTGCATATTTTTGACATCTTGGGCTAATTTCATAATGGCCGACATGAATGACATAGAATCCAATACATTAATATTTTGGTTGGTACATCGGTTCATTAGTTTGTTTGTTTTTTGACTTTTATGTCCTCTTTACGATATGTCTCATCCAGTATGCGAGCTGAAAACATTTAATAATATTCTTTTATAAAGATTGAATTTATAAATCATGATGTATCAACAATCTTTTGTTGATGTTTTGTAAAATCACAAAAATCTCATATTATCTACAACAATCGACAATATGTGTTCTTATTTTATTGTAGGATATTCTTAGTTTCTTCTTATTTCTAAATATAGTTATCTGTTATATCAAACACAGAGAATTTAGAAAGATTTATCATATCAAATGAAATGTATCATCCACACATAAATATTCTAAAGCGTTCGTTAGTTCGTATGTCCTCAATGGACTCTGAAATAAGGAAAGACAGAAGTAAAATAATACACTCTATACGAGGTCTCATCTCCTGGGCACGTTCAAGGCCAAAAACATTTAAAATATCTTATGTATTGATAAAGAAATTATAATAATAAAATTTGTATGGAAAAATCTATGAAAGTTTTTGTAAGTAGCAATATTCATGGTCGAACATTTTTCAATGTACTGAATTAATTTCACAATGGATGTAACGAGAAATACATCAGTACTGAAACTAAACATTTGGGGATTATTTTGGTTATAAATTATTGTGTTTGGTTATGATAAAAACTCCTGAATTATGCGAGTTAAAATTGCATATTTTTGACATCTTGAGCTAATTTCATATTGGCCGACATGAATGACATAGAATCCAATACATTAATATTTAGGTTGGTACATTGGTTCATTTGTTTGTTTGTTTTGTGATTTGTATGTTCTTATCTTATTGTAAGATGTTTAGTGTTTTTCAAAATATAGTTATCTGTAATATCAAAAACATAGAATTATTAATTCAGTGATATTTCAATGTTCTTTTGTCGAAGTATGCTAAACTTCAAAATCTTAAAAAATCTTATATATCTACAACGATACTATTAATACGTCTTCTTATTTTATTGTAAGATGTTTAGAGTTTTTCAAAATATAGTTATCTGTTATATCAAAAACATAGAATTATTAATTCAGTGATACTTCAATGTTCTATTGTCGAAGTATGCTAAACTCCAAAATCTAAAAAAATCTTATATATCGACAACGATACTATTAATACATGTTTTTATTTTATTGTTAAGATATTCAGAGTTCCTTTTTATTTCAAAATATAGTTATCTGTTTTATCAAAAACTGGGATCCAACTCAAATACAATGGCATGAAATATATCATTTTTAATCATCTCATGTGCCTCATTTTTAATTAACCCATAGATAACATAAGTAAACTTGCATTTAACATAATACGGTGATAATTTAAGTAGGCACTTTTGTAATATATTACCACATATTATGCCTCCATCTATTTGTTTCATTAGAAGTATTTCATTTATTCAAAACAAGCATCTAAAAACATGAGATTTTCAAAGTTTAGATATTAAGATATTGGCTATTGATAAAGTAAATTGTTAGAATTGCATACCAGCTTTATAATTCCGTTTTAAGGCAATGTCTCACTCCAAAAATAAAATTGTAGCTAAATATAAAACGTCATTTGTGTAACATCTATTTTAGGAATATAATTACATTTCAAATAAAGAATTATGACCGCGATTTGTAATTTCACATAATAAAATTATTATTGTTTGGTTTGCGGTATTTTTAAATTTCACTGGGGTATTCTAAATTCAAAATAATTATAGAATATTAGACGTTCTAAATGCAAACATCTCAAAACTGTCATATAAGTGCCACAAATGTCAAAATCCAACGCTTTATCTGGGAGGCGTTCAGGGTAACATAAATATCGCTCGATGTTCAGTGACCTGAGCGACCATGAAGTTGCAATGAGTGGTGAATGGCACCCCGGATAATCGTGAACAACTTTGAGCGTTTTTATATTATTATTATTATTTGGATGATTTGTAAAGCGCCGTTTTGTGAAAAAAAATCCACCTCAAGGGCACTCACATCCCAAATGTCATCGTACTGGCGCCATTTTCGTAAGATTCATTCGCGGTAGTGCGTCATGCTTTACTTGATTACGTTTTTAATTTGAATAGTTAAATTGGCTTTGCTTTAAGAATGTTTTTAGGATAATGCATATTTAAACAAACCGTAAAAAATAAATTATTCACTAAAATCTGCACTAACTATTTTAATTTCTCTTTCATTTCACTTCTTGAACTAAAAAAATATGATTTTCTGTTTTGAAAAATTATATACCGACACTTATGTTTGCAAGCGAAACTTGGACGTGGTTGAAAAAGGATGAGAGTGGAATAAATGCTGTAGAGATGCGTTCACTGAGAAGAATGGTTGGTAAAACGTTGCGAGATAGAGTGAAGAATGAGGATATCAGGAGAATGAGCGGATGTGAGAGGAGTGTTGTGAACAGAATGCGTGTAAACAAGTTGAGATGGTTTGGACATGTTGAGCGAATGCAAGATGAAAGGATGACGAAGAGGATGTATTTATCTGAAAGAAGGGGTGTGAGAAAGAGCGGACGTCCAAGAGCCACGTGGCTTGATCACGTGGACCAAATTCAATCATCTTGCTATGATTTCGGTAGATCACCCGACGACATGCCTGAACGCAACAGTGCGAGTCGTCGGGTGACTCGCTCCGGGCGCGTGAACGGATAGAGCGTCGTCGAGTGATCACTCGGTGACTGTTTGAACGCCTCCCTGGGTTGCTAGAAAATAAATGTTGCCAGAAAATTGGTTATTGGTTATGGTTATTAATCTTTACTTTATTATGGTTTTATGAGTATTCGTTACTTTAAAATCAGTACCTGAAAAATAAATAATTGTTATTGATAATACATATCACACCAACATCAGTAGATTGGATTGCAGATTCTATTTAAAATAAGTTTTTGGTATATCCTACATTGAATCCGTTTGGTAATACGTGCTTATTTATGCATGATTTTGGCACGCATAGAGCAGATTATTATTATGACATATAGCTATTTTGGTGCTAAATAGATCTTAGACTTAAAGCATAATACTCAAGGTGTAACTAGACGTTAAATTAGCTGACTGAAACATAATAATTTAGATTTGTAGACTGTAACTAGAAGTCAATTTTGTACACCGTAAATATATTTCAAATTTCCAATCTGTAAACGCCAATTAATGTTTGAGGAAAATGTTTGGTTGCTCCCGGTGAATAATAATTAATATGCTTAGTTGTTACCGGTACTTAATCCTTTTTAATTAAATGACATAACATCTGATTATCTAAAGGAGCGCTCACATTTGTTCACTTCCAGTGATCACTCTGGATGATCCTCCAAAATAAAAAGGTGTGAACAGGCGTTTCATCAATAGTCAATCGTTTCATCAATCACTAGCGATTCCGGATGAAACCGATTACTACCCGACATAATGTTGACGAAAGGTCCTTTCACTGAAACGACCATAAACAAGTTTTATCCTTTAATTTGTCTTATTCTCTATGAATTTGTATTGAAAGTCAGAATCGTGTACCAAATTATCATACTTTCGTGAATTTTATTCATTTGATTTAAATTTTATTAAGTGCTATTTTTCATTTATTTTTACGACGTCAAACTACATACAACATGACCGTGAGTGTCGGATGGCAGTGAATGTATAGGATGAACAAATGTGAACAGGTGAAGCAATGTGAATGCTACTTTAGTATTACAAACTGAAAAAAATGTAGACTGAAACCAGAAGTCAAATTTGCACACAGTTACTGGATGTTAAATTTCCAACATCCAGTAACTGTAAAACGACAATTCATGTTTGAGGAGGTCGTTTGGTTGTTACCATAGAATAATAAACATACTTTGATGTTATTGGTAGTTATTTTTTTTTATAAAAGATATACCTATCTGGGTTTTGTTATTTTTTTTTATTTTTTAATCTAATGACAAAACATCTGAATATCTAAGTAACTGAAAATAAAAACTTAAAATACCAATTCAAATGTGGGAAATTTTATTTAACTATGTTGGTAGGTAACCAACCAATTATTATTATTTTTTCTCAAAATAGAGCATTTACCCGTTTTTTTTCTGTTATAGGCATTTCCTAATTTTTTACTTAAATAAGGGGATGTGGGTTTTAAACACTGAGTTTTTAAATTGGGAAGAGGTTAAAGTACCTACTTTTTTTCAGGTAGGCACCTACTAATATTGACGTGTGTGATTACAAACTTCATGTTTTGAAATTGGGAAGAAATTTTTTTATATAGGTTTTGCACTTTTTATTTACTTAATCAGTTTTACGTAGTTAGTGCTTACTTCACTTTTTTCAATAAGATTGTGTAGTTTTAACACATTTATTTGGATGATTATCTGTTTTTAAACCCGAGCGATGCCGGGTTATAAAAGCTAGTATTTTAATAATTAAGTCATTCAAAACTCCCAAGAGAATTGCTTAAATATTTATCAAATTGTCGTTGATTTAAAAAAGGAGAAAATGACCCGTTGTACAATGTGAATGTAGATGTCCGCACTCCAAACATTATATTCGGAACATTATAGATTTTACACTCACTTTTACACATTATGACCAAACGCAAAGCAAAAAATACATCAAAACTGAATTTGCATGATGTTCTTATCTACTCATTTCAAAATTATTTTGAGAAAATAACAATTATGTAGTTATTATTATGTATTTCAAAAATAATATACATACGGGGTAAAGAAATATTTTTTTTTTAAATTAACGATGAAAAGTAGGATTAAAAACATTTATAATATGCATATGTCTGCGAGAGGAGGTGAATGGAGAGAGTTTTAAAAAAGGACTGAAGACACACCTTTTTGCTGGGAGTTTCGGGTGATGGATACGATATACGGCGCCCTTGAGGTCATGTTATGAGTAAACGGCGCTTTACAAATTGTCCATATATATATATATATGGACACATATAAAAAGACACACGAGAATAAACGTGTTTTCAACAAATAATGAGATAACGTATTTTTTACATAGTTATATATATTAAAATTTCTGTACTCGTACATAAAACTTTTGTCATTAGATAAAATCACATTTTTCGTACATACATAATGTGTAGATTTGCTTGTTTTATAAAATTAGAAATAATGCTATCTTATAACATTCAGTTGGAGTAGCCAGGATGGTTCGATGTCTGCAGCCAGAATCGATAGAGCGCATTCGTAATTGAAAGCAAACAAGAGAAGCTTATTCCTCCCTCGACTGCTATCCCAATTTAAAGTCTGGATACTTTTCAGCTAAACATTTCACATGGACATGATTGTTACGTAGGTACCTACATTTAATATGAATCGTTTTACCCAAGTTTGGGACGATGCAAACAATGCCGCAATTTCCCGAACGTTCCGCATAGAAAAGGAAAACATTTATGAAAAGGGTTGATAAACATAACAATTGCTAAGTTATCAAAATAATATTTTTTATTCGTTCCCCTCGCTATCAATCACAGTTAAGATGATCCTTCTGATTTGTGAAAGATAACTTACTTTGGATAAAATAAAATGTTCATCAAAAGGTTTTTATAGTCTTTCGTACAACAAAAATATTCTAAATATTGGTTTACTTTTTCGATGACGTGACGTTGTTTTATCCTTGTTAGGTTGGAACGAATCGCATACCTCTTCGTTTATATGTGGCCCTGGCAGTTTCCCGGTCAGTCTATCCGCCTCTGTCACGATAGCGAAACGTATCCGTAGTATATTTCCAGAGGAAAATAATTTCCCGCGCATTTTGAATATTTAATCAGTTGTTATTGAAAAAAATTACTTAATATTCAAAGTTGCTTCATACAAAATTTTGTGTACGATTTTTTTGTAAAGTGATATTTTTAACAGGTATGTATTTATAATACAAATTGTTGCCCTACTAGTTTTGCGATTGAGTTAAAAGTTAAAAGTTTATTTATGGTGACGATAGAAATCATGATTCTTAATTTTATGACGTGAAATAATTCACTTTGTATCAAAAATATTTTTGTGATTGAATTATGTGGTGGTGTACATAATACAAAACATTCCCCCAATAATTCTTCACGATGCAAGATACAAAATATATAACTTTTCTCACTTATTATGTTGAAAAATTCTATAGAGAGAAAAGTATTAATTGGATTTATACATTCGCTTTAATCAAAAGCAATTGTTTTTAGACAATTTACGCGTGTTTAATATTCACTCAGGGAGCGGGCTACGGACATACTCTGTTTTAAGGCTTTTCCCAACTTTCTTTATTAAATTATTTAATTACATTATCTTAAAAACAAGTGTTTCAGCTTCTTCCTTACAGGACAATATAATTTTGTCTTCAAAGAAACACACAAAGTACACCTAAAATAAATAAACAACGAGTAATGAGCACAGTGTGAAGATGTAAGCTCCAGACTTGTTGAGCCATCTCGATTTCGTAGAACGGCGTCTGGCGTTAAGTATTGTAGGTTCCAGATGTTGGAACAAGCTTGCTCTTAGCCTGCGAGAAGAAATGAAGAGACAAGGCTTCAGAAAGAAGCTGAAGATACAAACTTTTACCGGGAGCTTTAAACAATATAGCACCCTTAAGATCATATTATGAGTAAACGGCACTCTGCCAATTATCCCACATTTAGAAAGAGATCATGTTACGTAGGTACTCGTGTCACGTTATTTCTTGAACGTAGGAATGTTCCCACACATGAATTAGGCAATACACATATTGCATCACCGTTTTTGTATCTTAATTCGTCAATGAGTTCGTCGGTAGCCTGGAGGTAGAGTCTCGGCCTCCGGAACAAGGGGTCCGTGGTTCGATCCCATGTGCCAGCAAATTCCCTTTTCACAGCACAAGCTTTTAGCTTAATGTGAAAGGTGTATAAGGTTGTATGTATTTGGGTTCATAACCAAACCCAGATATATCTTTCAAAAAAAAAAATTGTTATAAATAAATTGACACCGACTGAAACTTAAAAAAAACCTATTCTATTTACCGATTGTACTGTATTCTATATATAAATTTATTTAGACGTGCATCTAAAAATATAAGTGCCTCTAAGAAAAACTAGTAATGATTGATCAATTATAGATAACTTACATAAAAATTTATCATGTGGTAAGTATCCAGCATAAACTTAGAGAAATAGATCACTCGGAGGATAATATTATTGAATAATATACATCTTTAACTATTCCATCACTATCTCTCACAAATGGGTAAACCAATGATCGACTATATATTACTAAATATGTCCTCTTCCTAATAATAAGAATGTAAATTACAAAAGCTGCACTAAACTAGATATAAAATCTAATATATAAAATTCTCGTGTCACGGTGTTTGTTATCATACTCCTCCGAAACGGCTGGACCGATTTTGATGAAATTTTGTGTACTTATCGGGTAGGTCTGAGAATCGGCCAACATCTATTTTTCATACCCTTAAAAGTTAAGGGTGGTCTACCTTGATTTTTTTTTATTTTTTGGACATTTTTTTATATTTTTATGGCGAGGCATTAAAAAATACATAAAGCCCTAAATTTTCATCCTTCTACCATCAACTCCTATTTTTAAATAGCGATATTAGTAGTCTAAAAATAATGTATAATAGCAAAACAACGTTTGTCGGGTCAGCTAGTTTATTTATAAAAATATTCTACCAGGCGCACCATAACCTTTGGCTTGAATGTCATATTTGTGAGTTTTTCTATTTGGAGAAAGTTTAATGAGTAGGTATGTTAATATCTAGGTAGAATAGAACATTCACGGTAACTTTAAAACAATCAGATTTAAATTAATGTCAGTGTGTATCTGCGCAGAAAAAAACGACGTATTACTTTTAAGTAATATTATGACGAGTAGAAACGAGAGACGTCAGTTAATAAGAGGATGTTCAGATGATAAATCTCAATGAAGGCAAATCACTGCTAGAGATGTAATTACGAACGTACGTAATATTAACTTACAACATCATCTACAAGGCAAATGTCTAGTGTCTACACTACGTAACGGTATGTGTACGTTCCGGACTCAGATCAAAATATTGTCTTGGAATAATAATTCTACTTACTACAACATTACTGCCAATTATTTCCCCAAACAAATATAAATTAAACTGAATAAGCCTCCCATTTTCTGAGCCGATGCTTGGATTATATTTTATGAAAGACCGTGTCAGCTGACTGTTCTACATTCTTCAATGGCGGCGTACAGACAGCTGGATGCGAACGTTAATCATCAAGCATCAAGCAAAAATTTGAAATCTTTCGGCGACAATTCGGAGCGTTCTACGACGAAATATTCGAATTAATGTCTTCGTTACGTCTCATGGACGGGTAATGAAGGCATCGATGGAAACCAATAAGATTTTCTAATAAAATAGACATATATATCTACGAAGTTTATTCCTTATGAAGCCACCCATAATATCAAGGATGCTTCTCTTTTAGAGGGTCGTAAATGCAGTGAAAAGATGTCGTTAAAATATGTAGATAACAATATCTCAACATCATTATCTGCACTCATATAAGTAGCTCGTAAACTTTAATTTAAAGACGTTCATGAAATGTGTTTTATATAAAATTTCCTTTTTAATATCGTATACCTAGTAAACTATTTCGGGATAACAAGGAGCGTTGTTGGGCAGGTCATTAATAATAAAAATAGAGCAAATACTCTTATCAGCGAAGGAGAGGAACAAAATGTATATTATGTGTTATTACGGGAGTGATGAAGAGTGGAATGATGGATTGCGAGAAAATACGGAAGATTGCCGAAAAAAAAAATTCTGAAGTATATTGAAATACAAGCCACTTTTGATAAGTAAGGTCCAGACTTACCCAACGGACGCCAAATGAATGTTTTCTATCACTTTATCACGAGTACGGACTTCTCAAGTACATAATTTTATGCAAAAGAATTTTTCAGGCCATCGGAAACCTTGTTAATCAGACGTATAAAATATTATGTATAATCATAATGATTATTGAATACGTTCTTAGATCCATAACAATGTAATGGAATTTCATATAAGTGGTACAAATTTATCGTTGTCAAAACACTTTACGAAACATAATAGGTAGTATATCACATTTTATCATAAAAAATGGCACATGATCCGTGACTATAAATCATAATAAAACATCTCTCTGGACGGGGGCTGGGTCGGGGCGGAACCGAAATTGGTATAGGATGCTGAATATAGTAATATCTAATAATTTTATAAAACACAGTATAACAGAATTTTCGAGAGAAACATTGAAATAATGATGAGTGTTTTTTCTTTAAAAAAAAGTGATGCTCTCATCGACACTATCACAGCTTCACCAACGAGGAAAGTAACCAGATGACTAAAAAACATACAATATTAGTACATTTACATTACGTATTGACCTTAAATATGATATTTTATTCTTTTCTCTTCTTTTTTGTGATGTACACTGACTAAGTAATTATTTTTTTGACGTTAACAATAAAATAAATAAGTTGTCAAGCTATTAAAAATAAGACATTCAGGAAGGATGTACCTATTTATTTATTTATTTATTACACATCAACAGCACACTACAGACAATATATATGCATAAAAACAAACAATGCAAACAAAAAATGGTATCAATACATCGCCCTATTTATAAGTGCACACAAATTAAAAATTCATATTAAGTTTAAAGCCCATAAGGTTGTCAGATTTAAATAAAAGAATAGTAAAATGATAAAAAAGCTACCACATTAACATAACATAACATAACATGTATAGACAATTCACACAGACCGAGCTAGTCCCAAACTAAGATATGAATCTTGTATTATGGGTACTAACACGACGATACACACATATACAATGCACTGAACACATATACATGTAATACCCAGACACATTAGACAATAAAAAAAAACAATATAAAGAAGAATAACAGTTATCTGTTCTTACAATAGGAATAATTAGTTAGTATATTTTTTATAAACAATCCAGATTAACTGTCATTAACTAAATTAACCTAACCTACCTACCTGTCCAACATACAGAAAAAAAACATGAATTAGTGTCAAAAAATATAAGGGAAAAAAACATTGAGATGTAGAGAGACCCAAAAAGTCAACCATTATAATTACTATGATAATAACAAATCGCTGCACAGCACCTGTAAAATTGACCTCTTAAAACCGCGCGAGCCACCGGCGAACATATCAATGTCACCATACCTATAATAGATGTTAGTAATTAACTTAAATATATTCTCAAATTATTTTACAGAAAGCCTTGTAAATCTTCTGTCTTGATATTAAGGATGTAAATAGGGATATTCGAACGCATAATCTATAGATTAGAATTTCACAAGGAAGCTACCATCAGATTATTGCATACCTAACAACCACAATTTCAAATCAAGTATAATTTAATTTGATTCTTATGAAATGTGTGGTTTGCGGCAGATTGTATACTATAAAGAGAATAATGGCAGAGGTAGTGGTAATAATAGGCCAGGGGAAAATGACAAAGTGATAAAGTTTTATTGCAGACCCCATGTGCGAGTTAAAAACTTTATATATACACACTAATATAACATATTGTATATCACTTTGATATGTTATGAACACAATAAGTAAAACTATTTAAATGTTGCAGTTATGGAATAATACGTGAGATCTTTTCATACAATAGTACACATCGGATGATAAGGATTATTATGATTTATGCTAAATCAGTATAACAATCATTCTTTTATCTCAAAATTTATACAAATTTACACTGAAACTGTAGGAATGTCACATACAATTTTTAATACATTAAAGTAGTAGTAGTAGTCATATGGGATAAGTCACTAATTTTCTTCAAATTCTTGCCTATATTTTTGTGTTTTTGTTTTAGACTGAGAATGTCTATGATTACGAACAAGATTGTTGAAATTAATTGGCTCAAAAACTTACCCTTCGGTTTACAGAATCAGGGAAGCGTTTGTGTTAAAAAATACTTTTTATACCTATAATTTTTTTTATTTTAATCATTAACACTAAAACGCAAATTTTGAGTCTCAATATAACTTCAGATGAATAGTACCTGCTAATTAATTTCAAGATAAAGTTATAAGTAAATAATATGCATATAACATTTTATTAACATACTATCGACGATGTTCTAATGAATTACTTGAAAATCTTGATCTTCGACCAGTCTGCGACTCAAATTTCATAATATTTAAGAATATAATAAAACACAAAGAATATATCATTAGTGAAAAATTGCGCTATCCAAGTTAAAAAACAAATCTGAGTTTGAATATTCCGAATGTGCGAGGGAGTAGGTATACATAGTGAAAGTAAAATGCGTGAAATATTCCCATAGTCTAATCATCCCATCCTTCCACGAACATCTCTATCTCCTTTTAATAACTTTCCTTCAGACACTTGCTATTCACTGGTAATTTGTCTCAGTCACCTGAGTGTCATGTAACCATCTGCTTTCACAAGCTTGCCTTCATTTTAATCGCAAATATTACATCCATCCCATTTTTTCACAGTCAAATTTTTGACAGAGATACGCACTTTTGATATTCGTTTACGTATTAGTTTTCGGACGGGGCCGCGCACAAAATATATAAATGAACAAATCTACGGAGTTCTTTCTTATATAGATGACCTTTTTACATAGATTAAAAGTGACCTTTTTTAGGGTGCGGCAGTTTTTATTACGTTTCAGCACGAAACGAACGATATCAAGTTTACCTATTTACATATAATACTGGATAGATAAATTTATAAAATAATATTGAACTTAACTCAAGTTATAATTTTCACCCTATTGAAACTCAACTTAAGTCAAGCTTGGGTTAGATGAAAGAAATTTTGTCTTTGCTAAATTCGCCCTTTGTTTAGATTCTGTTGAAATTTACATATTGACAATTACACCCTACATTTTTCTTTTGTTATCATTTCAATTCAAATGACATTGGTTCTCTAATGCTTAAAATATTGGAAAATACCAAGTAGCTCGGCAATACTTCCGTCAAATTGAGCAGAATTTGAGATATTTTCATGACAATGTGTCTCTTAAAACAAATGTGTCAGATCCGCTTTAACAACTTGCGTAGAGAAAAAAAGTGACATTACAAAGTTTTGAGAAATTTTAAACAAAATATACAAGAAACATGTCTTGGAAAAAAAATTAGTACAAATTTGATTTAATTTCAAAATACGACCGATGCGGCGCAAAGGAAACGCTTTTGCCTGTGAGCCACGAGGTCTCGGATTCGAATCCTGGCCGGGGCAAAATTAAAAACTACCTTTGTCAAATTATCTTGGGTCTTGATATTGATTTTAGTACAGTGTACATATATATACTACTACTATACCATCACGGCATATCCCACAAGTGGGGTAGCCAGCAGACCAGCTGCATATAATAAACATGCAAGCTGTCCTCTCCGTGCCAATATAAAATCAAGACATTCAGGATGGGTGGCAAGCCTCATCGCTGAATTTAAGATGTAAAATGTCTTATTTTTTCGAACACCTGCCTTTTACAGGACACTCGAAAACTTACGAATAAGAGTGGGAGACCAATTCTTTACCGGGTGCTCCACGGGATAATATATATATATATATACCGTCGCATTAG